>CABFOV010000034.1:67139-121654 GCA_902141375.1 Timema poppense | reverse complement strand
AAAAAAAAAGCCATGGATGACGTTCATTTTTCTTTAAAGTGTTGTATGTAAAATATCCTTTTAACACTTCGTCCATGGAGAGTCACGCGCTTTTCAGAAGTAATTTCAATATATTGCATCATAAAACTTTTTTTCTTAAAAGCTCAACCCCGTTGTATTTAACACAACCTTAGGACACGCCGGCTCCCTCTGCCCAATAGGAAGCCAGACTTAACAATATCAGGCCGCCAGGAGTTTTTCCATTAGTTAGTTTTGACACTGGTGACAAGGGGTCCAAGAGGATAGGGGTGGGTCATATATAAGCAGCTTGTGCGTATGAATCCACAGATAACTCGGTAAAATAAAAGAGTAATATAACATTACACAGTACACGGAACACGGAGCATGTATCCTAGAAAAACTGTCCGTAATTTAAGATAAACTGTTTCATTAATATAAAATCTTCAGCACCAAAGGTGCAATCATCTAAATAAATCGTGTGCAAATTTAAAGGTCTTACTTATTTAATAAGTATAAAAATCATATATTATCAGATCACATAGCTGTGTGATGAATGGCATACACGCGTCGTCGTCATCATAAAATCCGGTATCGTCAGCATCCGCATAATCATCAGTATATAAAATCCCGTATATAATAATTGGTGCTCAATCGCGGCACAAATATCACAATAAATTCCATATCTTAATAAAGTCCATGAATTAAGAATATCACTTCTCCTTCATTTACCCTCCTTGATCCATCATTATAATCGTATGTATTCTGAACTAAGGCTGCAGAAGTCCATGTTGCTAGAACCAAACGATCGTGACCAGTAATATCAGCGTGGTTGGATAAGTAATGGTCTATATTGGTAGTTCTAAAACTTTTTTTTTTCACTTACCACTCATGTGTACTACGGATCAGTCGCGTACCACTGAACTATTAAAATGTGCATTAGGATAGAGCTATGTCTTGGAATGATAATGCTGTAAAAAATTACAACTCTTTTTGAAAGTACATGTTATATATTTATATTTAAAAAAAACTACAATATTATTAAAGTCTAAAAATTCAGTGATAAGGGTGGTGCTGCATGCTTGAGAGAAGCGAGGAGATGTCGGGTTCAGTTGTGCTTAATTTTAAGTGCAACTCTGGGTCAAGATTCAGTTTATTACGAAATTTATTTATCACTGTCACCATAGCAGAACATCTAATTTTGCAATGATAAGTGGTTGCAAATTGAATTAGAAATAACAATGCCTTTCTGAACAGTGTTAAATATATTCATTTTTAGCCAAAATTCAACTAACTTTAATTTGGTAAATTAAATTTTCAAACCTCCATCGCAAGATTGTTCTATTAAACACTCTTTTTCGTTATTAGTTAGGGCTCAAGGAATGTTATACAGAATGAATGGGTTACTTATCCAAAGGAATTCAGAAAAGTATTCAAATAGTCACAAATAGTTTCCTCAAATTAAGAGGAAAATGTTAGTAATGTCAGGTCTGCTTGTGTACCACCCTGACAACCTATGCGCACCACTTTTATAAATGCGGATTAGATATTTTATTTAAACGTTGGCACTTCAACCGTAAGTATAGTTTATATAACTTAAGGCGATTGACCCTTTTCATTTGGTGTGGAAATGCAGAGCCATAGGAACAAACGGTTATCTTAAAGAATTTTTATTGTTTTGCAATTTTATTTTCGGAAACGGTTTGTTCAAGAATAGAAACATGTTGATTATGTTATACTTTTTATATACACACCTCCTCAATAATTTTAAGAGTGATCAAATATAGTTTAAAATTGACATTTTTCAATAGAAAACTGCCGGTTTCATAACAAAAAATAAGAAAATGTAACAATTAAATAAACACCGATCTACTATATCTTAGAAGGGGTGTTGAAAATATTTGCATACAGATTTCCCTCGTTCTCGAGAAAAGTGATATTTTCAAACGTGTGATTTTTCCGCAAGATCTGTCCGGTAGCTAACGCCATCTATGGTTTCCGTGATCCATCTGTTCTTGTTGGCGTGGAAGGATATTTTGGTCGGTTGTGAAGCCACGCTACACCTTTTACCCTCCCACCCACAATCCTACCTACCAAACCACAATCCCACAAAGTAGATTTTAGACTTGCACACGACAGGGTCAAGGGCTTTAATGATTTAGGCTAGGAGATCAATAATTATACTTTGCTTACTCACTTGTATTTGTAAAATTCCTCATGTTTCACGTATACACTTTCAAAGTGTTGATACTTTACTAAAAACTTGGTAATAATAATATTTTCAATTTTTACCCTTTTTTTTATGTGTCAATTCTTAACTTTAAAGTGATTGTTTCAGTACGCTATGCTTAATTTATATAATTATTAAACGCATATTGCTTCTCGAAAGTCCTGTATTCTAGGGATATCTCAATTTTATTTATGTGAGAATGGTTCTGCCTTCATTATTATAAAAAGAAACTGTCAGGAAGTTTACTTTTGTGCTAATCTTATTAGCTGGGCCTTTCTGTCTATGAACTTGCACTTAGCAGTGCTGAGACTAAGTTTGTGTTTCTTAACTGAGCGTTGGTCGGAACACGTCTATTCAAGTCCTTATTTTTAAATTGCTACAAAGAATATATTATGTTTATTATGTGATTCAGCTTTACATTTTAAATTAGGAAGTTTTATATGTTTCATGCGCACTAGTTGTGATTAGTACGTGTCATGTTATCGTCCTTTTTGGGATTAAATTATTGCATCAGTTCCATATTATTTTCTTAGAACCATGTAGTATTATATATATATATTTTCTCACTGGACTATAATGTTTAAAGATATAGATGGTTTATATGGCCGCTTCAAATGTCTGACCTTCTGGATACTCTCAGCTTGATAACATGCCAATTAAGTTAAAAAAAATAGCTTCAAGCTAGAAAATATATTTAAATTGTTTGTTTAATTTTATTTTCAATAAAATAATTTTTACTGACTTACTCTATATATAACTTTCTATTTCCTAGTCCAACTCCTGTGTTATAACTTCTATCACGACATTATGTTGATGCAGGTCAGTCTGGCATCTGAGAATATTGTGGTTATGGGAGGTTGTCCACTTAAGGATAACATTGGAACAAATTCCGTGGCCCTCCTTAAACAATTCTTAGGCTAAACTTATATATAAGAACCAAATGGTTCAATTTGAAGAAAAATCAAAAATATTTTTTTGTAAGAATGATTTTACTATTGGTAAATATACACTTATTAGAGTCAAGTGTTATATTTATATGTCATATTATAAACAGTAATATACTGTACTCTACTCATTACTTTTTAATCTAGCCTTAGATTATAATATTAAGATAATGCAAAAGAGTAGGGAACGGTTGACACGAAACTGTATAATGCAGCTGTTGGGATACGCAGACGATTTAGCTTTGTTAGGCAATAGCAAGGAAGCTGTTGCAAGAAATGCAAAACTTTTACTGAGGAGAGTAAGGTAATAGGTTTAAAAGTGAACGATAAAAACACTAAATACTCGTATATGATCACACAGATTGGAAACAATAATTTGGAGATTACTGCGAACAATATATCACTTGACAGGGTTAAGGAGTTTAAATATTTAGAAATAATTTTAATTAGGAACAACTTTACTAGAATGGAAATTAGAAAATAATTCAGCTAGGAAATGCATGTTATTAATCGTTTAGTAAGTTTTTAACATTTCACCTGCTGTCAAGGAATGTAAAAAACTCAGAATATACAAGAGCATAGTTTTACCGGTGGCTCTTTATGGTTGTGAAACAAGGTTGGTATCTTACCCTACAAGATGAAAATAGATTTAGAGTATTTGAAAACAAGGTGCTTAGTAAGATACTTTATGCAAAAAGTGATGAGGATATTAGGGAGTGGAAGAAGCTACACAATAATGAGTTACATACACCTGTACTTAGCACAAGAAATTGTTATGATAGTCAAGTATCGCAGATTACGGTGGGCAGGACATGTAGTGTGAATTGGAGATCCTAGGAACTGGGAAAGCCAATTGGAAGAGACGATTGGGAAAACCTAAACGCATTGAATAGAACTTGCTTAAGATAGGGTTAGATGGCGTACTTTTAAGTGCGTCAATGGACTTTTGAGTTCATAATGCCATTGAGTAAGTACGTACTACTCGTATATTGTACTAAAGTGAGTTGTCTTATTTTAAAATACATTACACATATATACTATTCTTAATGTTAATTTAAATAATAACTTTTGTTCTCTTGAATGAACATTGAAATGACTAACTCATTCAATATGCTTGGTTCATAATGTTATGACCCTCATGTAAAATGTTTTTTAAAGAATTTTTAAAACCTATCATCTCATTCAAAAATCAAAACGCCACAATGCACTGTTTAGATCATATATATTTAAAATATATTTTATAGTTTTACTATTAGCACCGCGTCTTACTACCCGTTTGGGCTATACGCACTTACGCTTATGTGAACTGGTAGGGTGATTGTAAGATGAAATGGAGGACCTACAGTTTAACGTGGAGTCCGAACCACGGTGAAGGCCTGACATCCCACACATTCACAAGTTATGATTAATACACGTCGTTTCAGAGGTGAAAGAAGGGTTTGACAATCAGATAAATCTGTGCCGGGATCGAGGATTAAACCTCGGACCCCCAGCACAGAAGTCTTAACACCTTACCGCTAGACCACCAGGTCACCTTTTTATAGTTTTAAAAGCTATTGAAACATAAATTATATACATAATTGTGTCTATGAAGGAAAGATAATTTTTAATGTGTATGTATTAACACTAGTGGGGTAGGCTTGAGGAAGGTGGAATTTAAAGGAAAGAGCAGAAATCCATTTAGGAAACCCAAGTACAGCCAGCCGGGATTCAAATTTCATCTTCTCCATAACCAGCAAACCACATTATATGAAGCCGATGTATTAACCTAGGTGCACACCGATGCAATAAACTCATTAAAACTATATATATATGATATATCACTGAGTTTTACTAACTGTACAGGTTGTATTCATTATGATAATGACTATAATGGTATAAGGATGCGGGAGGAAGCATTTTAGAGGTGATATACTCGTATTTGCGAGAAAGAAGAGTGGGTTGCCATTTATGAAGAAAACACCCACGGTAAGCCCAACCGAGAATCAAATCCTGATCTCCCCATCTTCAGCAGGTCAGTCTAACATGAAAGTGATGCCCTTAGACCATTCTGGAAATGCGCCCTACTGTATAAAACCAACCAACGTTTGCTTTTCCATACTTGCCGCGTCATGTAGATTAGGAAGCCGGCTTCGATGGATTACTGGCAGTTCTGCTTTTTGTGATTAATAAAGTGCTTTTAGCAGTTAATCGTTCTTGAAAAGCCTCCAGCATTGATTGCTTTGTCGCGCGCATTCAGTGGAGCAGGTGATACTTTCACAGCTCTCCCCAGGGAAGGGTGGAAGAATTCACACTTTATCGATCCATCCATCTCACAGTCACACTTGCTCCGCTGATGGATTAGAGATAAGCATTAGTTACTCTCAGTCATTAGTATATGGAAGTTCTTTTCAAGTCTGCTACACTTATTTTTATACACTTATACCCTTGTTAACGTTTTCGTTTAGTGTGGATTCACTCTGAATCAGGAGATTGGGAAGAGGGTTCGTGTCCTAGCGGGGTTGAATAATGGTTGCTTATTTCCATTGTACACATATTTACATTAAGGTGGGGATGTAGAGAACACGATAAAAGGCCATTATTTTGGCAGTTTTAAATCACAAAATTGGGTTTGCCAAAATAAACGAAATACCAGGGGGTCGAAAAGAAATTTTTATTCGGTTCGGGTACCGGTTCCTGTTCTCTAAACAAACATTTTAAAGTTTCCGGTTCTGGTTCCTGTTATATCACGATAAAGGTTCAGGTTTTTTCAGTTCCTGATAGTGTTCCAGTTCTGGTTCCGGTTCTTTAAATTTAAAAAAAATAGCACAATGTTTTTCTATCAATTTGGGCTACCTCAATGTACTAATTTCGATAATGGTTTTTGATGAATGAGTATGGTTATATTTTTATATTTAGAGGAAGTGTATCCACATTTGCGTGGAGGAAAAACGGAGAGCCACTTTGGAAATAACACACTGAATCAAAAGTATTGCTAGATTAAAAAAAAAAATTATATCGTACCTTAATAGCAATAGTGCATCCTTCTAATTTGAATCTTGATCTGTCACCGTCAATCTCATAGTCAAAAAACTTCCAAACTGAGTTTTCTTTAACGTACTCCATCAATAATATTATTCAAACCACTTACTAACAAACAAAAATAATCACTTCCACACTGTACACAAGGAACACATTCACTGAGCTACCTCCTAATTTAAACTTGAGCGAAAGAATTTAAAGTTCATATTTTGCCACCCTCCATCTCCCTTTAACCTCAATTATAAGCTGTCTAACCAACCACCAGATTATCACTTTTCACCTCCAGAATGTGCTAAGTACAATAGGCTTAGACTGCTTGTCCAAAAGAGATGATTTCTTAATTTCTGTATTTCAAATTCTGAAAAATGTGGTATTATCTGCTGTCTACCAAAGTTAAATACATCTCCTTAAAACAACAATGCGAGAGTCATGGCATTCCTCTGAAATTTAAACTCATTACTGTGTATTGCTAATCACCTTAGAAAAGAGGTTTCAAACAAAGTAGTAAACTAAAATATATCAAGCTCTTTAAGAACCTACTGTGAAAGGGGGGAACACAACATTTCAAAATTAAACTAAGCTTAGGGAAAAATAAAAAAAGTGTGCTGTGTGTCAAAATAATATTCTGTAAAACTAAGAAACTTTAAGAACCTTTAAGCAAGTTTATGAACCTAAAATTAGCTAACGGTTCCAATTCCGGTTCAGATTCTTCAGAATAATGTTATTAGGGATCTGGTTCCGATACTGGTTCCTTAAAAATAAATATTAATTTAAGTTATCTTTTCCTGTTATTGTTTCAGTTTGAACCTCTGCAAAATATTGCTCCAGTACAAACACAGAGATTAATTTTATTCACATGGTGATATCAATAAATTTCTCTCATCAGAATAGTGGCATTAGTTGACAAAATTTAAATGAAGATAAAATTTGTCATTAAATTTTAGGATACCTTTGACAGATATTCAAGAAATGTTAAGGTCAACATGTGAAGAAAATTAAACTCTATGTTTCTACTTCAGCAATATTCATCATAATAAAAAGATTGTTTTTAAATAAAAATTGCAAAAACACTAGCTTTTCCTCGCGTTTCCTACACTCCCGCCCTATTGGTAGAAATAGGTGAAAAAAATAGAAAATAGAGAAAATGAATCAGTGTTTGCGCGGAGGGAACTTTGAAAATCATCAAGGATAAGCCACCCATAAACATCCGGTCGAGATTTGATTTATCTCATTGGAAAACCAGATTAAACGATATTAGCGCCTGTGACTGTATGTCCACGGTACACACGCTTTAATAAATGTAATTTTAAATAAGTTTAATTATTTGGCTCTGATTAAATTCCATGAGCAGCCTATCCATATCCACTTGGTAAAATTAAGTCAAAAGACGTTCTACACTCTACAAATGTGTATTTTGTCTGCCCACTAATATTAAGTTTCTGGAACTAATAATCGGTAGAATCTTTAATTTATATTCAATTTCATTTTGTTTCCTTTGAATGGATAGCATAAGTCATCTGTAACGTAATAATATTATAAATTGAAAATAAAATGTTTTTGAAAAACATAATAGTACTATGCTAAATCATGTATTATCATGCAAAAAAAATTAATAAAAATAACTACATTAAACATATCACCACTCTAACTTAATAGAATTGTGAATGAATAGTATAAAACTTGAAAGGCACCATTCAATTAGTTTGTATACCCCTGTGTGCTTAGGGGGATCTTACTAACGTCTGAATGTTTACCAAGCGATCCGGATACGTTCATTGATTACTCTTACAAAAAATTCAATTAAAACATATTTTTACAAATAACTGCGCATTAACAGGAAGTTACTTATTTAAAAAAAAAAATGTTTAAAGGGATTCTAAGTTTTTCTACCAACAATAAATATCTTTTATGAATGTGTAAAACTTCAAGAAAACTCATTTTATGTCTATATTTTGAGGATGATTAACCCTAACATTGTTGTATTATTTTAATTGTTGCATTTAGTACCATGATTATATATAATGATGACGAAGGAGATATTTAAGACAAAGCGCACCCACATTAGCATAGCGAGGGAATAGGAAAACCTTGAAGTTTAAAAATATCACAAACAGCGCACAAAGCCGAGGTCCAGAAATACAGTTTATCGTAAGACCACACCAAACGGTGGCTGGTGTTTGATGTGTAATATTTATGCTTATGCAATACTAATTGTGTAACTATGGCAAAACTCTATAAATGACAAAAAAAGAATTGTATTATCCAAAATAATATAATTATATTTAGCACCGCGTCTTACTATCCGTTCGGGTTATACGCTTTAAGTACTAATTACTCTAATGAATTAGGAATTGGGAAGGTTGAATTAGAGGAAGTGAAACCGCATTTCCGTGGAGGGAGAGTGGAAAACCATTTAGGAAAAACCACCCCCAGTTCAGCCGACCGAGATTCGAACCTCGATCTCCCCGTCCTCAGCAGTCGAGCTCAACACGACAAGCGCGTTAACCAACTACGCCACCGAGGCGGGTTATTATTTAAAAACTATTTTATACCTCAATCGTACTATAACTTAAATAGGTATCTAAATAGTCCAGGTTGGGTGTAAAAAAAATTGACCCAAAACTATCTATAGTCAAATGTAGGTACATTTAGAATGAAGAGAGTACTTTTATCATCTTGACCGCAGTAAAGACGATCCTTCTACAAATAATATTCATAAGCCCTCTTTCCCTCCTGCCCTGAGTCAGAAAACGTCTGGACCGAAAGGCAGCTGGCAACCAGACAAGAGTGAAAGGAGTGGCAGGAAGAGCGGAGGAGGAGGGGTTAGTGTGTTGTGGAAAACCTGACTGGAATCGAAGCCGCGCCCTGCGGTCGAAGTGTCGAGCTGAGCCGGACCCAGGTTGAAGACGAAGAAGGAATGTTAGCGGCAGGTGCTAGTGAGAGGGACTGAGAGCATCAAAACCACAAGGTCCGAATCGACCGGCAGAACCACATCTAAGAGGGGAAAAAAAAATTACAGAAAGTGAAGACTTCAGGCAACAGATCCGCGCTCGGCAACAATGCGTCGGCAGGTATAGCAGATCAAATCTTCGAGTCTCTCTGATGCCTCATTCACACTGGTGATGCTTTCATAGTAATTCACTAGAATATCTTGTACTAAAATAAGGATGGAAACTATCATGAAACCAACCTCGGTGGTTGAATTGTCTGAAATATCATTCTAGCAATAAACTGGACTGCCAATGAAGGGGAAGTCCTTGTTCGAATCCCAATCAGGTGCTTATCCTGACGTTGATATTTCTTAAATTATTTTCAACTCTTACTCAATAAAAAAGTGGGTACGTTTCCTTTAAATGTTGTCTACATGATCATTAACCCAAAGCATAACTAAAAATTCTACGTATATTCCGAACAAATAGTAACACGCGGGGGGGAAAGAACATGAAATAAGCAGCTAACTAGCTACTACGAAACGAACGGTGTGAACTTACACCGTCATTATCTGGATCCACGTCTTGTGATTAGTTAATAAAACTAAATAAATGGTACGGAACTCCGCACAAACATTATCGCTCTATTATTTAGAAATGGAGATATTTACTCAAAATTCGTAATATATAATATATATTAGCAAGTTCGAGATTGCGCTAGACATGTGTAAAACTTTTCTATTCATGGATTTAAATATCATAATTTTATTTTTGAAGATTTAAAGTCTTTATTTGTATATTTGGACCAATAAAAATGATCAATATTGGATCCCCGAGGGCCAATATTTCGTATTAAAATTTTGACTTCCGGTTAAAATTTTCGTCATTTTATTAGGGGATTCATATCTTATTGTTATCAAATTGCTATTAAATATCTCTTTTATATATTTTGACCAATAAAATAGGTAATTAATGACAATTGAGTCTAAAATGAAAGATATAGAATCATTATAACCGATTTTGAGAAAAAGGATTTTTTTCTCTTTTCATCCTATAATAAACTGCTATCAATTTTAGTGTTAGACAGATACACAGACAGACGGCTTTGCAAAAAACACTTTTTAAGGTTCAGGGGGTCATGAAACGTTGACATCCATCAACATCAAGATTTTTTTGACGGTTGTAATGCTTTACCTTAAAGTGTTGGCAAAGTTAAAAGAAAAATATAGTTGTGTATAGCTTGGAAACTTTTGTTTTTATAAAAATATATTTCATGTTTAGATGTTTATTATAAATAGACCCACATGTATGCGATGATAAGAACTTTTTAAATAAAGAGAAAATGTTTTGACGAAATTCCAGTACACCCTTGACAGATATTCAAGATCTGTTGATATTAGCATGTACAGAAAACTAACTCTATGTTGCTACTGGAGAAATATTTTGTCTATTTTGGCCAAAAAACTTCAATTCTATACAAACTGTAAAAGTACTTGCACTCCCTTCTGCCACACCTAAAGGAAACTACCCTTAATTTTAGGGTTGGATATCCAATTCAAAAAACTCCTTGGGGTAAACCTATGAAAACCCTATGTACCAAGTTTTAGCCCAATCGGTAAAATAGTTTAGGCTCTAGTTGGAGGTACAGACAGACAGACATACGGCATTGTGAAAACAATTTTTTAGGGTTGGGGGGTCATGAGACGTCAACATCTATCAAAATCTCGAGTAAATTTTTTTTTACGATCACAATATTTGCTCTACCTCTAAGGTAACGAGAAAGTAAAAATATTTGTTTTTGGGTCCCCAAGGGTCAACACTTCGTGTTAAAATGTCAACCTCCGATTTATTATTTTTGACATTTTATTAGAGGTTGCACATATTATAATTATTGCATTGCTATTAAATTCCTCCTGTATAAATTTGACCAATAAAATAATACTAAGTTTTAGCCCGATCAGTAAAATAGCTTCGCCTCTAGTCGGAGGTACAGACAGACAAAGAGAACGACGGAAATTCAAAAACTACTTTTTCGGATTCAGAGGGTCATGTAACGTCGAGATTCATTAAAATTTCTAATTAGATTTTTCTGACGATCACAATAATTCTCTATCTGTAGGCTAACGAGAACGTAAAAAATAAAACCACTTTCAAAAAATTGTTTTGTGTGTGTGTGTGTGTGTATGTATAAATTGAAGGTTTACTGTATTAAATGAAATAATATGGTATACTTTTTACAACTATGGTTTTGTATATAAAAGTAAATTTAATTAAAACCACTTCCCTCAAACTAATTTTCGAAATAAAGATAATATATGGTTTTGATTCTATATGAACGCCGGAGAAAATATTTGCTCAACTTTTTAATTCAAGCCAACTTGCATTTATCCTGCGCATGTATCTCTATTTTAATATATCTCTGAAAACTATGACATGCACCTACCAAATTGCGTGAATATTTTATGACAGTTACTTGTTTTTCTATTAACCACCATGATTGTTGAATGTTGATTGATATCAAGGTAATAGTTGACTTGTACTAAAATTCAGTAAATCAAATTTTATATACTTTTTATTTTGTGTATTGAGTTTTACTTCACATCATCATATTTGTCACTACTGGTGCACTATATATGATAAAGGTTGAGTTTAGAGAAACCATTTGTGTAAATTGGAGATGGAGAATACAAAATAAATTAGGAATAAACACCCTAAGTACATCCAGTAGGAGATCGAACTAAAACCTTCCCGTCATCAGCAACCAAGACTAGTTGAGCTTGAAGTTTATTCCGCCAACCTACCGATGTTGGTGGAACAATTTTACAGAAAACAAAATTAATGGATCCTATTTTCCTATCACTTAGGTAACAGGACTAATGTGACTGCTATGTCAGTCTATTCTTGAGTACATGAGCTTATACCCTCCCCTCTTTCACCTTTTTATAACTAAAAAGACTAGTGAACTATAATTACAGGTGTTTAGCTTGTGGAAAGTGCAAAAAAAAAACACAAAAATGTTAGCAAAAAGAGAGTTGTATGACCGCACCATAATGTGGCTATTTGTCGTTTGTGTTTTTGTTTAGCACTTAAAAACATTTTGTTGCTAAAAAAAATAATCTCATAACTCAAATATTTTAGTGAAAATAATAAACAAGACGTTATTATGACTTAAAGTTTATCAACTAATTTTAAATTGAAACATTGAATCAAACTTGAATCCCATTTCAAAACAAGCATAATCTTTCTACCCAAAAATCTTTCTCCGGGGCTTAGCCGGAAATTGATGTAAGGAGGTGTAAAAAGTAAAGGCAAAAGGCCAAAAATTTTAAATGGGGTAAATATAAGTCTAATCAAAATTACAATACTACCAAAAGGGTAAAACTAGCAAAACATTATATAAAAGGATAAAAATGTATAAAAGAGCAAAACAGGCACAATAATGCAAAAATGGTAAATTGGGAAAAAAGGGTAAAAATGAAAAAAAAAAAGTAAATCTAATAAATATAAAAGTGTATAAATGCTAAAAGGGGTAAAATAAATAAAAATGGTAAAAGATTAAAAAGCAACAAAATGGCCGGATACGTTAAAAGAGTAAAGATGATAAAAAAAAAGTGTAAGGAGGGTAAAATGGGTAAAAAGGGTAAAAAATAATAAAGGGTGAAAGGTTAAAAAGTATAACAATTTTTACATGGTTAAGATAAATAGTAAGGGTAAACGTGTAGATTTGGCAAAAAAATGATTAAAAAAATGAATGGTTAAAAGGGTTAAAAACGTGTGAAAAGGGTGAAACAGGTAATATAGGTGAGAAGGTTAAACAGTATAGAAAAAGACAAATGGGGTAAATTAAGTTTAAAAGAATCTAAAATAATTTTAATTGTATTTAATTATTACGACCCTTTAATAACCAATTATTTATGCTGTGACACTGTACTTTCATTTTTATTAACATCAACAGGTAAGAGTTCAAAATAGTGTGTTTGGAAAAGTTATATCTTAATTTTCAACAGAAATATCAGCTTTTAAAACATTTTCGGACCATTTCTCTATTTTGATATTATTTGGATTTTTTTTTATCACGGTTTTAAAAATAAAAGATTAATATTTAAACATAATTTAAGATCTGGTTACTATTCCCTGTGGTTTATTTTATATAGTAAAAATAACATAGCTACTTTATAGATTCCCCGTGTGAAGAACGGGTGCACCCGCTAGTAAGTAAATAAAATCAATGTTATACATTGAATATGGGAAATAATTTAACTATGTTTATAACATAATGATTAAAAGTGTGCCGATAAACTAGCTAAATAAACGGGTATTGCGTGTGCAGGGACAATCTATAAATATGGAGATATTGATGAACAAAATTGAAACATCTTATTTTGCTAAAGATTCTATTTAATTTAGCTAGTTTATCGGCACATTAATCGTCACACCATCCTCAGCATACGCATGAACATTCAAATCATTTTCTATATTTTTTCGGACTATATAATTTTTGAAGTATTTAACTTGAATTTTCTTAACACATGACTTACAAACTATTTAAACATTATAACCCACACTTAACACCAACCACTCTATCTTAACATTAAAAATTGTATTATCTGTATAGTAGGAAGCCAAACACATTCAAATTTTCGACCACCCCTGGAATCGAAAGGGATTCCCAAGTAGAATGTTATCACTGTTAACCACAAAAAGTTAGTTTTATCTAAAAAAAATCCATCCTGTAAAATATAGTTGGATTGTTGCTAGCCCCGTACATACCGAAGGAAGGTTTTAAAATAATATGTATTAAATCGAAATTTTAAAGCGTCTGTACCCACTTCAGTGGCCTAATGGTCCAAGGTGTCACTCTCAATAGACTAGACTGCGGGGCTATCTCCCGGTCTGGTGCATTGAAGGAGATTTTCCCTAAAAGGTTTTCCACTCTCCCTAATGAAAATACTGGTACACTTCCTCTAAATTCAAACTTCCCAATCCCTAGTACACTAGAGTAATTAGTACATAGGTAATTGTACAAGCCGAAAGGTTAGTAATACGTGATGCTTATAAAAAAAGAGTTTGTGTCGCGCCCCACGTTTTGTCTACCGCCAGCTCGCATACCTGGCCTCAGCTAAACTGGTCGGACTAGCACCTGCTCCCTTGTGAAGGCCACTGGAACTCGTCAATCCATATACACCCCCCCTCTCACTCTTATCCATCTCTCTCTGTCTCTCTCGTTTGTTGTTCCTGAGAGGCTGAGCTTGGAGCCGCGTGTAGAACACAAGGCGCTAACACGAGGATTTCTAGGGTACGAGTGTTTAAGAGAGGGAAAGAGAGAGAGGGATATATAAGATGGGCAGGTTGCCTACGACATCACTTACACGCGCGGCGCGTGTGACTCTTGCTTTGGTCTGGGATTATACAGATACTACTCGCTATACAAAAGGAATTAATAAATTTGTCATGTTTTTTAAAAAGTTTTATTTGCTTTTTTTTAAAATCATGTTTTATCGTTTATTGATTAGTACCAGTCTTTAAAACGTGTTGTCTATATCAAATTTATTGGAAGTTGAGATTTTAATTTGGCATTGGATTTTTTTTTTTCAATAGGTTTTATTCAGTGGGCATGGTTAAGTCGTTAGAGAAGTTGGTTCAGGTTTTCAAGAACCTGGTTCGTTCCCAAGGGGATAGATTGTTGGTATATACTGTAATAGGTTCCTTCTAGTGTCCGCGGTACCTTATTTGTGTAGGAGGGGAGAGCAATTAACTAAAATAAGGGGGTGAGGGGTTTGGTTTCTAAGGCCAAAGATGGGTCTGGAGACCCTTTCCCAGCAAGGATTTTAAAATTTCTCTAAGAGCTATTTGAATTTTGACGTAAGGCCATCATTCAGTTTCAAAAATATGAATAGAGGTGGAAAGTATAAAAAAGCTATAAGGGGCACATTTACTCTTGGGGAGCAGTGACACCCCCTTCCCCTCCCACCAGTTCAGACACCTGGTTCCTTGTATTAGGACTACACACACATTAAAATTTCTAGCACTCCAGTTGGTTTATGACATACATTAAGTGTTCTGGTTTAAATTAGTTTATTGTGTGCTGGTGTAGCTATTTATTACTATTTATACTTTCTCATACAAAGGAAATATTGTAATCGTGAACATTTTCAACATTGAAATTAAGATGGGGCATGAAGTTTTATACGCCTCCAAACTTAAAAAAAGTAAGTCTTACATAATATTATGTTTATCTGTCTGTATTAGTGGTGATTTGATGGATTTTTTCATACTTGTTATATAAAGGTATTATGATCATACCTCAAGGTGTGATTGTGATTTTAATTCTAGCTCTAAAATTAAGGATATAGTTTGCTAATCAATAATTGTTTTAATTCAAAATGGTTCAAAAATTGTTCTACAAATTTCTTAAAAACATAATATCTGGGGGTAATTTTAAATGGTAAATAGCACTGTATACTTACTCGAGACTCGGAGAAAAATGAATATGAGGCTAAATCACTAATAACCGATATTTGAATATTTTGTCCAAAGCTGTAATCGACTATATACGAGAATATGTACGATTATCTCTTACCTTTTGTTTATATTTTGTAATTATGATGCTACATATGCATCTTATAAATGTACATATTATATATGCACACTCGGCTATATATACCAAATGTTTAAAAGAGCGAATCCGTAAAACAATAACAGACATTTCCGTCAGCATCACCCAAAATTAAACCATGATATCCTTGACTTTTTTTGGCATCATATCTTACTACCCGTTCATATTATAGGCTCCTTGACATGTTAATCACCACTTTAACCACTTAGCCACGTGGACGGGACTATGCAAATTTATAAACTGTTCTTTAAATCCAATATAAATTATAATAATACATCATGAATAAACGACTTTTTCTTGGGTTTTTATAAACAGGTCTATAATTAAAGAACAATTTATTTTGTGCCCTACTTTTAAAATGAGGACAACTATTAGTATTTGTGCCATCGCACAACATTTTGTTGTTGTTGAAGTCTCCTGTTAATACTACTTTCAAACCATACCCATACGTGTATATTGTATAACCTACATTTTATAACATGGAACCAATTATTGGCCTCTGATAATTATGAAACCAAAGCACATACAGTAGAAGATTATAACCAGATTTTGCTAGGAAGAAAGGTAACTGGTAGTTACTGAAGTTATTAAAACAATTTTAATATATTTATACCCACTTCGGTGGCCACGTGGTTTAACGCGCTAATTTCGTGTTCGACTAGACTGTTGAAGACGGGGAAATCAGGGTTAGATACCGGTCGGGTACACTGAGAGTGTTTTTTCTTAAATGAGTTTTCACTCTCTCTCCACGTAGATGTGGGTGCATTTCCTCTAAATCAAGTCTTCCTTATCCCTAACCCATTATTGTAATTAGTAATTAGGCGTATAACCTGAACAGGTAGTAAGGCGTGAGGCTAAAAATATACCGGTATTTATGTTTGTACATCAAGTCATGTCATCTGCAGCTGTCACTTTGATAGATATTATCAATACCTGTAAAACCCGCCTCGGTGGCGTAGTTGGCTAACGCGCTAGTCGTGTTGAGCTCGACTGCTGAGGACGGGGAGATCGAAGTTCGAATCTCGGTCGGGTGAACTGGGGGTGGCTTTTCCTAAATGGTTTTTCACTCTCCCTCCACGCGAATGCGGGTTCACTTCCTCTATTTCAACCTTCACAATTCCTAATCCATTAGAGTAATTAGTATTAGTACTTAAAGAGTATAACCCGAACGGGTAGTAAGACGCGGTGCTAAATATTATTATTATTAATAATACCTGTAAAATAACAAAAATAATAGCATAAATTATTATCAATGTTGGTCGCAGAGGAATATGTTTGAATTTTCCAAGTAGTTTTTCCAACAAAAATCAGGGTATAGGTTTAGCTGATCGTATTCATAAACCCTGAAAGGTCATTACATTAGTGTCATAAGAGTTCTATGTACTAAAATAGCATCGGAATTTAATGAATCTTAGGTTTATTGGCAACTAAGGATGCAGAATTTTTTAAGTTCGAAACAAATCTCAACAACACCTGCCGAGATACAAGTCCTTGACCTTCTCGAAGGAGCAATTGTTTACACAACACGCAAAACGGAAAGAGCGCTAACCATCTACCAGTGGTTGAGAAGCGATGTTGGCCACCATATGTCTAAGGGACCCAGGTTGTATCCCAGACTGTGTTTAAATTAATTTAATATATTTGATTATAGCCTAACATTTGAATGTACCAGTATTCTACAAATGAGGGTGGTTCAGAAAATATATAGCTTCCGGTGGGATGTAAAATACAAGAAGTACGACAAAAATAAATTGCATAAAAAATATTTACACATATATATTATTTTTCCAAGTAGTTGCCACATGAAATGAGGCATTTGTAAAATCGGGAAGCGAGCTTTTGAATGTATTAGTATAATTATTGCAACTGTAGTTTTTTTTCATCCTTTCTCCAAACTAACGCTACATTAATTAATTTTAGGAATATTTAGCATCCATAGCCTAATCCTCAGAGTAGGTCATTACAGTCTAGTTTTCATAGGAAAACGGTTAAAAAAAGTTCATTAGATATTCTTTCACTTATTTGTGTGTCAACTTATGTAATCTGCAGCTGTGAATTTTAATATAATTTTACTATAGATACCATTAAATATCAGTGATGAAATAGTAAAAAGTTATCAATTTTGACCACAAAAAAAATGTTTGTATTTTATTAAAAAAAACTGCATATAAATATTGATATGTAACTTATTTTTCTTTGTGTTGGATACATTAATAATAATAGATATTATCTTTGCATCGGTTTGTTTTAGTAGAACAACACACAAAGTATTAGTGTATAGGATTGTGTAGTGTTAAGTGTTGATGTAGTAGATAAAGATAGTTTATAAGTCACTTGATAAAAAATGTGTCTGTACGTACAAGATGTACCGTAACATGTGGTACTCACATTAGTGGGGGACAGGAGACACAAAAAAACAATGAAAATTTCATGTAAACATTTGTCCCATTTTAACTTGTTTCCGAGTTACAGTAATGTGTGTATTACACTAATGTGGAGCTGTTTAACATGATAATAAATGCTTAAAATGGCCTTCTCCGGCTTGGATTTGAGCCTGCAATAGCCGTATCGTAGAATGCCACACTATTTCAATAACGGGTATTTTAAATAACCAGGAATAACCCATAAAACAGAATAGGCTTATGTATATACAAATATATTTTAGTATATTAATAATAATACAAAAGGTTGAGATATATCGAGTATTTTATATAAAACGTGTAGTGGAATCACTTGTCTGTAACTGGGAAACAAGGTCAAAAGGACGCATTTTATATTAAGGCGATTGGCCCTATTCATTTGGCGTGGAAATGCAGAACCATGTGAACAAACGGTTATCTTTAAGAATTTTTATTTTTACTCCATTTTCTTTTCGGAAACAGTTTGTTCAAGAAAAGAAGCAAGTTGATTAAGTTATACTTTTTATATACACAACTACTCTATAATTTTAACACGGATCAGATATCGATCAAATTGACCTTTTTCAATAATAAACTGGGTTGTACTTGGGAAATAAAATATCTGGGGCGGACCGACTGGAACCAACGACATTAAATAGAAGGCTCAAATGAGTAAATATTTTTATTATTAAATAATAAGAGTTAATACCATATTAGTTAAATAAGAGGTGACCTGGTGGTCTAGGGGTAAGGTTTCAGATTTCTGTCCTAGGATTCGGGGTTCAATCCTTGGTCCTAGCACAGATTTATCTGATTATCAAACCCTTCCATCACCTCTGACAAGACGTGAATTAGTCACAGCTTGTGAATGTGGAGAATGCCAGGTCTCCACCGTGGTTCGTATTCCACGTCAAACTGTAGGTCCTCCATTTCATCTCACAATCACCCTACCATTATACATTAGCGTAAGTGCGTATAACCCGAACGGTTAGTAAGATGCGGAGCTAATAATAATAATAATAATAATAATAATAATAATAATAATAATAATAATAATAATAATAATAATAATAATATTAATAATAATAATAAATTGCCGGCTTCTTAACGAAAAATAAGAAAATGTAACAATTAATAAACAGTGATACATTATCTTTAAAGAGGTGTCGAAAATATTAAACTAATAATTTCACTCGTTCTCGAGAAAACTAATATTTCCAAACGTATTATTTTTCCGCAAGACCTGTCCGGTAGCTAGCGACAATCTTCTTTTTCCGTGATCCATCTGTTCTTGTTGCTGAGGAAGGATACTTTGGTCGGTTGTAAAGTAACGCCACGCCACGCCTTTCACCCTCCCGCAAAATAGGTTTTCGACTTGCATTCGACAGGGCCTAGGGCCTTAACTGTTAAAATTGTTTTTGTGTCTCCTGTTTACTATCAGTCTCACATGTTACTATATATCCTATATATATATTGATTGATATATAAAGATAAATTTATCTTATTTGTGTACTTTTAACGTATTATTATTAAATATACTATTTATAAATAAGTAAAGTTTAATTAAACTTACAAAATAATAATAAAAAGCATGTGTTTGTTTTTCCGTTCTCAGTATATTACTATCCATCCTAGCTATCAACATTTAATTATACTGTTGAGGTTAGCAAGAGTAAAGTAGAGCTTAAAAGAAGTGTACTGGTATTTGCAGTAAAGTGGTAAAACCATAGAGGGGAAAAAAGACAACACTTCCCGCTGAGATTTGATCCACCGACCTCCCCCAAAAAGGTGAGAATGATACCTTGTTCACGTGTCCACTGATGAGTGTTTTGTGTTTGTTACGTCGGGCAGAGTACACACTTAATTTGTGTATTTCTGGGCTTATATTTGTTGTGTACTGAGGAAGAATAAATATTTTATTTAGTATTGGATTTAAAAAAAGTACCCATGTGTTTTTATCCTTTTTAATCATCCTCATCGTCGTAAACAGTTTCCAACCACTGGCCGGGTCTTTTTGGAACATAAGCCTCTCCAAGTTTTCACTTCTCCCCAACACCTCTCCTCCTCCACCGTGACCCATTTATCTGCTCTCTCTCCTTCACACTCCTCTGCACTCCCTCAGCCACCTGTCCCTTGGTCTTCCTATTGGCCTCTTGCCCCCACTTCAATATTCAACATCTTATTTGGTATCCTTTCCTCGCTCATTCGCTTAACTTGACAGTTCCTGTTTTTTAATCAAAACATTGAAATCAATTATGTTAGCTATTAAACCCGCCTCGGTGGCGTAATTGGCTAACGCGCTTGGCATGTTGAGCTCGACTGCTGAGGACGGGGAGATCGAAGTTCAAATCTCGGTCGGGTGAACTGGGGGTGGTTTTTCCTAAATGGTTTTCCACTCTCCCTCCACGCAAATGCAGGTTTACTTCCTATAATTCAACCTTCCCAATTCCTAATCCATTAGAGTAATTAGTACTTAAAGCGTTTAACCCAAACGGTTAGTAAGACGCGGTGCTAAATATTATTATTATTAGTTATTAAGTTACATTCTTTTTACTTTGTTTATGAGAACATATAAAATCAATTATTTTATAAAAAGTGAAGTTTCATATACTTTCCAAACAAACACGTCATGACTAAAGATTCTTTCCTTACCATGTAATTTAATACAATTTTTAATAAAAAACATATAAATAGGAATATCTACACGTGTTCTAAAAACAATATGGTTAGTGTTTTGACATTATGTTTGACAAAATAATTGAAGGACAATAAATTGATATTATAGAAACCGCGGGAACAGAAATGACAAATAAATAATCTTCCAAAATGGGCTTCGTAATCAAAACAACGAGACCAACGTGCTGCAATTTAGAAATAAAATCAATAGGTCTTACGTCAAGAAAGAAAAAAAAGTATGTAATAGTAACATAAGTGGTTTAAACAAACGAGTGACATTTAAATTAATGTTATTTTCGCTCCAACCAATGTTTGTCGAAAGGGGACATTGGAATGTTCTCTTTACACGTTGCCAATTACTATTCTAAATGTGATGTGGTTGGAAAAAGAAAACACGTGACATACATTGTGTATATACACACACACACACACACACACACACACACACACACACATACACACACATATATATATATATATATCTCTTTGAAGGGCATATAAACAAACGAGAGATTGTGAAAAAATTCTATTGGTATAAAAAATATTATTATTATTTTATTAAATTAAAAGAAAGAGTTAATGAGAAGGAATACTAAATGATTATTGTTGAAAAAAGAATCATCTGATATTAGCTCTAAGGTTGGTTCTTCTTACTACTGATTAAAGAGTCCCAAACGCAATTCTCAGCGAGGCCGACGGAATTATTTGTTAAAATTAGGCTTCTTTCCTACTAATGAATTGATGACCTAGGATGTTTGTTCTAAATTTAAGTTGGTTTGTAAGTCGTATGTGAATATAATTAATTGCTGCAGAAAGTGAACTGTATAAAAACAGATACAATCACATCAAAACTAAATGTTTTTACTAATATTGTTTAACAAAATATTTTAATAGTGATCAATGGGTCAGACTTATCGTATTTTATTATAATCGACAAATGTGATACTTCTAGGTCCAAGATATAGCTAGGAGTTTCATATCCGTATCGATTTAAAAAAATATTTGTTATTTGTTCACAGTCATATTAATTGTGATGGCTAATTTGTGGGATTTGTTTAGTTTAGATTACTGAGAGCATGTGTTAAAACACACTGTCTTTGAAGGCCCAAGTTTTTTTTTTCTAATGGACTACTAATTAGAATGTATTTATAGCTACAGCACATAGCTACAACATTGACTGATGTTGCTTAGTATATACCCCCTTTTCCACTCGACTTGGTGGTAGTACTGAGGAGGTAAAAACATGGTATGCTTGTTATCGGTCTAGAACAAATCAATTTAATGTACTATATTTACCGCCACCTTATTTGAAAAGGTTGGATTTATGAAGATACATACTATTCCTTTATTTAACTTGCTACTATGTTTTCATAACATGATGCTCTCTATTAGAATGAAAAACAATCTGATCGAAGTTATTTCCTTCAAAATGTAAAATATTTCAAGGTATGAGCTAGTACTATGTCAATAAAAATTTTCCTATACATCATTTCTGTTTTCGATCAACAGGTTTTCACCCTATGAATAATTTATATTCAAATAAAGTCAGAGACCAATGGTATTCAACCCTTTTTACTGTTCATGTACCCCCATATATAATTTATCTCAAGCCTCGTAACCCCAAAGGTTTTTTTAGCACCACGTAATACTATAAGTTAGGGTTATACGCTTATGTACTATTAACGCTAGTGGATTAGGAATGGGGAAGGTTGAATTTTAGAGGAAGTGAACCCACATTTGTGTGAAGAGAGAGTAGAAACACTTTCAGGAAAAACCACCCCAGTTCACCCGACCAAGATTTGTAACCTTGATCTCCCTGTCCTCGGCAGTCTGCCTCAACATGAAACTAGAGCGTTAGCCCAGCTACGCCACCGAGCCGGACCCCCCAAAGTTGTTGGTGCATAATACACGTTAAAAATACATATTTTTTAACCAACATTTAGGATAAAAAAAACACGTTGTAGAGAAAAAAAATTGCGGTTGCAGATGTCATCACCCTGGTTTCTTGTTTTGTTCTTGATTATTCACTGTCTATCATGAAATAATATATTTAAATGTTATGTACCTACTAAGAAGTATTTACGTACCTTAGGTTGAATATAATTGATAAATACTATACCTTATTTTCAAAAACTACCTATGATGGGTTTTTTTTCAATGTCAACATCTGCGTTTTCTAACTTACTACTTGCAGTAGACTAAACTGCCGATGACGGGAAGATCGAGGTTCAAATCTCAGTCGGGGGTATTTAGGGTGGTTTGCTATCCACTCTCCCTTCACGCAAATTTGGGTACACTTCATCTAAATATAACCTTACTCATCCATACAACCATTAACGTAATTAGTAGAACTACATAGACGTATAAGCTGAACAGGTATAAGACGCGGTGCTAAAAAAGAAGAAAGTGTAACACTGCATTAATGGGGGCTGGGAGCTCGGGGTTTGAATCCTAGCCGAGTGAAATTAAAGTGTATTTTTGTGAATGGTTTCCCAATCTACCACATCCTCCCTCAATGTTCATTTGAGTACATTTCCTCTGACTTTTATATTACCTACTAATATGTGGGTATACCAGAGTAGTAAAAGGCAATGCATACTCACAAAAAAGAGTCAATATTAACAAACTTAATGACTGTATTAAATCAAGACCTCGACAATACGAGTGTAGTAATTACATTATGTAAATGATTAACTATTGTTGTTGTAAAATACTAGTATATGTAAGTTGATTAAAATATATTGGATATAATATTTAATCATAATGTTCATATTTAAAACAGTAGGCCTACTTATATCCTTGACATATATAGTTTTATTGTAGCTCTATGTATTTCAGGCATAACAGTTTAATATAATAAATATGTGTAATGAAACAAAAAATGTTGCATTCATAATTTCAGCTTTTGACAAGATAAACAAAAATATATGGCTGGTTTTTGTATAATGTTGTATTGCAAGCTTTTAAAACATATCTGACTCTTGTAAAAGCTACCAAATTTATTGAATATATTTTTATGCCAAATAAAGTATCCTACAGCTAATGTAATTTCGACAGCTGAACACATTGATTGGTGAATTACTACATGAAAGTAAAAAACCAAAACAAAACAAAAACTGTCAAATTATTTTGGATTAAGAGCTATCGAATCAACTATGGCTAGGCTCACTTCGGTGGTCGAATGGTCTAGGATGTCACACTCACAATAGACTGAACTGACCAATACGGGGACATTGAGGATCAAATCCTGGTCTTTTTTACTTATGGTTGTTTTTCCTAATTGGCTTTCCTATCTCCCTTCACGCAATTACAGAAACACTTCCGATAATTGCAACCTTCCTAATCCCATACGCATGAGTGTAGTTAGTAGGCTGCATATGCGTGCAACGCAAATGGAGGGTGAGACGCACTGACAAAAATATACAAAAAATAAACTACGGCTAACAGAACCCCCTTAGTATTTATAAGAATCTATAAAAAAATAACTCATGAGAAAATCTGTTTCCCTTATTCAAGCATTCTAAAAGAGTATATAAAACGTTTGGGGGGGGGGGTAAATGTTGGTCGAAGAAAAAGAAGAAAAATTCGTGCCAATAAATCTTCCTAATGGTTGTAGATGTGTAAGCAAGTTTGTGTGTGCTCCAGGGGGATGTGGAAAGGAGTTGAAGAAAATTGTGTGATATTTGTATGTATCAGCTGGTTCCGCCCATTTCTCTGACGGCCTTGTGCCCGGCTCGATTCCTCAGGTATGCACCTCAGGTAGGTAAGTTCCTCCCTTTCCCACCCGAGGCGCCACCTAGGTAGCACCTGTTCTCACGCCGGAACAAGGGGGGAGGGGGGAACTAAGGTCAGGAAGACGTAGTAAAAAAACTATAAATAAAACGAAAGGGATTTTTTTTTTCATCCAATGCTTAAAATTGGATTAAATTTACAGAAAGAAAGGTTCAGAGAGAGAAAGAGGAGGGATAGGTCTTTATTCATAGGAAAATACGTCTTCCGCCCTTTATTAAATACATAATAATTTAATAATTTTTCAAATTGTTATTTTAAGGAGTTTGGTTGTTTTTTGCCAACGTGTATGTTTAGAATTGGGAATAAACTTGATGTATTAAGACTTAATTGGTCAATAGGATAACTTTATAAATATTTGAGTAGACCCTATTATTATAAATATACACATAATTTGTAATCAGAATATTTCAAAAAAACTATTAAACTTATTCGTTTCTGTAAGGGGGGTATTTTATATTTAAAAATAATATTGGTTATGTAGTTGATAAAATATTACAAACAAACCTAAGTTTACAATATTAAAGAGCCCAACTATCTTCATTACGGTAGGTTATTTTCCTCCCCAGTCAAACCAAAAGTAATTTAAAATTAGATTAGTTCCGTTTCATGCCCTGGTTTGTGTAGTGTAATCTAATTCTCTACGTGCCCCATGCCCTATTTAGTACAATGCATATGGGAAGAGGTTAATTAAATACTGGTTGAGGCATTGTATTCAACGTGTCATTAATGGAAATTAAAATGTGTTGTTTTTTTTGTTTTGTTATTTCTGTTAGCATTTTTATTTGGGACGTGATTACAAATGAGATTTAACACATGAAACGTGCACCGAATAGTAGTTTCATTATAACACATCGTATTAATTATTTTACATGAAATGTAAATTATGTATACTTCAGCAAGGGTCCGAATCAATTATGTTTAAGTATTAAGTCAAATGCGTAGAATAAAATAAACTTCTTTATAAATACATTGATTATAACAACGTACAATTGATTAAAAATTGTGTTTAATGTGTTTTAAAGTTTTTTAAAAAAAATATTCACGTAGAACGTTCAATTCATTCTTTCAGGCTATACAAATATTTCACACAAATTGTTTAGGATGAGGTAAGTTTTATTTAGATAAAATTTAGTAGTATTTGAGTGGAGATGAATTAATAAACCATTTAGAATAAAACATTCTCAATACACCTGATCTGTATTAAAACACCAAGCTTTCCTTAATATTTGCGAGGGTGATGCCTTAAACCTCGTGACCACCGAAGAGGGTAAGTATGTATATAATATTATAATTAAAGTCATAATCATTGAAAGTAAACATATATTTGGTATGGTCTCAGGTTCGATCCCTGTATCAAGATGTAATTTTAACTATACCTTTAGGTGACCTGGCGGTCTAGGGGTAAGGTGTCAGACTTCTGTGCTGGCGGCCGGGGTTCAATCCTCGGTGCCGGCACAGATTTATCTGATTACCAAACCCTTCCTTCACCTCTGACAATACATCTTGTAAATGTGGGGAATGCCAGGCCTCCACCGTGGTTCGGATTCCACGTTAAACTGTAGGTCTTTCATTTCATCTCACAATCACCCTACCATTACACATTAGCGTAAGTGCGTATAACCCGAACGGGTAGTAAGACGCGGTGCTAATAATAATAATAAACTATACCTTTAAATTAATGATTATTAGGTCAATTTAAAGAAAACCAAAACAATGCTTCTAAAGTGACCTTTGGAATTTGGCGATTCAATATTATTGTAACTAATAATAATGCCTACAAAAGATTAAACATATTTAATATATTTCTATTTAATTTCAAGTATTTAAATTTATTATAATTTGAAAAAACAACTTCTATAAATTAAAATAATTTGGTTGACTTATTTTACCATAAAGTAATAATGATAACCAAAATTACCTTTATTTATCTGGTGAAGTTGAGGTAACATGTTACAAGAGTAAATGTTTTTAAAATCTAGACATACACCTCTTGAAGAGTACGGTTAACGTATATACCCACTACATATTATCAGGCCTTAAAGTAGATCCAAATTGCCTAAATTAACTTTAACTTCAGGAATTTTTTCTTCTATGAGACTTTCAAGATAATCTTCGGCACCCTCAAATATCCGAGAAGCTGTGTCAAAGCAAGCAAGCAAAATTAATGAATTTCATTAAGTCAGAAAATCAATTGATAAACTGTATAACAATCACTATAAACACCAGCTTTGATTTACTTTAAGCACCCAATACAGTTTTGTCTATAGTTTTCAAAGCCTAGCCTGATTATAGGAGAGTTGGGGGAGGAAAACAGTTTTGTTTAAGGGTGATCTAATTTTAATTACCACACTATGTGATTACACTTTTATCTGCTCCATATATATCTTTAATTTCATCTAATTGAATAAAAAATATCATAATAATTGGGATTCTTAAACATAAATAAATTTAAATAATCACCAAATGGTTAATATGATAAACTGGTATGCAAATGGACTCTAAATAAAATATAGCAGCATTAAATAACTTACCTTGCTATGGTGATATTTAAATTATCTACAGTATAGACGTCCACTATTCATCTTCAGATAGGGCAACACTGTCAACACAAATTGAAATAATAAATCAATTAAATTTCAACATTCATACAATATCAGTCAAGCTAATCAACACAGATAAATTTGGGTTATTTTATACAGCAATAATCGTACAAATAATGGAATTAACCAAAGCAATAAGAAGTATACATTCTATGTAACCAGTCTTCAGCCAGTGTCAGTTTTAAACACATATTAATTTACACATGCTTATCACTTATATGTCAGTACAGAGTTCTTCTTCTTCTTATTATTATTATTATTATTATTATTAGCACCACATCTTACTACCCGTTCGGGTTATACGCATTTACGCTAATATGTAATGGTGGGGTGATTGTGAGATGAAATGGAGGACCTACAGTTTAACGTGGAATCCGAACCACGGTGGAGGCTTTAAACTACACACATTCCCAAGTTGTGATTAATACACGTCTTTTCAGAGGTGAAGAAAGGGTTTGGTAATCATATAAATCTGTGCCGGGACCGAGGATTGAGCTCCGGACCCCCAGCATAGAAGTCCGACACCTTAGCCCTAGACCATCAGGTCACCCCAGAGTTCTTATTCTCTGACATGATTTTGTTTTGAGCTCAATCCTAATTTTATTTTTCTATTTATATGCCCCTCCTATTTGACTAGCATAGTGGCAATTCACAATTTACCTGTTCTATATGCGCACTGGAAGGTTATCCTGATCGTTCGTACCTAGCTGTATTGAGTCCTAAGGAAAACTGATCCCTGTATCAACTGATACTTTTAATCAATTCCTACTTTAAAACATTTCTACCTGAAAACATTTACCCAAATTACGATTGGCAGTGTTGTGAACCAAGCTACAGTAGCCCCATGGCTTCTTTGGTGCTGACTGACAGCTTTAAAAAGTTACCAGACCAAATTACGTATCCCTACGCCAAACCAGATTATCTGCAAAAACATGTGTTTATCGGCTGTCACTTCTGACAGTCAAAATTTAGGTATATACCTAAATGTTGACTGCCAGAAGTCAGCTTTGAGCTGTCAGTCAGCACCAAAGAAGCCATGGGGCTACTGTACTACGGAGAGGTAACAGGGAGAGACAATCGACCTATTGACTTCGGCTGTGGAAAGCTGATCACGTCACCAGGTGTTTGCTACTCTTGATCTCCCGTTAATTGATACGCCCCTCAAATCATTAATCAAACACTCATGTTACTACTGATGCCTTCTCGCCCTCTCGATATACTAGAGGCTCAATTTATTAAACACATAGTATATAGAGAGGAAGTGACTAAAAAAGAGAGATAGGGAGATATAAATTCACTTCATCCTAGCCTGTCACTTACTCGGTCCATTGCAATTTGTCAACGCTGTACAATAATGCGGATATAAATTCAAAGAAGTATGTGCGTATGGTTTATATCTACCAGTCCATGATTTTGTATAGTCACACTTCATATGTTTTGTCTCCCAGACTAGAATATTGATTCATGATTAAATTTAGTGTCCGGAACTGTTACAAAGTGAAACTTGTTTGATCAATTCAGAACACTGCCACCACAACCTGTATTTTCAAGCAGCGTCGTGTTGGCCTCTTATTAACATTTTAAAGATTGAAATATAGACCAACTTAAAAATACGGTGATAAATTTGAGCTGATAAATGCAAAATCAAGATAAGAAAAATCAATTAGGGTGGCAGAAAAGTTTGAGATTTTTTCATTAACTACTATTAAAAGCTATAAATAATTATAACTAATTAAACTCTAAAGTTAAACGTTTATCATTTGCTTGAGCTGAATGAAGACATTATGGCACAATTAAGAAAATATAGATTAAAATAAATGTTACAAACCAATCATGATCACTTATTTGCTACTTTTATGCCATAGAAATGTATTGAACATGTAAAGTGTACTAGAATATTATTTTATTTTAAATTAGGTTGTCTTAAAACTCATTTCCAACTGCTTCAAACCAACCCACAACTTGGTTTATGTAATCTATATTTGGCATTAAGATTAACTTGGAGTGAAGTTTTGATTCCCAGTTATTTGTGGGGAACATATGCCAGTGACGTATGCTGTATAGCAGTAGTTTTCAAAAAGGGATAAGTAGCGTATTTTTTTTAGTTACGTGCATAAATTATTTAGTAGTGGAAGCTTTTTTATTTCAATCCAAGCTAATTTAATTCGAACCTTATTCAAATAGAATTGTGTATTTTAAACAATCCTTGAATTTTAATTAATTAAAGCTAGTAATATATATGATAAATTTTCATTCATTTATGATTCTTGTATTCTTATTAGTATTACCCTTATTAATTTGTAAATGTTTTTTGCTGAACTATAAAATTTGTATATTATTGTTTACAGATTGGCATGTAAAATATAGCAAATTATACTGGAAAAAGCCTTTTATAATAATTAACACACTTCCTTCCTAAATTATTTATAATTTAGAAAAAAAAAGGAACTCTTGGATTACTGGATCCTTAAATGTTTACAAAGCAGAAGTTGTACCCAATAATAAAACGTTTGAAATCCACTTCTTAATAGTCTGGAGGGGATAGCTTTCTCCTGTGATCTGCAAAGTATCACGTATAAAGTTAAATTATGAGGGTAAATTGACTTAATGTTGTAGCAATACCGAAAAGAGAATTGGAAATTGTGATTCGGGTATTATATGTGACCATATCTCTATGATGTGTTTGATGCGTATGTTATTCACATGGTCAAATTTTTAGTCTTAGATTTATTCTATAAATAGACTGTTTTTATAGTAAATATGTACTGAACGTAATACCTATAATGCACATATTTAGCAAATGTGTCACAATTGAACTCCATTTTTACAGTAGTGTGGTCAAAATGACTGTTTGACTTTGCATCAGGGTCTAGGACAGAGATCGGCAACCTTTTAGTAGTGTTGTGCCGAAATAATATTGCAAAGTCGCTCAGTGTGCCAACCAACCTTCCACCTAAATGATTTATATTTGTATAATTGTTAACTAGTACAACTACTAAAACAAATTTCAGTTGGTCCTGTAAAATATAAATTTAGCAACATGCTTCTAAATCAAATACATAAAATAGCTACAGTTTCTTGAATATTTAATATTTTAATATAAATCAGAATAAATACAAAAGTTATAAATGTATTTTATAAAGTTAATATTATGAAGAAATTCATCTGAAATTTTTAAACAAAATAATTAAATCATTGTAACATCAAATACGGTGTTATTAAAATTATTAATCACATCAATGATTTTACCTAAAGTAAATATTTTATATTTTGTGTATTCAAATCACTCAGCGTGCCATTGAAAATCATTCCGCGTGCCACAGGCTGCTGGCCCCTGGTTTAGGACCTGTTTTTGTAGGGAAATAAAGGTCAATAGGTAGTCAAAATATTCCCATAAATAGACTCTAAAATGGTAAAATATACGTTATTTGAAGTTAGGACATATCAGATAAAAAATATCACATTTATTAAATATTAATAATAGCTTTCGTTTTAATTAATCCAAACATTTATATTTTTTGACATAACTTGTTCTTATATGGGAGCTCCTGATAAGAGGTAGAAAATTTTAAAGTATATAGTTAATTATTAATGTTTTTATATTATAATAATCAGATGAAGTTAAGCCACTCTGAACAAAAGTTGCTAGGAGGATGGACTAAAATGTTCTCATGTAAAATAGTATGGTGATACCAAAGAAACGTGAGCAAGGGTAGCTAGTATTTTTTTTAAATCCTACAAATTCACCTACATTTAAAGTCAAGATAACAAACTCTGACCAAATTTACAGTTGTGTAATTTTTTTTACTCTGCTGCGATTGCAGATAAGAAAACACCGGTCTTCTGACCAGATTGTACCAGGTAGACTTTTAACTTAGTTAGATACGTTTAATTTATTCTTGCAACTCTTATGAAACTAAGTAAATTTTTTTAGAATAAACTAGTAAAAACCATTTATTTGAATAATTTAATTTGGTTTAAAAATATTAACTTACTAGGCTAATCTTTTGTAATAAAACTATTCTCATAAGAATCCCCCTTGCAAATATGGGACATATTCTAACAAGAGAAATGCATACATAGTAGGGTTTTCTTAATGGATATTATGAATTACAATTTTTATACAAGAAGACTAAAGCAAAACAATGAATGGGTTTCAATGTAGTCAGTCGGGACAACGTCAAAGTTTCCAAACAAAACTTAGACACAATAAATACCCTTGTGAAGAATTGTGGTAGTAAGAAATAAATATGAACAATAACACACTAAAAAAAATCATACCTACATTTTTAATTCCACAATTATTTCAGTGAAATACAATTTTATTTTAGTACAGCTAAGAATTTTTAAGGATAAAAAAGCATAACTCATATATGTTTATGAAAATCTTATTTTAATTATAGTCACATCATTGAAGTTTACATTTCAATGTATAAAAAACACAAGGTGAAAAAACTATGCCTCATGTACTTTTAATCAAGCCATACTTTTTTTTATTCTTCAGATACATTTACCTATGTGTTGTATATTTAAACAATTTTTATAGAGAATCTTTCCCTCCGTCAACCGGCTCACAATGCGGAAAATCTGCTACTAGAGCTTTCCTTCAGATCGGAGGCGCCCCCAATATCAACGCTTTCCCTCCACGCCGACCACAACCCTATCTGTCGCCTTGTGGGGACAATCACCAACAAACGACAATCTGTCTTTCAGTCGCCTCTTTCCACACCAGCTCTTCACACAATGCTAGAAAATGCGATTACACGAAGCACTTGAAACAGCGCTTGAAGGAAAAGCACTTTCGTTGATATAACACTAATACTCTGTTTTTATTATTATCTTCTTTACTTCATTTGATGGAAGCCTTCAGTTGGAGTTTTTTTTTGTAGCATCAACAAAATAAAGCTACAAATAGTTAAAACGTTTGGTTTCAATTTAACTAAGAAATATTTCTGCTTTGAAAATTACCAAGGCAGATTGAAAGAATTATTTATAAAAGGTTAATTTCTAAAGTTTTTAATTTGCATAAAATGTATCTATAGCAATAATTTCATATCAAATATTTATTTAAACATAAGAACATACACCACGTATATCCAATAGTAATAATAAACGGTTAATGTTAATTCCTGGTCGGTGTATGTAATATAATTAGGCCTATATAAATTACGATGACTAAGGAATTTCCATTAACTGTTTAGTTTACGGTTAGTTCTATTTTGTAATGAGGTATTTTAAATATTTAAATATACTCTTGTAAGTATTAATAACACTTCTTACTAAAATAACATTTTTTCCAAGATAAGGAAAGGCTTAATTTCCAGAGTGCTTATGTTGAGTAAAATGTCTACAGTATATTAATTTCAGTACAATATTTATTTGCTATTATTTTAAGTAGACTTAATTTTCAAAATGTCTAGGTTGAATTAATGAAACATATTTAATACCATTTATATTTAAACGTTTAAAGGCCAAAATATCACACACACAAAATCAAAATGGATTGAATTTTGATTTTCAAAAACCAGAAATAATAAATCAACCACTAAAGTTAAGATGAAAGAGAAATGTTCGATAGTAATATAAATTACCTGGGAGGAATATTACTTTATTTAATGTGCTTTTATGTAAATACTCTGGAAGCTATAACTGAAACCGGTAAAATAGACTAATAGGCAAACTAAATTAATTGTATTTTAAATAAGAAAAACTCTCGTTTTTAGATATGTTAACTGTAATAATCTGATCGTAAACTCACTGGAAGCTGATTATAAAGTAAAAACGTGTTAATACTCTCAGCTAATAGATTACAAACACTTTTTTTGCTGTCCACATTGGTAAAATTTGACTACATTATTACTATTATTTTGTAAGTTTTGATAATATATATAAAAATAACAGCTGCAGATCAAGTTAATTATTGTAATTACCATGCTCTTAATTTATTTGATTTGTTCTTCGAGGGGCAATTGGACTGGGTAACGTCTGGAATGGCCCACTCAATGTTGCTTCTTATATTATTCTTTGTTTAGTGAAACTAACAGAAACTAACAATTATTCGATACAAATGATATTAAGTTTTAGTTGAGTTATCATTTTAATAAATGAACAGCTAGTTAGAACTACTAGAAGACTTTTGTTTCCGGTTCACTTAGGACTCACCCAAATTTGCTTTAATATCCTTTCCAAATTAGAGAAAAACCTTGAAAGAAAAAGACCATTTACAACGAGTTTTTGTCCGAGGGCTGTCTTTGAGCACACTTTGTAATCAAGTTTGGCGCAGGGTTTTTGGCAACATTCCAATCATCCATTCAGAGGTTATAAATTCAAACCGCACCTTTAGGGAGACCAAAACACCGATAGCAGGATAATGGAATGCAATCAGTGAGAAGCGGAAATTCTGGTTCGGGAAGTTTACTATCTTTCAAAAGATTGTTGTGGTTTTCGTGCAAATTAAAGGAACCAAAATGATTGAAAGCTTTGTAAACGTTCAGTTTTCTAAAATAGATTTGCTTTCCCGTGTTCCACGTTTCATCACCAACCATCGCTATGTGCATCTAATTACACTATTTGGGCAAGGATGAGGAAGGTAGAATTTAGAGGAATTGTACCTAAATTGGCGTGGATGGAAAGTGGGAGACAATTTAGGAATAAACACTCTCAATGTATGCGACTGGGACTTATTCCCGTCAACAGGTAAACCAGAGTTTGACAAGCGGGCGTACTTGATGCTTAGTCCGCGTAGCCATCGATGCTTGTTTTAAAAATCTAAAAACGCTAAAAAAATAAGTAATAAAAATGTATAGTTTTACTATTTTTGATCAAAAAGTGAATTGGTCTTAGCTGTAGTAGCTGAGAGAAAGATTCTTAATGTTTAAATTCAGACAGTGGTTGACCGATTTCAGAAAGTGGTTTTAGTCACGTTTTTGTCTACATCTAGTCTTGGTAATGAAAATATGTAGGATACACTAATCGGGAGTTCATTATCAGTGGGATTGTCCATCTTAGTGCTAAAAGGTTAGTGGAGAGGAAACAGCACGAAGTGTAAGGAATTTTAGTTAAATTTGGGTTGGGATAAAACATACATATTTTTTCAACAAACTCTTGCAACTATCAAATTAGAAAGTATCTGCACGTAAGGGTGGGCTGTGTAGTAATAAGCCCACTGTCATAAGGTAGGTTGGTTTATAAAGCATTGGTTGATATTACCTGTATGTTTATTTAAAGTATATTAAATACCCCAATAAAATATGAGTGCATATACAGAAGAAAAACACATCAATTACGTTAGTCGCATATAAAGTGCTTCCGGATAATTAATAGATAACTTATGCATCACTTTTATGAGAATCCCCCTAAATATTATAAAAGAATATTTCGATAAAATAACAAAAATTTTGAAGATCTTTCTAACAACATGGAAACTAATTTAGGTATGATTTACATAAATTTTATGAATGGTGGTAGAAGAGATTACAACTGGAACGTTGTAAAATAGAAGAGTATTCTTGTATAAAAAAAATTATTAATATAGCATTAAGAAAGGGATGTCTTTATTTTAAAAAAGATAACTTATAATCTCAGATCAATTATGTGATAGGGGTGAGCACTTAAAATTAAATTACTTTGAATGAATTTGATTTCCAAACTAATGTAGTAATTTAGTGCTTATTTTTCTCGGTTAGTTATATTTTCTTTTACAGGTGTATTTTTCTCCACCCTAATCGCCATGCATTAGTACCAGACGGATTTACTGCAGTGAGGGAGACAACACCCTCTCTACCTCCACATGACCATCAGTTGAATACGTTGTCGAAAAGCAACTAAATTGCTTCGTAAATTGCTTCGTCTATCATGGTCTTTGAACTACCTTCTACACCCTTCTCTTCCCCTCCCTTAGCAACCAACTTCAAGCCGAACCTATAGCCCGATCCTGAACCCTAAAATCTACCCTCAACCCCCAAACTCCCTCCTACCAATACTTTCCCCCATCTTGTTCCAACAGTTTTAAATTACAACCTGGCTTTTCACCAAACTTCACCCCCACTCCCCACCCTTCCCACGAATTCAACACTTGTGTTACAAAAGGTTTTTTTTTTATTGCTATCATTATTTCTTTTAAAGATTTTCTGCACCTACGATGTATAAAGAGAGGTGAAATGATTGTGCACTCTCAGCGTGGTGGACCAAGGACAGTTGAGAATAACAGTAGCAAAATCAAAACATTTTGTTTGATAGTGAAGGACTACCTCAATGGATATTGAATAGTACATAGTAGAGTGGAAACAATTAGATGATAGATGTTGAGGAAAGTGATGGACAACGTGCTGAGGTTTGCCTGACGTCCGGTGGAGCTCATCTGAGTGACATTATCTTCAAAAAGTGAAAATGTGTAGTATGTAATGTGCTTTTATTTACCTATTGAATATTTACTTTTCAATTAAAGTGTTAATTTTAAAGTTATTAAACGTCTTATTATTTCGCGACCACCATATACAAATAAGTAGATGGGTCGAAGATAGAATTCAGCCTTAAGAACCCGTATCACCCCACGGATAGCACCAAACTCATGTATGTAATACGGGTCGAGCTAGATGTCGAACCGTATTTTAGTTTTCTGTACTATAATTTAGAAAATTTCTAAATTGAGACCACTAAAACCGTTTAACCATACTTTGAAAAGTACAACGGAATTTAAAATAATGCCATATAAAATTTAAAAATAACTATTAAAATGTTCCCAATTTCACTGTTGTCAGGTGATCAATACTGGGAATCACACCTGATGCCCCCTCCTTTGTCCAATTTATAATTTTATTTAATAGATACTAATTATAAAACAAAGTGTTGGTATATATGTCCATTTTATAAGATCTCTAGAACCGCTTAGCCATTTGCGCTGCAGTTTTTGTTCATATTGTGTAGATTTTTATCTGAAAGGTTTTAGGATATTGATCAAACGAATTATTATTTAAAACAATGATGTTTTTTTTAAAATGAGTTTGTATTAAAACGCATGATCAATGGTGGATTCTCCTATTGACTGTAGAATTCATTATTTATCTGTATAGCTCGATCGCCAAATCAAAATAGTTATATTTACAGAATACATTTCAATTGTAAATCCAAAGATAAATACTATTTTAGTTTAGTTGATTGTTTTGAATTGAAAATAGGAGTTTCTGTACCAATATTTTTGATTATAACTACATAACTTCTGAATAAATTTGAATGTGGTATTTTATATATTATATTTTATTTATCTAGAAAGCTTATAAGCTATTTCAAAATAATTTAAGTATTCAAGGGGCATAGCAGTAACGTTAAAGGCAATACACTTTTTTTATATACACTATGGAGTGGCAAAAGTGAGGATTGACACAAGTGCCTTTACTGATATAACTTCAGGAAAAAACCAGACCCGACAAAATTGATTCGGATTCAAACAGCGACCCACAATTGTATGCAAGTGTAACTAAACATATGGCATACGGCTCATATCTAAAGAGCTTTCATAGAGATACATTTACGGGAATAATGGATATCCCAAATACTGTGGATAGCATAATTCGATTTTAACATTAATGTGAAGCTGTACAGCTGTGAAGTTTCTTCAAATCCATTAAGTATGTATGTAAGTAAATTGATAAGTGCAGTGGTATGAGACTTAAGTATTAAGTTCGGCCATGAGGGGGAACAATTTTAGTAGGTATTATTCTATGTGTTATGCATTTAGCTGTTCATCTATAAAATGTTTCTATTTCACAAGGAATATAATTGACGTAACTAATAATCCATACGAAACACCAATAATAACCTTCTTAAATTTGTGCGCTGAAAATCCCGTTGCCAAGACGCTTAGTTAGAATAAGGTTGATTCATGTGATTCTTGGAAAATTAAGAATTTCAAGTGCATAAAGTAAGGTGTTTCTGTTGAAGAACTCCTTGGAGTAATTATGAGTGCATCCTTCATTCGGTATATACCGTTCACCTGAACAGCACAGTGTGCTATTATTTGAGAATTCGGCTCCATTTCATCAAAGGTCAAACCTAATTTGAAAATGTACGCACCGTTAACGACGTAGCCCACGTGTTATATTGATTAGTTTGCTAAACACTAGCACTCTTATTAGAGGGTGATTCACACTGGAGAAGCACTTTATAAAAATCCACTATGTGTTAGTCACTCTTATTCATCACTCAAATATTTGCTCACCCTTATATTAATATTTTTCATGAGACTGAGACCCTTCCACTTTATCTCACCCTCAGGAAAAGCATGTCGGGTGGTATTTAAAATAGAATCAGTACAAATCAATTGGTAGAAACCTTGGACTTTAATTCAGATATTTTTAGTTCATATTAGACAAAACCAATCAAGTTGTAAGGTGTCTCTTGGAAAAGACCGTGAAGGGCTGAGTATTTTTCTACCCGACAATTCTTACGAATTTATATTCTATAGAGACTATTTGAGATGGATGAAAAACGACCGAACCCTTCTATTACAAACTTTAAATATAAACAAGCCTCTATTGAACACGGAACAACTAACCGTATACATAAAAGTATTATAGAATATTCAAGATCCCGTAGGATGGTCACATAAGACATCAAGTGAAGCTCTAAATATAGCTCTGAGGGATCTTAGAAGCAACAATGTGATCTAGGAAGCGTCACCGTATTGTTCTCATGAGAGTTCCGACAAACTCTACCGGTCATTCCCAGTAACTAGAACTGACGAGGTCAACTCTTACCTGAAAAGATCCTACATATGATCAGACGTTGTGAAAACTTCACTGTCAACCAACATGCAAATCCACATGTTCTAGGACAAAAAAGATACTTATTTGCCAATATATTGCTGAAATTCGGTAATGGAATATTCTCAGAGTACAAAGGCAAGGTGTTCTTGAATAACTTCCAGATATGCGCCGTGTTCAAGAATGTCCTGGAATTGGTCCATTTTATCTATCGCAAAATATTTCTTCTTCAAAATAAGTCTCTTTCTTGGACTTTGGAACAAAACTCAACTGGCTGATAAAAGTAACAACTGTATTTTAGAAAATTTCGAAGAGCCATGTCCATAGACACTACCCTGTTTGATTTTTAATTTATTTAATCCATTCACGTTCTTCAATTAAATTTGATCACCCGTTATTTTGATTCGTTGTTCGAATCCACTTTAACTGTGTAGTGAGACCCGTATACAGGTAGTCGATATACAAAACCTTAGCATTTTGGTGACTTATGACAGTTTGCACTACGGTAAAATGGATAGTGATTCCAAGAATATCCATGAGTCAATCAGATCTGCCCTTCCAATTTAAATGAATGTAATTTTCTATCAAGTTTTGCTATGCGATGACCATCAACACATTGCAAGGACCAACCCTGAAGTTGGTAGGTGTTTACCTCCACTTCAAGTGTTTCTCACATGGAATATACGTGGTGTGTTCTCGTTATAGCTCTAGCAACAAACTGTAGCTTTCCTTAATTTTTTTCCTAAAATATTTGATCACGAAGATACATCTTTTATCAACACCAAAGTTTTCATCGTGGAAATTGCTACATAATACGTTGCTTAATTTATTATTTGTATGGGAAATTAAAAACTCTGGGATCACGAAAGCTAATGCCCTAATGAACACGTTTTTAAAACTAGATTTAACGCGAGTGAGGCTGCGGACAAAATCTAGTACCAATAATAATGTCTGGTTTTGTACACAAATATGGCGTTTTGTGCTATAATTTATAAGCAAGAAAAAAAATATTGTGACAAAATTTAGCTGAAGAATTACGATTTTTTTGTGTTACGAAATCTTGTAATTCAATTTGAAATATACAATCCTATGTTGGTCCTCATAAAAACGCATCTCCACTCATGCGTGAGTATTAAATTAGGAATAAAGATAAATGTGATTTCAGACTATTGCAAGTGTTGATTATAACATAGTCCACCTAGCTTGGCCAACTTTAATTTGTACACGTTTAAGACTAGTTTAAGTTACTATCGGTTATTTCTATAATAACGATAATATCTGCCTGACGTGTATACGGGAGTGTTTGTTTTAGTTTATTTATTATGTATCCACACATGCGTAAAAAAAAGTGCTCTGTCATACAAATAGATCTACATGTATTTTTTTCTTAGTTTAATACACGCGCATCTGAAAACACGCCTTTTTCAGGGTACCTACAGACGTTTGATTAAACTAGATCATTCGATAAAGTGATCTAGTTCTAGTCAGATTAACTTAATCTTCACCCCCTTTCTACCACACTTTTTGTTATATTAAATATATTATTTTCGCCAAACTATAATGATGCAGATTAATTATTTTATATGGGCATAAAAAATTCAGCATTTTATTTTTGGAGAAGGGGAAATTGGAGGTTAATTTTAGCTTTCCCCTCGATTCTCCAAGCATCAATTATATTACCATCTCAGGAGTTGGGCTGCCATACAGTATATTATTTACATTTTGGTTTTGAGGATGCAGATTAACTTTTAAGAGAGAAAATATTACAAGCCTTCTAGCTAAATATAAGAGTTTTGGATCACCTTATTTTATACTAAACCATTTTTCACTAATAATCTTGTATGAAAACTAATCACTTTGAACCAATGATAAACTAAATCTCATACAAGATCATGTTGTAATATAGAACGAAGTAAAAGTGCAGAGAAGTTTCCTTTTTAGACAAACATTTTGTTTTTAACTATATTGTTTTTTGCTTGTATTTCTTTCAATCATATTACCTTTACTGTTTTTTTTAAATATATTAATCTTTCCTGCGTTTTATTACTATTCTTTTTCCACATATCTAAATCCCTAGTTGTATAACGGGCTTTCTAAAAATGACTTTTTTTTTACTTATATCTTTGTGCATGTCTTCTCTCTCCAATCCCCTATTCTTCTTTGTTGCTGTCCGAATCGTAGACATAAATTAATATCGTCGTATTTTAATTATTCAACAGGAGCAGCGACAGAATGAAGGTAGCACCGAGACGCTTTGGGAGTCAATTGTTTATATCGACGCTCCAACTGAGGCCGTCACGTACTCTGCTGTGTCTACTGACTTCTCGACGCGGAGGGAGGGCGTCGCGATGCATAGAACCTACCAACCAGTAACCCCCCCTTTTTCTCTCTCTCATCGTGGGGGATGTTTTAATCTACTTGTGTGCGTGAGATATATTAAAAAACAGACGGGCTCTACTTATTTATTAAATTATGTTCCCAGGGATGTGTGTTTTTATAAGTGCACGATGTCTCATTTAGAGATCAAGGGATTCCTGAAAGAACGTGAGTCATTTGTTTAAATTAAACAACCCAGTGTATTTTTCAGACACAATTTTGCTACAAATATGAGTAAAGCAATAACACTTCAATAGTAATTAAAACAACATATATCCTTAATACTTAAAAATGTGTTTTAGGGTTTGGTATACTTTTTCTTACTGTAATTGTTTGAGCCTAAAGTTTATACATTTTTAGTAGTATTAAGTTAAAAAGACACATCACAATATCGATCAATAACATCAAGAATGTATATAATAAAATTAAGACTTATGAAATAAAAGAAGAAAAAGGACATGAATGCTAAGGCAAAGCCTTAGTCAGAGGGATGAAGAAGCACTGAGCGATGAATGGAACTAAGAGTGAAATGATTGAAGATGAAATTCAAAACCGTCTAGTTTTTAGTGAGATACCTACTTATCTCTTGTTATTTCAACGAAGGGGACATCTAAAAATGAACGGGTTGAGGGAATTTATATAATGTTGGAAGAATATTAAGAGGCGAGCTCAATGTTTGGTAGCTTTTGAATGTGTTAGCTATTTGTACACTCTGTTTAAACATACTTACTCAGCACCGCATATCACTACCCGTTCGGTTTGTACGCTTAAGTACTAATTATGCTAATGGTTTAAGAATCGAAAAGGTTGAATATAGAGGAATTGCATTTGCATGTAGGGAGAGGGGATTTTTTTAATAGGGAAAAATACCTCTAGTTAACCTGAGCGAGATTTGAACCTTGACCTCCCCGTCCTCGGCAATCTAGCTCAATATGAAACTAGTGCGTTAGTTAACTACGCCACCGAGGCGGGTCTCTGTAAAACAGCAGCATGCAGAAGCATATGTATTAGAAGAAAAATGATTGATCGAAACATTATTATATTACTTAGTGGACTCATAGGTAGGTTTTATTTTGTAGTTTATTGCAAGACTTAGTTAATGGATGAAGCCATGGGTTTGGTTGAGAGATGATTTTTTTTAATGTAGTGATAAATTCCATGCGATAAATCGCCCCTTTTACATCCGGTTGAGATTTGAACAAAGACCTCGCCTATCCTCGACAACCCAGTATATTGTGATCCATCAACTAACATGTACAACTAGCAACCCCCAAGTTCGTTTAGTGCAACCCATTAGCTCGAATTGAAATGTCTCTAATTGCAAAAATAAACAACTTTTTTTTTTTAAAATAAATTCCTCCTGAGATATATGTATTATTTCTTAAAAATGAGTAATTATTTGTTTATTTCTATATTATATTTGAGCATTAGGAAGAGGACGTGGTTAGCCGGATGGAGGACAGTGGGAAACTCTTAGTACCATAAAGAGTAAAAAAAATACAGTAAGTAGTTTGGTTCAAAGAATTGAAAACTCACGTTTAGAGCAATGCATGAATAATTGAGATAATTATTTTATATGACGTATAAAACTAATACATTTATCATATTTATGTGTTCTAGGAGTAATTTATTTAAAGTGAATATAATTCGTTCTGTCCCCCCAATTATTAAAAGCTAGCGATGTCTATGCATACTATAAGCTTCATGTATGGTCCCCGATCAGCTCCACATGAACGTATGAAGTCTTCTGTCAGGGAATGCTGGACATGCCAGCCTTATAGACTCTGATATCACTGATGCGGGTAGACATTAGTAGGGAGTATCGTCTCGTATGACACTATTGTTCTATCTAATGATACAAAGCTATGATATGTATGTAAATTACTAAGGTGCTGTTAGATTATACTAGATGTAGCGCAATTTACGAGTATGCAATACGTAAATTAATTGACAGGAATAAAAAGTGTAAACACATTACGGCTTGACCATAAAAAAAAAAGTTAACGCTTCAAACTGATACCATTTGAGAAATAAGTGCTTCTGTAAGGAAACCTAACATAAATAAATACATATTTTATTCACGGTTTCGTTTTATCTGATATTTCACAAAGGTGAAACGCAAAAGGAAAGTCTAATAGTGACGAATATATATGTATATTCTTATACTACTAATATATATGTATATTTTTATACTATATATATATANATATATATATATAACTACTAATATTACGAATCTTGATTAAGAAAAATATATTTTAAATTTTAAGTTATAATTGGTAAAAATAAAAGAAGATAATATATATATATCTTCTTTTATTTTAAGTTATAATTTGTACAAATAAAAGAAGATATATATATTTATTATTTTATTTTAAGCTATAATTTGTATAAATAAAAGAAGATATATATATATTATTTTATTTTAAGTTATAATTTGTATAAATAAAAGAAGATATATATATTATTTTATTTTAAGTTATAATTTGTATAAATAAAAGAAGATATATATATATTACTTTATTTGTACAAATCATAACTTAAAATTTAAAATATATTTTTCTTAATCAAGATTCGTAATATATATATATTTATATATATATATATATATATATATGTTTGTATTAGTAATATTAGTAGTAATAGAATATATATATGTATCTTTTTTTATTTGTATTAGTTATACTAGTAGTAATTGAATGTATGTGCATAGCTAACCATAAACATGTGTCCTCCGTTTAACTTGAATGGTAGCAGTCTTAACCTGACGGGTTACACTATGGTACAGCTTATAGAATCGGGTCATATACACGGTGGGGATATATGGAAAAGGAAAGTATGCTTGTAGTTTTTAGAGCAAAACTTTTACTTCAGCCAGAATAAATCAAAGATTGCTGCGGTAGAAATATAGAGTTTAATTTTCTTCACATGGTGATATCAACATTTCTTAAATATCTACCATGATCAGAGTGACATTAGATAACACACTTTTTAAATGAAGATTAAAATATGTCATTAAATTCCAGGACACCCTTGACAGATATTCAAGAACTGTTGTTATCATAATTTGTGGTAAATTAAACTCTATATTTGTAATGAAGCAATATCTGATTTATTTTGAGCAAAATATATTTTGCTATAATTTTAAAGCCTGTAAAACCATTGACCATTTATCGCGTCCCCTATATTCCCACCCTAAGAGTGTTAACTTTGAGGGTAAATAATGTGTACTTCTAACATAAACACAAAATAAACTACGTGTCTAACTTACCATGCTATTACTTACTTTCCAATCAACGTTTGATTATATGACACTATTTAATCAGCACATTTCCTTCTATATTAAAACAACCTCATCTAAAGCGTAGACGGTAGTCATAAGTCAGGGTAACACACTCAATAATTGAAACCTGTACCAATGCTAAAGGTTTCACATGCTAATGATTATTTGATGAGGCGATGCCATCTACTAATTACGTATGCTATTTCATGACATAGTAATACCTAGATCAATACCTCAACTTAGCAGCAGTGGCTTGGCTCGTATTTACTTCATATCTTAATAATGTTGTATCCAATTTTTTTCTGCAATCGGTGACCTGGCGGTCAAGGGGTAAGGTGTCAGACTTCTATGCTGGCGGCCGGGGTTCAATCCTCGGTCCCGGCGCAGATTTATCTGATTACCAAACCCTTCCTTCACCTCTGACAAGACATATTGTGAATGTGGGGAATGCCAGGCCTCCACCGTGGTTCGGATTCCACGTTAAACTGTAGGTCCTCCATTTTATCTCACAATCACCCTACCATTACACATTAGCGTAAGTGCGTATAACCCGAACGGGTAGTAAGAAGCGGTGCTAATAATAATAATAATAATTTTCTGCAATCGAAAGTATCATAGTATATCTATTCAAAGTTGATACAATTTTGAAATTTCCTGAATTTTACCATATTTATTATATTTAAATGTTTTCACTCTACCAATGTGCAAATCAATGTTCGACACCTTAGCTCAGTCGGTATCATGTCTGTTTACTGAGCTAAGGGCCATGAGTTCTATTCCCAACATAGCCGAACAATTTATCATTGGTGAAATATGGGTTTACACTTACATAATGATAAACTAACGCCCAAAGACTGGATGCTGTGTCTGTCCTAGTCTTAATTTAGATTATAAGTCATATTAAACCATGACAGGCCTAGCAAGCCGGTAATGGAAAATATATGGTTTGAATAGAAAACTGACCCATGCCATAGGTTGGAAACAGTAATGGATGTAATGTAACCAGTTTGCAAATCAATAAACATTTAATCTAATTATTTTACTGTTTTTTTTTATTAGATTCTTAAAGTAAAACGCAAATATGTTGGTGCTGTTTGTAAAAATTGCATTTTTGGAGATACAGATAATAGTTATTGTTCTTAATATTTATAAATGGACTGCAAACATATCTAAGAGCTCAAGCGACGTTTATAATTTCTCACCCGCCTCGGTGGCGTAGTTGGCTAACGCGCTTGTTGTGTTGAGTTCAACCGCTGAGGATGGGGAGATCGAGGTTCGAATCTCAGTCGGGTGAACAGGGGGTGGCTTTTCCTAAATGGTTTTCCACTCTCACTCCACGCAAATGCGGGTTCACTTACTCTATTCCAACCTTCCAAATTCCTAGTCCATTAGAGTAATTAGTACTTAAAGTGTATAACCCGAACGGGCAAGTAAGACGCGGTGCTAAATATTATTATTTTAATTTCTCTGACTTTTCAAGGTCTTTTTTATCTTCTCCAAGGGCGTATTAATAATGTTATGATACCATTATATTATTAACATGATCATCATAAACATCGCATAACAATCCAATAATTATTTTCCACTATTTATTTTGGTCATCTTAAAGGTAAATCGTAGTCATTCACATCACGTAAAATGGAATTGGCCTATTTGTGTGGGCTAGTATATCAAGATACATTTTATTTGATTTGAGTTCAAATTCGAGTAAACTATCAATATTTGTGAAGTGTACTCAAGCCAGAGGGGCCTGATCTCAATCAACGAAAGAGATAATTATATTTTTCAGATTTTGGTTTTTCATTCTCTCTCCGGGTGAATGTATATACCCTCCTGCTCAGTTATTTAGTTTAAGTCACAAATAAAGGAGTAATAAACAATTAATACAATTATAAAACGCACAGAAATTGCATTCATTAGGAAGTCTAAAAATTTTGAACAAACTATTTTGGTCTTAAGCCACGTGAAGAGAAAAATAACTTACGATTTTTGGTTTATTAATTATCTCAGATGATGGCTGTTGTAACTACAGCCGAAACGTTTAAGTTATTATTCCCTCAAAGCGTCTTAAGCCCGAAAACTTTAATAATTCAAATTCAAACACCACCCGTGAAAGCCTTCAAACTAAAGTCTAGAAAATGTCAATGAAATAGTTTAAAAAATATAATATATAGCTAAAACCGTTTGCTATGTACATTATTACACTAGTGTAATTATCTGCTTGGATTAATAACTTATTACCGTTCATCTTGGATTCAAAGAAGCACATTTTTTTCCATTTAAACGTCTAAAAAAACGTGGTGTGTCTTAGAATAAATAACGTCTTGGAACGGCAGCTCTTTTCTTACAAACACACTTGTTGGCTTAGAAGACAATATATTATTGGTTATTAAAGATAAAGATGGTGCAGAAAAATCAAATTGAATGTGAAGTAGACATTGAACTTGACAGACTTGACAGACTTGACAGACATCGACGGCTCAAAATAATCTGACATAGGCAGGCCTATTGATTCATAAGGAAGTGATGAATTACGTACCAATTGTTAAATTAATAAGATACTATTGTTATTAATAAATTGAATTATGTAGTAGAAATATTTCATTGATTTAAATTTTAAAGTATTATAAGTTTTATTTATATTTATTTCTTAGAATAGATTCTTCTTTTCTGTTGGTGGTACTGGAAAATTAGGGCATGTCTTCAAATCAATGGTGTCTTAAAACCAAAGAAATGTGGTAATTTAATACAATACTACCTACTGACAGTCCCTTTTGTCAATCACCTGGCGAATGCTCCACATACTGTATTGTTGTCCAAATAATTTGTTAGTACAGCTCTTCATACTATTAAATAACCCAGTTTATCGGAATATTCTAATTAATAATTAATTAACAATTATTGTTACACTCTATGACAGGGAAAATAAGATAATATAAACTAGTTCTGTTCTTAAATCCAAGATACCCCCGTCTGTGGCCAAATGGTCTCAATGGCGTAACTCTCATGTTAGACTGGCCTACCGAAAACAGGGAGATTAGGATTCAAATCTCAGTCAGTTCTACTGAGGGTAGTTTTTACTAAATGGTTTCCCAATATCCTTCCAAGCAAATGCGGTTAGATTGCCTCTAAAATGCTTCCGTCCTCATCCCTACCCCATTAGAATAGTTATCATATATGCGTATAACCTGAACATATATTAAGACGTGATTTCTTTTATATATAAGAAAATACCTCAAATTAAAAGATTCCTCCAGCTTAGATAGACAATGTAAGATTCACGAATAAATGTTTATTTAATCGGGCATTTTATGAAGCTATGGACACCATAGTTTCTCGAATCAGATAATGCTTCAGTCAACCAAGTTTTCAATAGCAGGTCGCTTTGGAGAAAGTCCTCTTAAGTATTTCAAAACAAGTGGGCCAGCATATAGTAGTATTTGATTCTTATTACATGTACCAAGAGCGCCTCAGGACCAGGCTTGAAATAGCTCCACCACATCGCACCTGTCCAAATCTTTACATCGGTATCAACTACTCTTACCAACACTCCACCGTAAACAAGATTTTTTTTTATATAGGTTGAAATATTTAACAGTGTTATTGGGGTTCCTATTACACCAGTCTCTTCCAATAAGAGCTTTTTGATGCAAAAACAAAAAGGATTAAATGAAAATAACATGTACCCAACAATGCTTTAATCATCTGTTCCTTCTTAATACCTATAGAGAAATGTTGGATGAAATAGACGGCGATGAAACTCTGTACGAGTTCATAAATTGTTATATCCTGGATGTATGTTTGGTAGATTTAATCTAAATAGGAAAATACGGTGTTTTTTTCACAGTGTTGAATAGTATTTAAATTAAAAATTCATCACTTATAAACACTTTTGTAAAATAAATTTGATTTTATATGTATAAAAAGCGGATATAAGGAGTGTGGCAAACTCTTTACTCAGTAAGTCTCACACCCCTTTTTTTCATAAAACCCCACCTCCCCTACAAAACCATAACTTCACCTCTGAATGGTCAGATAGGTGTTAAATGAAGTTAACAAATATCCTAACCCACAAGATTATATAGTTAACTTTTTCTCAATATCTTGTATTGTTTCTACTCGTTTAACGAGGATGATTTTTTTAAATCCTAAGTTTGAAGAGTCGAGGGTCCAAGCGCACTGGGAAAAACACGCGGGGGCATTAGCTATTATTGTATTATTACGTCTACTATCTGAGATAATTTGATTAGGTATTTACATTTTTCATATTTTTACTATAGCATAACTGATCCCTCACATCATAGCAAGGTCTATCGCCGAGCTAATAGCTATGGACACTCTCTGTTTAGGAAGGAAGACTTGAGCAATGAACTATTTGGATAAATATGAGCCCTTCGTTTACCTTGTATGGTAACAGCAATCCTACCTCACGTTATATATCCTTTATAAGATATGTTAATAATGTAATCTGTCAATGTGAGACTGCTGCCTTTCATGACAAACGAAGTGTACAGTAGGTTTCTGGTATGCAGACATTTTCTAAAAGTACAAACATATTTTACTTTGGTCAACAATGGCAACCTTTTACTATATTATTTGTATGATTTTATAGGTATTGATAATATCTAGCAAGATTGACAGCTGCAAGTCACATGACTAACCTGTCATAGTAACTTTTCTAACTTTAAGGTAATTTTTTTCTCTGAAAATCGAACTTAGTAAAAATAAAGTTTACAACAAAATGACGGGAAGGAACTCCCAACATCGAAGCAAACAAACAGCGCAAAGCGCTTAGGACTACCTAGAGTTTAAAGAATTGATTTATTTAATCGCGATGTGGGCCACCTTCCTCTATTAACACACCTCTCCCCTCTCAACCCTCATCCACACTTTTCACCTTCCACAGTAGTAGTGGTCTATAGATCAATGTTCGCTCAAGTAAGGGGCAGAGAAAGGTTGGTAGTAGTGCTAGCTAGTATGGGGAATGTAATTATAGACATACAGGGGCTCTATCCGGCTGGTTGGTTCGCCGGAGGGAGCCCCCCTTCCTGTTTTCCTGATACTTTTCCTCGCCTACTGTTTCGTCCGAGGCGACTGAATAAGAGAAATTTTTACCTTTGTTCGGTACAAATAGTATATAATGCTAGTTTTATCAGTGGTATTTAACGTGCACTTTCTGAACCAAAGGATTACATAAGCAAATAATTAATAACAAAACAACTTAAATCTAGAACAGTCACAGCACCCAGTATATTGTCCAACAATTCATATCTGTGAAAGGAGAAACCTTAATTTCATATTTTTTTTTACTATATTGGGAATTCGTATAGTAGGATGCTCATCTCAGTAGGCAGAAGCTATATCAATTTAGCTAAAAATATCTACAATTGGTCGCAAATTGTTTAACTCTTCTTGAAGGTTGGATTGGATAAACGACTTATATCATGTCATATAAACCATACCCCACCTCACCTATTCAAAATTAGGGATAATTTAACCACTTAAAATTGAGGGAACAATGCATTAATCAATCATCCACAAAACAACTCTAGTAGTATAACTTGACGACGTTTCCTACTCTGGTATTTCGAAGATATTATGCGAAGCGGGTTGCATTTTAACTTGACACACCTAAGAAGTCTAAACACTATCATACTTACAAATATAAATAGAAGGAATAAAATTAGAAGTTTACCCTGAGTGGATTCATGTATATATTTTAATAACACTTTCCCTCTTCCTATGACGAGTTTACACAGTCACTTTAACATTTGCTACAAAAACCCCCCTTTACCTCTGACAATACATCTTATGAATGTGGGGAATGCCAGGCCTCTCACCATGGTTCGGATTCCACGTTAAACTGTAGGTCCTTCATTTCATCTCACAATCACCCTACCTTTACACATTAGCGTAAGTATGTATAACCCGAACGGGTAGTAAGACGCAGTGCTAATAATAATAATAATAATAATAATAATAATAATAATAATATTTAATATTTGCGCCTTGTAAAAATTAACTTGATATTTAATTTTACATTTTTCTTATTTAATATTATAGATAAACATATGCTAAAAATTACTTTTTTAATCTACATCCTGGCAGGAAGAATCCTACAGGCCATTTTCATGACCAAACCAAGTAGTCTAAGTTGTAGAGGTTTTATTTAAAAAAAGATACGTTGATAAACTACTTAAAGATAAAACTGATAATTTTATGACGCTGTAGGACCATTTTTCGAATTGTTTAAGAATCTATATCTTTTGTTTCAACGTTAAATATCTAAGACTCGCTGAGAAAACGTAAATTCACTAACGTGGAAAATCCTATCTTGACCTGTCGTGGCGTCACAGGTAGGCAACCTCCTTCAAGCACAACCATTTCTACCAAGAGATTAGATTTTAGAAATTGAATGTAGAAAATATTTTACACTATAAAATTTCTTAACTAAAACATCTTGATCATAAAAATATAATTTTCATGTGTGAGTTAAACCATCACCCACACCGGTGTGCAAGCTAAGATGGGCGTCGATCTCATTGTGTTTGGCGTGTTGGTAACGAAGTGGTCGGGATTTGAATGCTTGTAGAGTCCACTCAGGCTTTAGACTTGTATTTTATTATAAGTATATTGATGATTAATTTGCGGTTCAAATCTTATATCGAATTTTGTTCTCCACATGTAATTTTACTACTGGTTTTACCCAGCTTCTCAAAGTAATGTGGCTGCATTTACTCAAAACCAAGGATTCTTAACTATTTTTTCTGACGAGGAATATATATTGATAGCCTATTAATTTATAAAAAAAAATAGTTTTTTAAAAATCGTAATATAGTAATATTTCTGCTTCTTTTTGCAGTTTTGATAAAAAAAACTTTATTCTGTAATTAAACCGAATATTTCTCCCTAGAACATAAGAGTTAAGTTTTCAATGCATAGTAATTTAAACAGTTCTATAATATTTATTATGAGAATATAAGCATTTGATGAGAAACTTTTAAAATTAATAGCAAAAATCCTCAAATTCTTGTACACCCTTGACAATTATTCAATAACATTTAAAATTAATATGTGAATAAAATTATACTATGTTTATACTGGAGAAATGTTTGATTTATTTTTCCGAAAAGGAATTTTTTATAAAAACTGCAAAAACACTGGCATCAACTCGCCCTCCCTATCATCCCACCTTAACACATTAAATAACAAGACAAAGCATTGAAAATAAAGGCAAGTTAAAGTTAAATTTTACTTTTTAATGACATATTAGTGTTAAAGCTGTTCCCTAAAGTTCACAGACATTTGAAATCCATACACGGACTCATTTTTAGTTTTGTATCTCAGGTTAAGAAATAAGCGATCCCTCTGAACCCAAACTCAGTCCTTGCCAGGAACCTTTGATATACCGGCAGACCCTCAGCCAATGTACCTAGTTAAATATGTAAATGTATTCCTAAACTTATTTTACTTTATATATTTTATATAATCTTTTTTAAAGACAAGGTAATATGGATATATTACTTTTTTAATTATTACATTCTAAGTCAAGCTTATGAACGACTTAATGTAAAGGATAAAGAGAATAGTGGTTTAGATTAAATGCACCACAATTAGCGTTGAAAATGTGTTGGACCAATTTATTGATAAATTATGTAGGTTATATATAAAACCACCCCTAGAGCAGCAGGCTTGGATTTGAACCCTGACACTACGATCAACCATGGACAAGTGCAATACTATTATATTGCTATATAACATGCTAATGCTGTTGCGTGTAGCACATGACTTACATACTAACTTCGCGTTTACCAATAAATATTAAATTCTACTAACAGGAGCAGAAGTATCTTATAATCCAAAAGCCTAGTAATACCCGGTACTAAGAAAAAATATAAGTTAATGGCTTTTACACATCTGTAAAAAAAACTTATATTATATTTCACTTATTCCCGTAAGTTATATATGTTTGACTACAATAATGGGTAGGGATGGATAAGATAGCATTTTAAAAGAAATTTACCACAATTTAAGGGGTTAAAAATAATGATAAATCATGTGTGAAAAAAACCACCCTCAGTACACCTTGAATGAATTAAAGCCCACAACCACTCCGTAACCCAGTGGACCAAATCAGAAGAGTATAACACCCTAGACTGTATTTGGATCGTTACAGGTCACACAAATATTAAATTGCGTTATACACACCTCCTGGAATTAAATCAAATTCACTTATACATGGTCTCTTAATTTGTATTATTTGTCCTTTGTCAAACATCGTATTACGTCCCGGAGATCCTCTGGAGAGATTTATCTGCGGAAATTGGTTTTACTTAGTACCTTGTCCTCCAAAACAATCCCAATACCATACCTGGTCTTTGATTCTGATCTCTACTTACAGCCCTAGTACTAATGTGGATCCTATAGGAATTAAGGTAGCCTGGAGAACAGCTCTAAACGCCATCCCACCAAACTCTCCTCAATTACTCCCTCAACCCCCTTGCTCACAGAGAAATCATGGCGGCAGTGAATGCAGGATCCGTAGCTCTAGTTCCCTATATTCCTTATCGTCCACCCCAGCCCATCTGTCGCATGGAAATAGCCCCTGGGCCCGGACGACCATGTTCATTAACAGCATTGACCAGTACCCGGCTCGGTATTCAAACTGCGTGATGTGTGTGTGTGTGTTTGGGAAAAGGAGGAGGGGGTGGATCGTTTATATGGAGCATGCACCGACTCATAATGCATCACTGTATCAAGCGACACATTATCTTGAAATGTAGATCATTATGATTTTGGAAGAGAGAATCTATACATATAATTATTATTCGAGGGATTTTTTTGCTGAATAAAATATAATATATATTTTCGTAAGAATTATGTATTATTGGAACACACAAAGGGGTGAATAAAACCTAAATCAAATAATGTGGCTGGAATGATATCTAATAAATGTATATGGAAAAACTTGTATGGTCAGAGTTAGTAATGAATGGGAGTTGAAGGAGTGTGGTCTGAAAGGGAATATACTAAGTAAATTTGAAAGAAGTGCCTTACGTTGGTATCAGCATTTTGAGAGGATGAGTGTGGATTGAGTGATGAAGTAAATATAGGAAGGTAGAGTGTGTGGATCAAAATGAAGGAGTAGGCCTTGTAAGACGTGACTAAATGTGGTAGACTAATGTGTGAAAAAGAGAAACATTAACTAGTTTAAGAATAAAATAGCATGAATGACTTGCCGTATGGATGTTGTTTAAGTGGAGGGAGTATGAAAGGATGGGGAAGTTTGGATAAAGTTTGTGAAAATGTAATAAGTACGGATATTTGTTTTTTAGCTATATGCAAAGTTTTCTTGCCTACTCCGTTAGGGAACGGCGTTATTAGTAATGTATGTATGTGTGTGTGTTGTATGTATGTATGTATGTATGTATGTATGTATGTATGTATGTATGTATGTATGTATGTATGTATGTATGTATGTATATCTAAATATTTTAATTAGAGATGGGACGTTCAAATCCTCGATTCCTCGAATACCCCAAATCTTAAGGTATTTGAGGAATTCAAGATTCATAAAAATCTCAAAATATAAGTCAGCTCTAGAATACAAATAAGAAAAATACCTTGACTTCGAAAAACAATTTTAATAAATTTGTAAAAGGAATTTTATAGTTTTGTGTATTTTGTAGGACACACACACAAAAAAGACAAAATTGTAACAATGCAAAAAATTAACTAAAAAAATTACTCTCTTGATTGTTTAGGACGTAATAGACATGACAAACAAAAAATCGTTTTTCAATGGCGTCACACTCACACACACATACATACACAAATTAAATTAAATTTTAAATATTTGTTCTCTATATTATATTGTACACTACATGTTTAAAGCTTCAAAAATTCAAATTTGAATTCAAGATTTTAAATTATTATTATTATTATTATTTAGCACCGCGTCTTACTACCCGTTCGGGTTGTACGCACTTACGCTAATGTGTAATGGTGGGGTGATTGTGAGATGAAATGGATGGATTTTAAAGATAATTTTAATAAATATTTATTAACATTCATTTATTTTTAAACAATAATAATCTGGTTCTACTCATGTTATATTACTCTATAAAGATTGGTCAATGTTTGAATATAGAAACAAAAGTGTAACCATTTCTTTAAATTGACTTACAACCGGCACCGCGGTATTATGCTCACTGCACCTATATCCGAAACTTGGGGTCCCAGTTCCAATTCCCGACTGATATTACGGATTACTTTACCAAAAGAAAAATCATCTTAAAGGTCACCAGGGTTTGGTCAGTTAGACTTAAGTTTGGTCTTAAAATCTCCACTGGTTCCACATCCTCATATTCACTCTCACCCTCACCTCATCTCATCATGAAATGGAATGAACCTCAACGTAAAGGATATACGATTAGTACAATCAGGCGTCCCATGAGCAACGATACATTAGTACTAGATAATATTTCCTCAAACTGGGCTACTAGTGATATAGCTCAGACATGTGTATGTAAAATTGTGTCGAAATATTCTTTTTTTTACAGGTGTGTTCTCAAAGCCAGCCAATTCTACTCCTTTATATATCATACTAATATTATAAAGAGGAAAGATTTGATTATTTGTTTGTTTGTTTGTTTGTTTGAAATGAATAGGCTTCGAAACTACTGAACCGATTTAAAAAATTCTTTCACCGTTGGCAAGCTACACTATTCCCGAGTGACATAGGCTATGTTTCATTTTCAATAAAATTAGGGATGCTTACTAAAACTTGAATAATCTAACCCAATGTGTAAAAAAATAAACAAAAAACTTCCTTCAATCGCGTGCGCTGCGAAAACTATTAATGATAGAACAAAATGATGTATTACAATTT
>CABFOV010000034.1:25886-42616 GCA_902141375.1 Timema poppense | reverse complement strand
TAATATATTTAATTAAAATATATTAATATATTTAATTAAAAAATGTAATAGCAAAGATATGAAAAGCTATATATATATATATATATAAACATAGCTTTTCATATCTTTGCTATTACATTTTTTAATTAAATATTATATTTCAGATGACTAACTGTCAAATATAGCATATTTTAGTTAATGTTATGTTTATAATTTTAACAATGCATGTTTGAATATAGATTTTGTATTATATATATTTATATACATATGTATATATGCTGCATATACTATTAGATATAAATTATATATATTTATTTTGTCACATAATTTCAAAACATTTTCTAGTTCTATGAATATCAACTAACTACCTAGATGTGCTAGGATTAAAAGAAGTACAATCTAGAAGAAATGTATCTGCATTTGCGTGGAGTGAGAATGGAAAACCGTTTAAGGAAAAACAAACCTTTAGGTCACCCAGCCGAGATTAAAACCCCGATTTCCTCTTTATAAACAGTTGAGTATATTGCAAGAGTGAAGTGTTGAGTTATAATTCTAAAATTCCTATTTCCCCTTGAAAAATTCAAGCGCAGTTTCCTGCATATACTGAATAATACATTCTAATAGCCTATAAATGAATGCAAGCTGGAGAGTAAACGAGTTTGAAAATATTCGGATATTAATAAAGTGTACAACACAATTGTAGTTACGTTCTCAAATTGTGATTAATACCAAATTTCTAAAAATTGGTTACCAGTAAATTACCAATTTTTACTCACAATTAATAATTATATGAAACAATGTGATATATATTTCAAATAAAATTACTACGGTCATTTTAAAATACATTTATAATCGTCAAAGATTAGTCCCTTAGTAAACTGTGCTAAAATTTTATGTCGTAGAAAAACGAAAACAAAGTCTTATTTATCATAAAAACATTCCCCAGATAGCCATTTCGAATAACATATTATAAAGTAATTTTTAAAATATTTCAAATTTTAAGAAATAATTTATTAGTAAACTATCCTAATAGCCTACTTTTTTTTTCTGTAAAACAAGTCTACGGTGTTAGTTATCATGTAAAACATTCCTCACTTATCCAATTTAGACAAAATCGTTAAAGCTGTCTTAGCAAAATTTAGAATTTTCAAAAATAAATCATTTGTAAGTTAATTTTAATTTTAGAGTTAGAACCAAATAACGATTTTAACAAAGATTTGATCATATAATATCTACATATTTTTTAAATGAAATACGTTAAACCGTTTTGTATGTAGCCATAGGGACTGTTATGGACATAACGGTAATACTCCATTTTCTTGTTCGGGGACTCATAAAACGTCAAGATCCATCATAACCTCGAGATAGAAAATGTTCTCAAACGATAAAATAAAAAAAGTTGTTATACTCATTACAAGTGGAAGAATAAACTTTGCCACAAAGGATGATATATAAGCAATATTTTTGACGCACTGGACAATAAACTTTGAGGAATAAAATTGATGTATTCTCCACTATCTATTAAATAAAATCTGATATAAAACAAGTATAACATCTAGATGCCTTGGACAGTACACTCTGACTCAAAACATTTGTATAAGTCCTACCACGTAGGTGCTAGAGATTTTACGCTGATAGAATACATGGTGATGTATACATCACGGAATAGAATTAGTAGTTATGAATACATTTCCCTTATTTCAACTAATATAATAATAGGTAGCATACATGGCTGAAGAAAGGAGTAATCCCCAATTTATAAAAGTTTGAATTATTGTTTTATTAGTATTTATTATCTATTTATAACAGAAGGCTTGTCTATTAATAATATCTAATAAACATAAGAATTAAGGATACCTTACCTAAGAATGTAAACCTAAATATATTTATTTATATCGACTCCTCTCTAATTTATATTCAAATATTATAGCCTTTCTTTAAAATATATTTAAAAAATCTAGATGTTCATTAATAAGAAATAAAATGTGACACGGCTTCATGAGCAATTTTCTGGATCAAGAATTGAAAGATCTAATGCTAAGTCAAAGGATATAATATCGGACTTAGGTGCCAACTAAACTTTTATGTTGGGTATATAAGGTTTTTTTGTGTCACAGTTATTAAATAACTTTTGAGTGTTTAACTAATGGTTTAACTAATCTTAGGTTAATTTGATTTTCATGCTGTAAATCGTAAATATGGTTATTGAACTATTGGAACAACTTTTGAGTGTTTGATTAATGGTGTGGATTCTTTATGTTAACTTGATATATTTTTTAAAGATGAGTGTATCGTAAATATTGTTATTGAACTATTGGAACATGTATTGTATAATCTTGGGGGGAAAAAAAGTTGGCTGTCTCAGCGGCTATATTAAAATTTCATCGTCGTACATGAAATTCTCCAATACTCTTAGGATTACATTGAAAATATATTGCTAGAAAATCGCCAATACATCTCAACTTTCACTTACATAAGTGTTTGAATAGAAAGCTATTTGTTTTTTGTTTTTAAAAATTCTTCAAAGTAAATTTTATTTATTTATAGATGTGAGAACAATATTAAATGTTTTATTTTGAATAAAATAAAATGTTTTTAGAATTCTTTATAAATATGACGCATGCTAAGAAAATTTGTAACCAAGATTCAAAATACGTTTAATCACGTTAAGATCCATCCAAACCATTGGGCGCACGGTCTAAACATCAAGCTCATTTAGTCTGGTTTACTAATGATGGTAGGGTCGGGGTTCAAATCCCAGCCAAATATACTGAGGCGGGTTTTTCAGCAATGGTTTCTCATCCTCCTCTTACGCAAACTTGGGTATATTTCCTCTAAATTCTACCTTCTTCACCACTTGCCCATTAACGTAATTAATGTATATGCTTATAACAGAAACAGGTAGGGAGACAGAGTTAACCAAAAAACAAAAACAGTAATATTTGAAAAGTTATCTCCTAGCCGGCGCTTAACTTAGTATCGGGAGAACGAGTTTTGACACCAACAGGATGCGATAGGATTTACCCCCTATCATTGTTCTTTCCAAGCGGCTATCAGCAAATGGTCTTAAATTAATCCTTACAAGCCTTTCAAGTTAGAAAATATTTTATAATATTTTACTCAAAATGGTGGTCACTGGATTTAGGAAGTAAAGCTCACCATATTCGAATATGAAGACGAAAGAGAGGCTTAGGTTTGAATCTTGGTCTGGTGTACTAGGGGTGGTTTTACATCCCAACTCCACGAAAATTCAAACCAACTTATCAATTTGTATTTGAAACTCTCCTTCTTGTGCTTATACCTTATATATAGTAGTTTAGAACCATTATATTTGGTGGACAGTAAATAAGAACGATGTAGGTCAAGTATATTCATAATTGGCAATAAAACTTACCATACGAAGAGTAGTATTATACAATTAAATAGGTTCCTATAAAATAAAAAAGTTATCAATAAGCAATACTTAAGGGTGTTACATGGGGGAACACTGAAAGCGTTGCAGCTGTTTCAAAATTCTGGAATATTTACTAAATAGTTTTATGTTTCTTAAAATGGTTTTCATCTAAATTTAAGTTTAAGTTTTGACCAGTTAAAGAGTTTAAACTTTAAATTTAAAGTTTAAAAAAAGTCTGGTAGCTTATATAAAATCTTAAAAAACAATCCCGCATTTGCACAAATATTGGTGTAAAGCGTAGTTGACTTTTTTTTTATTTAAAATGTTTAGCTAGATATGGACCTGTTGATAGCTTTCGCCTACAATTTGGTGAAAACCATATTTAGAAATATATAACCACTTCTTAAAAACTACGGGATTTCCAAGCGCATAAAACACCCTCCCCATGTAACAGCCTTAGGTGCCACGAGACTGGCATGATCAAGTGAGGGGCTACAAGCTAAAGTACAAGGTTAAACTACCAGCGGAATATAGATCAACTTTCTTTTAGAACTGCGTCTTAGTAATCGTTCGGGTTATAAACCTATATACTAACTACTATAATGTATTAGAGAGGAGGAAGGTTGAGATTAGAGGAAGTGTATTCACACTTTCATGGAGGTAGAGTGAAAAAGAAAATAGGAATAACCACCCTCAGTACACTCAACTGGGATAGAACCCGATCTTCCTGCCATCGCAAGTCTAGTCTATTGCGAGAATGAAGCCTTAGAACATGCAGCCACTGAAGGGGATGCCTGGCATCTCTAAGCAGCTAGTGTATATATATATAATAACATGCTAAATTTATAATGGATATTATAGATATAATATCCATTATAAATTTGGCATGTTATTTAACTAATATTATACAAATAAAGCATAATATAGTAGAAACCAGCATAATTTATTTTATTATAGATTTTTAACGCCTGCTTTGGGATCATACTTTGTTGCTATACGTTACCAACATATTTATGACTAAATCCATTAGCTAATAAGCTCGCCAGCATTACATTCTTAAACCGGCTACGGCCCCACTAGTCACGTGTATACCATCGCGTCAACGGATTTTGTTCAGCGTCCACTTTCAGCTTTGAAGAATGGATTGTTAATGCCACAGCAGTTTCAAGGCTTGAAAAAAGTTTATACTTACTTGTTATACAAACAAAAAACAACATTGGATGAACTACCAAATACATTTATTTCCCAAAATGTAAACCTTTGGTTTAAATTTATCAAGAGTGCACCTCTGATGCATTTTACTTTCATTTCAAGGGCTCCAGCACAAGTTTATTTATTGAAAAGCTCATCTGAGCCCATTGATTTCCTATAATTTGGCTATGAGCTACGAGAAAATAACTTGTATCCAAAACAAATGACCAACGAACCCTTACCTGATTCTTTAGTCAAACCACGCGAATGTAATTTTAACTGCCGTATATTGGCATGTAGTTGTAATATATTGACTTCGACATGTATTTCAGTGTGCAAATGTGTAAACAGGTATTTTGAATATTTTGAACAAGAGACTTTAAACAATTTGAACACTTGCTGGCTTAGTTCTCACAAAAGTTTTTTTTTAATAAATGTGTATTTAGGATATTTATTTTATTTATTCACCTATATATAATATAGCCTACACTGTTAATTATTGGACCATTATCAAATTTGTGACCACTAGAACTTATATAAAATTCAGAATGTGGTCCTCATATTTTGCATAAGGATCTCCTTTGGACGCCTCCTCTATAAAATCTTTTTATAGTTACTTATGTTTGGTGACATCAAATGGGTAAAAGACGGTCACTTTCAAGTGCGCAATCATATATTCTAGTCTATATCGAAAGAAACAACCAACATTTCCCATTTTATGATTTCATCGATTTATTCCTCCACTTATTTATTAATATTGTTTGTCTGTTTTGTACCACACGCCTTACTACCCATCCGAGCTATTTGCATATTTAAACTAATGTGTCAAGGGTGAGTAAAATAGCGATTTGTGGAAGCGTACCCGCGTTTGGCATTTGGTTATAAGAAGTGTGGGTAGCAATTTATTAAATATAAATCTCAGTACACTCAGCTGGGATTCAAGCTCTGGTCTCCCAATAGCTGGAAAACTAGACTAGACGAGACTGCTGCCTTTGTCAGGGTGTCCACTAGGTCCGGTAATCCTATTAGATCTAACCTTTTGGGTTTTATTAATAATTTATCTAGATATATAGCCTGCTAAGGATGGATTTGAAATAAATGTCACATATTATAGCGCATGCGCTATCCAGTATTTAATGTCCATTTAGGTAAAATGACTCAAATGAATTCACAGCCTCAGATAAATTTTTTAGCAGCACTTCTTACTACTTGTTTGGGCTGTACGCCTACGCAGGCTACTAATTACACTAATGTGTTAGGGATAATAAAGGTTGAATTTAGAGGAAGTGTACTCGTATTTGCGTGGAGAGAGAGAGAGAGGGTAAAACCATTTAGATAAAACCCCTCCCAGTACACCCGACAGGGATTTAAACCCTACCTCTACTTCTTCAGAAGTCTAGTATATTATGATAATAGTGCCTTAGACCATGCGGCCACTTAAGGTAATTGGCACTTTTCATTTCACGTGGAAATGCAGAGCCATGGGTACAAACGGTTGAATATCTTCAAGAATTTTTATTCTTTGCAATTTTATTTTCGGAAACGGTTTGTTCAACAATAGACACATGTTGATTAAGTTTAGTGAGGCATTCACCTTATAGATATCATATTCGGCTATTTGTTTCATTAATATATGCAATCCTGTACAATTATATATATAATTGTCAATTGGCCGCAAAATCGCCAACTACCGAGTCGCTGATGGCTGCGTTGTCTGATGGCTGTGATCTTAGATAATCACATGTTTATAAGCTGACGACTTCCACGTCTATCTCAGACTCTGCCTTAAACTATGAGTGAAGAATGACCATGGGCACGGGACGAATCCTGGATAGCTCAGTGGTAAGAGCAGTGGCGTACTAAGCCGAAGGTCCCGGGTTCGATTCCCGTGTCCAGGTGTCATTTTTCAATTTTCAGAATATGTTATATTTTTTATATACACACCTTCTCTATAATTTTAACAGTGATCAATATCAATAATTTTGACATTTTTTAATAGAAAACTGCCGGCTCTATAACAAAAAATAAGAAAATAAACAACTAATAAACATTGATACATTAGCTTAGAAGATATGTTGAAAATATTACTATAAAAATTTCACTAGTTCTCGAGAAAACTGATATTTTCAAACGTATGATTTTTCCGCAAGACCTGTACAGTAACTAGCGCCATACACGGTTTCCGTGATCCATCTGTTCTTGTTGGCGTGGAAGGATACTCTGGTCAGTTGTGAAGCCACGCCTTTCACCCTGCCGTCAACCAACCCACAAAATAGGTAGGTGGGATACTACCTATAATGTATATTATGTTCTTTGATGGAACACCTACATGGTGTTCAAATATATCGCCAAACTTAGACAAAAAGCAGTTCTTGAGTTGCCAGTGGCTTTGATGCGATGAAATCACACGTCCATCACATACGTTCCTTTAAACTACGAGTTAAGAATGGCCCTGAACAATGTACGATTCCTGAATAGCTAAATAGTAGAGCATATTTCAGTAAGTCGAATACTACACTCCTCTCTCATACAATTTTTAAAGCCGTTAATGGCCCTGGTATTAAGCATATTAATATATTTTTTAATCATTTTAAATAAACACATTTCTTGTTTATGAATTAAATTAAATTAAAATGGCTCCATTTTTATCCTAAATTAAATTAAATAGCTGAAATATTTCTATTCGTATTGTGTCCTGTAGACCCTAACATTTATTATTATTAGAAGTGTTCTTGTAGTTCTTGAAGTCAGAACCTGAATCAATACTTAAGTTGCAAATTATTGAATAGTATTAGGTAACAATGGTAGGATTCTGGTGTCAAACTGTACACGTAATCCGTGACTCCTGTGAGGAGAAAGGTTTGTGGGGTTTGGAGGCAATAAGCCACCTTCTACCAGCCAAAGGGGAAGGATAAGGGTGGGAGAGCAGGGGATAAGAGAACGAACAGTGTCGTCTAGAGTCGAACCAGTGGACCCGTCAACCCGAGTGACGGATGTTCGCTAGGTAAATGCAACACAGGAAATGCGTTAGTCTGATCAGAGTCAAAAAGCCCGGAGCCATCAATCTTAGGGGAAAATCCTGAACGCGCCGAGGCTCCTGGGGTCTCGAGAGGGGGCTTTTGTTCTTCACTCCGGGTGTAACTCACCGGAGTGGAGCATCAGGGGTGTACCCCATCGGTCCCTGTACAGTTTTATATAGGGGTATCTATAGTTGGAATAGTAAAAAGGAAAAATAAAAACTGGTGTTGGTGGGATCGTGGTTTGAATGTCAAGCTCATTTATTCTTGTCAGCCGATGACGGGGAGGTCAGGGTTTTAATCCCACCTGGGCATAATGAGGATGCTTTTTGCTAAATGGTTTCCAACTCTCCCTCCACACAAATGTGTATACTTTTTTTGAAATATTACTTTCTCATACCTCTTCAATTAGTGTAATGAAATAAGTATATCCCGTAAAGGTAATGAGCCGCTGAGAAAGAGAAAATATTCATGATATTAAAACGAGTATCAGCGTACGCATAGTGAGCTCCGAAAATTGCTATTATTATAAGTGAATGTAATACTGCTAAAGAGATTACCGGTACTCATAAGTCCCGAAACTCTAATAAACACTTCAAACTTCCTGCCTATTTTAGTAAAACGTGAAAATTAAAATTAATATCTGACTCCAATAGGATTAGAGCCTAAATCTTCACGAGACTGTTAATTATAGTCTGAACAAACACCGCTTAACGATCTTGACCTACTTCCGAGGCCCTCCTTGTAATCTCTTCAATGTTGAATTTATTTCGTGTCTTATTACAAAAAAATGCTTTGGCAATTTTCTTTTAAAAAAAATGGTATCTGTATAGTAATTTACACGATAAATAAAATTATTTCTTCATTTTACAAAAATGAATTGATTTAAGGGTAGTTTACTCATTACAGGCTAGCTGGTGTACCCAATCTTCGCACGGGGAATCTATAAAGTAGCTTTGTTATGTTTAGTACTATATAAATTTAACCCCAGGAAATAACCAAATCATGGATTATGTTTAAATATAATCCTTTATTGGTTTGGATTGTGATACAAAACGTATAAAAGCTGACATTTCTTTTGAAGATTAAGTTATGACTTCTTTTTAAACAATATTTTGAACTCTTGCCTGTTGGTGTTAATAAAAATGATAATAGATTGTCACAAAATAAATAATTATTTGTTAAAGGGTTGTAATTAAATCCAATTAGAATAGTATTAGCATTATTTCTGTCATATATACCCGGTTTACCTTTTTTAACCCCTCCCCTCCCCCACAACCCTTACCCATTTTGCCCTTTTTGAATTTTTATAGCTTTTTAACCTTGTCTAACTAGGTGCTTTTGAGGTAATGTTCTCTCCTCAGAACCCATAGTTCGTGGTATCAAACCCAGTAGGGGTAGATTTTTTTTTTTAGCAATACAAATTTGTAACACAGCGTCTTTCGGAGAAGTAAAGCTGTCGGTTCCATGTCGATTGTGGCGTGTAAAAGATCGTTGGAAGGTATGTGAAAATACCTTTCCTGGCAAAATTGGTAGGCCCTTTTGATCATGCTCATAGAAATTCTCGTCCGCTGATAGAGTAAGTTGGTTAACCGGCCACGTGGTGTAGTGGTCAGTGCATCTGGCTTCTAGAATGGAGGTCCTGGGCTCGATTCCCAACTGGTACCTTGGTTTTTTTTCCTTTAAGGGGAATGATACCAATGGTCATAGGGTTTGGTAAATTAGGCTTAAGTTAGGTTAAGACTCACAATGGCTCCAAAACTTCATATCACTTTAGTAACATCATCTAATTGCGGGTTCGACGCAACGTGTAGACGTGTAGACGTGTATGGTGCACCCTGGGGAACGTTTTTGCCACCAAAGCGGCTAATATTTTACACATAAGGCGACCGAACCTGGATATAACATCCTTCCCAGTCATATATGATATTTAATAAAAAATTAATAAAAATCAGTTGGTTCAGAAAGTGCACGTCAAATACCGCAAATAAATAAATAAATTAAATTTATAACCTTGTTACCGTCTTTACACAAAAATAACACCCTTTTTAACCTTTTCTACTCTATTACCTTTTACTCTCTTTACCCTTTACTACCCTTTTACACCCTTTTATCCTTTCTACCATCCAATACTTTTTAATCATTTCTACCCTTATAATCCATTTTTCCCTGTTTAGCATTTTTACTCTTTTACCCTCTTTAAAATTTTTGCACATTACCGCGTTTAAATTTTTATTTTTTACTATTTTTTTACTTTATTTATTTTAATATTTGTACACTTTTTATTTTTATTAGATTTACTTTTTGCTCTTTTTATTATTCTACTCTTTTTGTCATTTTTACCATTTATGCTCTGTTGTGCCTCATATGGCCTTTTTTACATTTTCGATATTTGGTCCTTTTTGTCTATTTTTGCAAGTTTTGCACCTTGAGTTTTATGTACCCTTGTTATAAGCTTAACTTTTTACCATTATTAACATTTTTTCCCTTTTTGCAACTTATTAATCTTCTTACATCTTTTTACATTAATACCCATCTAAGCCCAGGAGAAATATTCTAGGGTAGAAAGTTTAAAAAGCTGTAAAAAGTGCAAAGAAGGCGTAGTGCCTAAGCAGAGTAAAAAGTAAAAATAGAATAATTTTTTTAAGGGCATAAAGGTTAAAATAAAGTGTAAAAGAGGTTAACAGAGTAGAAAATGTAAATATAATCAAAATTATAAAATACCACCTTGACCTTATTGCAAAATTTAAGTTTAATATCACCCTCTCAAGTTGCTTTTTCTGTTAGTTTTGTAAGTTCTACCATACCCCTACTACCATTCCATTAACTCCAACTTTGAAATTTCAAATTTTAAGACCGGTTTGAATATTTACCCGCCTGCCAAATTTAAATTATATACTTTCCCTGAAAGGCTTTTTCTTATTTTAGACACCCAATTCCCTCAAGTTCCTAGATAAGACAGTATTCACACACCCCTCCCCGTTTTTCAAAGTCCCATTTTTTAATTTGGTACTATCATACTTTTTTGCTTATATTGAGTAGACCTTTAATCTTTCTGCCAAATTTAAGTTTCAAACCACCCCTTTAATTTGGTTTATTCTTTTAGTTTTGAAAGTTTTGAACACAGCTCCCTGTTTCATCAACCCCGACTCTGAAATATCACATTTTAAGGCATGTTTGACAAATTAATTACCTTCCTGCCAAATTTCAATCATTTACTTTCCCTAAAAGGCTTTTTCTATATTTAGATCTCCAATATCCCCGGAAGCATCATTTTTAAATTTAATATTTTATGATTTTTCTGGTAATATGAGGCAATCTAACAATCATCCTGCCACGCTTCCTGCCAAGATTAAGTTTTACACCAGTTATGTTAATTGTTTTTCTATTATTTTTGAAAGTTTTGGACACCAACTTTCCCATTTACACAACTTCAACTTAGAAATCTCAAGTTTTAAAACTTCTTCGATTATGATAAGGTACCTCTATCTGTCTGTCAAATTTCAACTATCCTCCTTCCCTAATAGGCTTTTCACATATTTATACTGACCTATACCCCCACCCCTCACCCCCTTCCCAATTACTACAAATTCCCTGTGCCCCATTTTTTAATTTTACATTTTTAGATTTTTCAGGTTATGAGAGTGTCCTATACCATTCTGAAAAGTTTTATGATGAGTTTAAATTTGATATCACCCTTGGAAGTTGTTTTTTATATTAGTTTTAAAAGTTTTGAGCCTCCTTCCTCATTTAACTCAAGCCAACTTAGAAATCTAAAATCTTGAGACCTTTCTGATAATGTGGAGTGGTACTTGCCTGCCAAACTTCAATCATTTAACATCTTTAATAGGTTTTTTAAAATATTTATACCCTCAAAATCCCCAAATTCTCAGTGCCACATTTTGTAATTTCCCATTTTTAGATTTGTATGATTATTTGAGGTAATCCCTCTACCATCCTATAAAATTCCAGTTTTCTAGCCATTATGACATATAAGATGTTTTTTTTTATATCTTTACAAATACATATAATTTGTGTTTTTTTTATATATAGCTTATTTATGAAAATTTGAGTTTAAAAAAATGGTGTAAATCTTTTTGTTTGAAATTTAAGTTTGAAGAATGTTTTTTAAGACACATATGCATTTGCGTGGATATAAAGTGGGAAGCAATTTAAAATAAGCCTACCCAGCATTCTTGGTGGTAATTCTAACCCAGATATAATCATCAGTAAACTAGACAATACAATATCTAAGCCTTTGTCCCATAGCTCGGTGTGGCTAAAACTTTGTAAAAAATGGCTTTTATATTTTTTATAATTAAATATATCAATATACATTTTATTAAATTTGGGTTATCCACGTATTTACATTAATAGGTTAGTAATGTTTAGAAAAAACCTACCTTGGCTACACCCGAACGGGATCCGAACCTCGATCTCTCAATCCCCAACAGTTTAGTCTATTGCGAGAGTAACGCCCCGATGCAACAACTGAAGCGGTTAGAATTTGTTTTATTAAACGTCTACAGCATATTTTAAATGCCATATTTACGAAAAGGGACTAGTATAAATTTGTTAAAACGTAAATATTAGCATCGTAAGCAGATCAAAGGTTTTAAAAAATATATATATCAGAGATGTTGAAACTGCAATGTATTCTCAAAAACAAAAGCTAAAAAATGAACTTAAAGTAAAAGTAAAAAATGAGGCTCTTTCGTAAAGACAATGAATTCTAAAATTATTTCAGTGCACGTCTTTTTCTACTTTCTTTTTCTTTCTTTTTTATAGAGAGAGGGTGAAATGGGGAACGTAGACACATTTCGCTTCTTTTTTTTTTCGGTCCTCTCGTAGACAGGTCGCGTCGGGTCACGTGACATGTCTTGTGTTCGCAAATAGTTTCTTCAGGGGCGTATGCGGACTTTAAATTCAGAAGGTCCTTGCCTCGAACCTCGGCGTGGCCCTAGAGTTTACCAGCAGCCAGTCGTGCCACGAGTTGAATACTTGAACAACCGCTGCGTCATGACAAACCCAGTACTGTAACGACATTGGACCTTTCTGTTCTACTTCCCGTCTTACTACCCGTCTGGCAGGTTTGCGCTTAGGTCATTTTTTTAAATGCGAAGGGAAGTCAAAGCGAAACTTGAAACATGCGAAGCTATGTTGAAGGAGAAGTCAAGCAATAGTTTTTGTTAACATTACTTTTGATTTTTAAATAATAGAATAGAAAATAATGAAAATTACATACTATTATCTATGACTACGCTATATATGTCTTATAATAACTAATTACCCGCTTCATTGGCCGCATTGTCTAACACGCTACTCTAGTGTATGACTAAACTCCCGAAGACGTGAAGATCGGGGCTTGATCCCGGTTGGATGCACTGAGGATTTTTTTAAAGGCATTACTACAGATAATAAAAACAACCAGCACCAAACATAATTTATCTTTGGTTTTAAGGTGCGGCAGAAGGGTGCGCAAGTGTTTTTAGAGTTTTTATAGAATTTAAATTTTTTGGCCAAAATAAATACAATATTTCTTCAGTAGCAACATAAATCTTAGTTTTCTGCACTAGATAATATAAACAGCTCTTGAATATCTGTCAAAGTTGTCCTGGAAACCTTTTCTCTTTATTTGAAAAGTTTTGACAATATTCCAGGACATTCTTGACATATATTCAAGATCTGTTGATATTAGCATGTGCAGAAAACTAAGCTTTATGTTGCTACTGGAGAAATATTTGATTTATTTGTGCCGAACAAATTTATTGCTATGCTATATATTCTTTAATATCAAAGTGTATTCTGTAATAATTACTACTACTTGGATTGAGAGTTGATTTGGGAATATAAAAATTATAATTCTACATTCATTAGGAGTATACAATGATTTATCACGTTATTTAAGAAAGTATACTTTGAAAAAACTTCAATCTTATTAAATTTTAATAAAAACTATATGGCCTATATGTTAACCGGACGCTCGAATTGTATCAATGCGAGATTTCAGCACAATTGGTACATTGATTTGAGTGGGATTGAGAAACAAACAGACAAACGACAATATCTTATTTTTAAATCTTAGTAGGATTGTTACCCAAACTGTTCACCCCATATAACAAAATACTAGTCTATCAATTATCTATTGCATTATTTGTTTCCAATAAATTGTTTTCTAAATTTAAATTAAAAAATTAAATATAATAGGTTATAAACGTAAATCATAACAAGACAGTTTATATTGTTCATCCTTTTATTAAATATATGGTTAGTAATGTTTTACGCTGTAAATTAGATTTGCTTGTGAAAGATAATGACAAAGACATACCATGTAATTTAAAATTATTTTTTGATAATATTTTCATGATACGGTGAATGGCCAAGTGGTAAAGAAACCAAGGTAAATATACTTTTTTTTATATAGGAAAAGCAAAAATTAAGGCTCTTGTATTTTATTAGATGACATAATCTTAACTAAAACAGTGTTTATAATATCCTCCTCTCGCATTTATAATTTATATCATATAGCCTATAAGCTTCAACATTCATTTTATTGGACTTGTAGGTAGAAAGGAAATGTGATCGTCTTATTATTATTATTTGTATAATTTATCTTTGTAATTACTCTATGGGTTAGGGATGATAAATGTAAAACTATAGATTATATGTGCTTACATTTGAATGGAGGTAGAGTTGGAAACTATTCACAATGAGGAGGGTGTTTGGGATTGGCCCCAGAGTAAGGCTACTATATTTCTATAAAATTCACCCATATCCTCCAATTAGTACTCCTTACACCCACTTAAGATACTAACAATTACCTCCCCATCCCCAAAAAACCAAGATTATACTAATCCGCTGTTGTGGTATAATAGTATAAGGCAACTCTTTAGCCATATACAAGATTACAGATTACAGGGGGATTAGGGTTCGAATCTCGGTCTGGTGTAATGAAGAAGGTTTTCCCTGAATTGTTTTTCCACTCTACCCTGTACACAAATACGGTTACATTTTATTTAAAATCAACCATCCCTTTTCCTTAACACATTTTCATAATTAGTACATATATGTACAACCCAAAAGAATATTAACACGCAGTGTTAATTAAATAAAAGGATGAAGCTGCCGCACAGCTTTTTCCACGTGTCCACTTGTGGGTCTCATAAGGGTTATTAACGACTTAAGGTAAAAGGACATGGATAAGGTGTATAATTTGGAAGGATACAAGCCAGTATTAATTTGAATGGTAGAAAGGATGTCAAGCACATTTAAAAAAAAACACAACGCACAATTATTAAGAAGTTCAAACACATTGTTGTGCTGGAATAACTCTCTACCTGTGAACTTTATGGAATTAGTTGATAAAAGTTAGACTGACTAAATGGTCTTAGGTGGCCTCTTCTATTATTATTTTTTATTTACTCAAATATTAGATCACGTCGTACCTGAAGCGTAGTTATAAAGTTTGCAAGGGAGTGTACGTAGCAAGTTTATAAGTTGCTCGACATACAAGTAATAGGATTTCAGTGTTAGGGGAGGGGTGTGTAGGGCACTTTGGGGAAGGTGTAACACTGTACTGTAATCATCCTGATGGTAATATTGCGCGTGTGTGATGATGACAGCTCCTTACAAAGTGAAGACAAGGAATCAGAGAGAAGCTTAGATTATAAGAACAGGGGTGGGAATATGGGGAACACGAATTAAGGGCAGTATTTTTGCAATATTTATAGAAAAAATATTTGTATGGCCAAAATAAATAAAATATTGATTCACTAGAAACATATAGTTTAATTTTATTAACAGGAGGATATCAAAAGTTGTTAAAGATCTGGCATGAGCATAGATTACATTAGATTACAAACTTTTTTTTTTAACTAAGAGAAGAGGGTGTGATTAAATTCCAGGATACCCTAGACAGCTATTCAATAACTTTTGATGTCACCATGTGAAGTAAATTAAACTATATGTTTTTACTGAAGCAATATTTGATTTATTTATGTTTAATTTCAAATCTCTCCACCTCATTTTTAAAAGAATTAAACAGATCTATTAAATGTAAATATTAATACGGTAAACTGGTAGAGTTAAATTAACTACAACTTGCTTGGTTTTCACACAAAAGGGCGTGGTTTAAATTCCAGCTGCACGTACTCTGAATATTTAGCTTCCATTCGGGTTTTTATATTCTATCCTTAGAATAGGGCTGCTGTATTTACATAAAATTCACCCATTTCCTCAAGCTAATTAAGGATACCCACAAAGGTGGCTGAGCAGTCGGTTTTGGGGTCACGCCCATTCGGTGTACACCTTGCAGCTGTTTATAAAATAAATCACACAGCCTGGTATCTCTATACGTATTAATGATTATCTCCAATTTTGATCAAGCTTGACTGGCAATCTAAACAAATATGTGACAGAGGTAAAGTCTAATTTTTTAAAGTCTGTTATTGTATACAATGTTCAAATAAGTGATAATTTGTTTATCAAGCTTGGTTTATCAAAACTGTAAGGGTAGTTCCGTGTGAATCCAATATTTTAACACTTTTGAACCTTACCAACTTGGATTGTTTTTAAATTTTGCTCATCTAATGTACCCAAGAGATAGTAAAATTATAATTTTAAATTTTTTTTGTATGCATTCATTTTTGAGTTACAGACCTCTGAAATCTTTTTAAAAAAACTGCCATTTGGCGCTGACATGAAGCTACAAAATACACGATTAGATACTCAAGGTAGAAATTAAATCAAAGGCTGGGGAAAACATTTTTTGTAACTTATTATATGATTTTTGTATTTTGGTTATTTTTACCATTTTGAAACCATCTATGTGGTCGAGTGGTCAAGAGTTCTGGCTACTGATCCCAGGTCCTGGGTTTGTCCCCCGGCCCTTCCAGAATTTTCTTATGAAGCATTGGTTCTATAATGTGGTCAAACTCAAATCTAGCAAGGACAAATGAGGAACTACTTAAATAAATAAGTAGCAGATACGTTCTAGAAAACTGAGATTAACGGCTGGGGGGATTTTGTTGTGCTGACCACATGACACCCTTTATCTGAAAATGTTGGCACTATCATAGCTAACGGCGGTGGCCTCTCGGTAGCACCGTGGAGTTCCCCCCCCCCTCCATTTTAATTTTTTTATACAATTT
>CABFOV010000034.1:0-25833 GCA_902141375.1 Timema poppense | reverse complement strand
CCCCCCCCATTTTAATTTTTTTATACAATTTGGGTGTTTATTTTAATCATAGAAAGATAGTCTCACTCGTCTCAATCATATTGAATTCTAAAGTATGACAGAGAAAACAGCACTATGATATGGCATCTGGTTCGAGCTGTATTACCTGCTTAGTAACGTGCTGGTATACGAATGTGTTGTTTCCCATATACAATGGTGATTTTTTAGTATTTAAGGCTAGATTTTCATCAGTGGTACAGTCACGATACAATCACGATAGCGTAATACTCTTCCAGTGTTTATAATGTGACAGCTTACATCAACGATAGTGCTTAGAGCTCGATACAGTTAAGGTACAGCCTCGTTCTCACAACAATACTCTGAGAGAAAATCCTACCGTAACGTCATCGTAACTGTATTGTAACGTATCGCCAATGGAGCGCTAGTGTGCTCTATAAAGACGTTCTTCTCACAGTCTACTGCCAAGGTTAGACTTTGTCGACAATCGATTGTTCTTAAAAAAAAGGCCAAAATAATAATAAAAACCTTTGACTGGAGATATAAAAAAGGTAGGTTTTCACTATATTCCGTGTATCATGATAAATTTTTGAAGAATTTATTCTCGTAGTGCATGAGACGAGGATACAAGGTAAAAAAATTGCCTGTGATTTGTCAACTCAAGAGTTATTGGATGCAACCAAATTCGTATCCTTTTCACTGACATATTTTCTTCCCTGTTTATTTTAGCTGAGTCATATTCATAAACCAAAATAGGACAATAAAAGCTAGCTATAAATTTTTTTTAAAATGCACTTTTTTTATTCTATTTAGTACGTGTTATGAGCGAACACAGCCCCAACGGAAATCCAGCGAGCACGAGTGTAGTGTCCCTGTATCGAGTGTGTACCGTTACAATATCGCTGATGTAAGTGACCGTGATATCTTCCGTATCGTTGCAGCACCGCTGACGTAAATAAGGCCTAGAGTAAAGATACTTGTGATTAAATAATGATGGCAACTGTAAAATAAGTCTCCTGAGAAGTTGCTACGGCTGGATAGATATACGACGCTCGTTTATAAGGACAAATTATTTATACTCTTTTAGAGATGAATTAATTTTAGCAACAATATTTAAAATTCCCATCATAAAAAGTTTGGACATCTATATTATATTAAAGGTTTAATATATATATATTTCTAAAACATTCTGGTAAATATTTTGAATCATTAACACATATATAAAATTCATGAAAAATTAAAACTATTAATTCGATTAATCTATTTTAACTTTGTTCGGAAAACATTGAAATAAATCACTGTTAAAATTGTTAATGGGAGAATACTAGAATATATCTTCTGCGCATGACCTTATATTCAAATATCGTTGGAAACTATGACTATACTACCAAATTAAGCGCAAATTTACACGAATGCTAATTGTCTCACTAATTCATGACATGATATCTGGTCCCACAAACACGTAAATGATTGACTTGCCCTGAGTTATATACGGGAATAGAATCTGTATGTTTGCAACATTTAACAAATGAACGTCAAATATATAAATATTATAAGGGCCTATATGTATTATTATAATATCCATTAAACCTTCATTTACACATGCACGATAAGTAATGATCCAACATTTTAGTGTTCTCTAAAAAAACTAAAATGTTACATATCAACAAAATAAAATATACGATAAAAATATTAAGAGGAAAAACAGAAAGTACTGGTTTTTTTTCTTCCAGTCAGTACAATAGATTCTATTTACTAGGATAACAATATGGCTCTAATCATTTTCTCATTAATCATCTTGCCAGTCGAGGAATGGATCTAGAATAGGAAGCGTTCCTAACAGCAGCGTCACGATATTATAATTCAGGCCCCGCCATTCTCCCACCTCCGAGGGGGTGTGCGGATAGAATCAATATTTCCAGACGGTTTGTTGTGTCCTCTTAGAAGAATGTTGTTTAGTTATTTTAAGCATGACTGTACCACCGTATTTTTAATCTAGCACGTTCAACACAAAGAATATTTTGTACTTTTTATGTGTCTGTGTTCCTTGTCTTAGACTATCAAAACTATATTTATTTTAATTACGCTGATGGGATATATATTAGGAAGGTAAAACAAATAGAAAGTTTACTTACACATAATTAAAGGCAAAGCTATTATTTTTAATCCTTAGCTACCTGAACGGAAGACAATCCACAATCCACACATTACCAATAAACTGAAACTCCTTCGTAAAACTTTTGTCAACGTACTCATCAATGCGGAAAAGGGTTATAAAAATATTAAAATGTGGGCGGTAGCGGTTGGATAAAGAGGGTTATTTAGACTTTAGAGGAAATGTACACACGTTAGCGTAGAGGAAGGGTGAAAATACCACTATCGGTGACCTCCACCTGGAATCAAAGCCAGATCTTTCCGTCAACGGCAATCCCATGCAATGCGAGTCTAATGAGTTTTTACCACCAGTGTCTATGGCCAAAATATGTTATAAATTCCATCACACTTTAAATAAAACAAGTTCATCATTGATGCCAACGAAATACAAGAGCATCTGAGAATGTGTTTGTAGGCAGAGTTATATTAACAAGATCTGCCTAACTGTAGCACCGTAACAGATTAAGATGTGATTTCCCGAGATAAATATTTCCATTTTACTAGATGAGTCTTCTGGGTCTTTACTGGACGAGTGTTTTGAAATTCCAATATATTTCCAGTTTATCCAGTATTTTTAAAAAATCCAGTATATATGAAAATATATATGAAATGTACTCGGCATTCAGTACAAAAAATTTCTCTTAAGTTTCTTTTTAGCACCACCTCTTAATACCGTTCAGGTTATACGCTTAATATATTAATTACGCTAATGGTTTTAGGTACTAGGAAGGTTATATCCAAAGGAAGTGTACCCACATTTGTGTGAAGGAGAGTTTAAAACCACTTTTTAAAAGCCTTGGTACACCCGAATGAGATTCGGACCTCAATCTCCTCATCATCGGCAATCTACTCGACGGCGAGAGTGACGCGTTAGACCAAGCGGCCATGGAAGCATATTTATTTATACTGTAAACTAACAGTTATTTAACAATATATTCTTTAGGGAATTAAAGTGTATATATATGTAAAAACTCAGGGTTCTGCTGGGAGTGGAAGTATGGAGTAGAGATTAGGGGATTTAAAAGACCCCTCCCCCGAAAACATTATTAATAATTATTTATTTTACTCCTCGTTAATCTTTATGCTCAGTTTCTAGTAGTCTTATAAAATTCCTAACATCTACAATCTAAGTTTTGTTTTAAAAAATCTTTAGATTGATTTAAGAGTGGTTAGATGTTGAAATAAATGTTGTCCTTTTCTTTTGGGCATTTCACCCTGAGACAGCTTTGGGAGAATAACTCCACTGAGCCTCATATTAATTTGAAATAACTACAACTCAGCGAGGCGACAGATAACCACTCCCCTTTTCACTTTGCATAAAGCTAAATTGATACATACTTCCGTAGCCAACATTTAATTTAATTCAAAAAGGATAAGTAAATTTCCACTATTTTAATTCATTATAAAATATGAAGAGAAAAGGAAGGTTAGACCTCATGTATCAGAAAGCAAAGGAACTGGAAAGGAATGAAAACAAAGGTGTGCGAACAATAGTAATATATAGCCCCAAAGGCCAGGTGATGACGAACCATAGTGAGGTCCTTATGATTTGGGAGAGATATATAGAAGAACTGTACGACAAGGAAAATTGACAAGGAAACCTAGAGATTGAAGCCAAAGAAGAAGTAGAGGAAGATAAAAAGGATCCAACATTGTAAATAGTGAAATGGAGAAAGCCATAAAGGACACGCACAAAAGGAAAGCTCCTGGAGATGATTACATAACAGCTGACCTTCTGAAGGAATTGGGAAACAATAGATTAATGGCTCTGAAAAAACTTATAAATAAAATATACGAAACAGGATAGTGGCCCAAGGACTTTCTAGACATACCATGATGGCTCTAAATAAGAAGAAGCAAGCCAAGAAATACAGTGACCACAGGGCCATCAACTTACACTATCATGTTGGGAATATCGTGGCAAGAATACTCAAATGGCGAATGGAACAGAAAATATAAAATGTGATTTAAGAAGACCAATTTTGATTCAGAAAAGGAAAATTAACCAGAGATGCCATCGGTATGCTGAGAATAATTTCAGAAAGAGTGCTGGAAGCTATATATGAAGTCTGCGTTGGTTTCATTGACTGGAAGAAGGCGTTTGATAGAGTGAAATGGAAGAAACTGATGGAAATACTCAAGAAGATCAGCATCAACTGGAAGGACAGAAGGCTTATTGTAAGCCTGTACCTGGGACAGCGAGTGAAGGTGAAGACAAATAATGGAGAAAACAACAGTATAGAGATAGTAAGAGGAATGAGACAAGGATTCTATTTGTCCCCTAGTCTGTTCAACTTGCATGAAGAGTGACTGGTCAGGGAAGTCCTAGAGGGACGTGGTAATTTCAGGGTAGAAGGACGCGTCATCAAAACACTATAATATGCAGATGATCTAGCATTGCTTGCCAGAAATAAAGAAGAGTTGCAAGTAATGATGTACCAGCTAGTGGAGATAAGGAGACGTTATGGGATGGAGATCAACATTGAGAAGTCAAAAGCGATGGTGATTTAAAAAAGTCAAGAGCCACTAAAAATCAAAATTTAAAACCAGTAGATGTAAGACGTAGATATGTTCAAGTACCTGGGAAGTCTTCTGACATCGTATATCTACTGCACCAAAGAAACTAGGTAAAGAATCAACATGGCCAAGGAAGCTTTCAACAAGAATAGGTTTCTGCTTATCAGCAAGTTGAGTTTGTAACTGAGGAAGAAACAGATGAAATGCTACATTTAGATCATCGCACTATATGGAGCAAAAACTAAATCTATAGGGAAATGGGGAAGAAACACTTGGATAACTTTGAAATGTGGAGCTGAGTAATACTTAAGAAGATCAGACGAACAGACAGTATTACAAATGAAGAAGTCCTAATAAGAGTGGGTGGGAAGAGATCCATTTTAAATGTGATTCTTTGTCTCAAACAATCTGGTTCCGATACATAATTAGGAGGAACTGTCTTCAGCACGACATCATAGAAGGAAAGGTTATAAAAAGAGGAGCTTAGGAAGAAGGTGGATTCAAATACTCGATGACTTGAAGTAAAGAATAAAGTTCTGGGAGCTGAAGGAAGAGTCATTGGAGGTATAAGTTTAACTGACAGTAGGAATGGGCCTGTCTTAAAACAAAACACCTAATAAAAAATAAAATAATGTATTGTCTCGGTATTCTAATATGGCTTTCATTTATAGACACCCTGAGTTTTCAGCTGCTGAAGTGAAACAAAAGAATAATCTCGTTTATTTAATGTTTAACAAATATTCGTACGACGTAGGCATTGTTAGCTTTTTACTTTCTTATAACAAAAGAAAGTATTGTGATCGTGAAAAAATCGATATAGATATTATGACAAATGTTTACCTTTATTTAGAACACGAACAAAAAAAAGTGGATTTTATAATTTTGTCAGTCCCTGGACGCGGATTCCAAACGGTTTGATGGCTTTAGTTCAAACTTGATATTTAAATAATATATAAAAAAGTCACGCTACGGTAGTTTACTGAAGAATATTTTTTTTAATTCCCAATTTCTCGAAAATGATTAAAATAATTTTGTTTAAAATGCATATATTGGATTTGTTTGTCATTACAAATAGCAATACGAGTATATAAATTGGTTTTTGTCCATATTTAGTTGAAGGGTAGTTTATTGATGACTGCTTTGTAAAAATAACTTGAAATACCTTACAAATGGATATAACGCTTTTGTTTCAAATGGTCATATTGGGCGTGTTAGAATTGACAACACTGTATATTTTGGTTTTGGGGTACAGCCTAATTTATGGGCAATTTACTTATACCTAATTTTTCAAAAAAACATAAATATTCTAAAAAAAAAAATCTTAATAATTTCCTTTCAAATGGGTATCTTGGGAATGTTTGGCGGGGCAAATAACAGAATCTACTTATTTTCGGGGTGAAAACTCATTTATAGGTAGTTTAATAATGATTGATTTTTAAAAAAACTAAATATTTATAAAAAGCTCTAGTGATTTGATTCCAAATAGATATATTGTTAATGTTTCAGATAAAAATTAACGCTGTATACTTGTTTTTCGGGGGAAATTTGGCTTTGGGCAGGTTACTGACTGTTATTTTTAATTTGAATATCTACAAAAATTGTCATCGTGATTTGGTTCAAAACTGGTACCGGGAGACTACTTTGCATATCAATAATAATGTATTTTTATTTAAATAAAATATACTAATTTAAGAGTAGTTTACTTACAAAAAATTATATAAAATTTGAATGTTTTGGAATTAGACCTTGAAGATTGAATTCAAAATGAGAATCTGTGTTTAGTTTTTCGTGATAAATAGGAATACTTTATTTTACAAATAACAAATAATTTTAGGGTAGTTTAAAAATAATTTATTTTTGAAAATTGAATTTGGCTAAATATATGTGTACAATTTGGTTTAAACAAAAAAATATATAAAAGATTATTGTTATTAACAATATTATGGTTTTTTATGAGTAAAACTTATTAAAGGTTAGTTTACTAAAAACTTATTTTTGAAAAGATATAATATACAATATGAGATTTTTAATATTGTTCGATTGTGTCGTACCATTTACTATCTTAAAATATCTGTTTGTACCCGTTTCGGTAGCCGCATTGTCTAAGGCACTACTCTAGCACTAGACTAGCCTGCTGATGACGAGGGAATAGAAGTTCGAATCTTGGTTGAGTGTACTGAGGGTTTATTTTCCAATATGGTATTCCACTCTCCCTTCACGCAAATGCGGATGTAAGAAGTGGCATTAAAAAAAGTATCTCTTTGTGTTATATTAAATTTGTTCAAAATTTAGACCAATTGGTGTATAAGTTATAAATTACAGTGGAAATCTTTCTATAAATATCTAACTTAACAAAGTGTTCATGTCACCATTTAGGTATCCATCTAGTAATAAGAAATTAATTTTGTTTAAAATATTGATGCAATGTTGTGTAGGAGCAGACAACTATATGTAGATCCAACCGTTGTGAGTTTGCTTACGTAAATTAAGATTGTATTAATACCATAATAAGCACCAGTGGGCATGTTGGGAAAATACTTCAGTCTCGTATTTTCTGATTTGATGGTGATGAGGTCAGGGTCCAGACCTCAGTCAAATATCGGCCTGCTAAGTGGTTTTACTTTTTCATTTATAATCTATTACCATTGTGAAAATTGTCTACTACTTAATTTCGATGATTCTTTAACTCTTATGTGCCCTCAAACCCAAAAATGTGGATTTTACGATTATGTCTGTCCCCATTTAGGTCTCTTTCTCTTGGCCACAGATCTGAGATGGTTTGATGGATTTAAAAAAAACTTTAAGCCTATATTTAGGTATAATATGACCGTACCATCTGACACCTTATCTCAGTCAATAGCATATCTATCTACTGAGCTAAGGGTCCCGGTTTCTATTCCCGGCATGGCCAAAGTTTATGATTTGTGAAATGTAGGTTTACCCTATCATAGTGATAAATTAATGAACCCGCCTTAATGGTTAAAGGGGAGTTGAATAAATACAAAGAATGAAATACAAGGGTTACAATAATTTATTAAATTGATATAAATGATAAGAACATCAGGTTCACATAAGAAAATTTCATTAGGTTTCATCTGTCTAAACAATTAAACATTTCTGACGATTAATGTAGTGCAATTAGTAGGTAGTATAATGTTATATAGCAGGCTAGCAACAAGATGGCCTGTTAAAATGTCACCTTTCAATAGAGCTTTATAAGATAATGATCGCTTCCTTCTGCTAACTGTACTTGATAATTAGCATCTAGTAATCCCACTAATTAACTACTAAATCAAGGTAACTTGCTGTCAGCATGGTACTGACCAGTCAACGAGGGTTTTACTAATTGAGTAATTAGCTCACATAAGAAAAGACAAACTAAAGGCGATGTGCTCATAGGAACGCACGCACGTTAATTCATACAGCTCAAGGATTCCTAGATACATAAAAAAACTCTAGGGCTAGAGATTAATATCCTATATGTTTTTTTGGTCTCTTTCCTATGGATAAAATATAGAGTGAACCTCAAGGACACAATGAGGAGGTGCATACCATGTCCCACAAGTTAGGGAATAATAATCCCCGATTAGGACATCGCAGTTACAGTCATGTTTCAACATAACAGTGTACACGATCAAATGTTGAAATAAAGGTGTACATTAGAAGTCTATACATTGCAATATCACTGCTTAAGGAACCCGTCTAAAGGATAGTAAATACAAACTAGTTAATGAAGTATAAGATTCAAACATGAACATGCCATGCCAAAAAAGAGTCAAAAGGTGAGCACTAAACAACTTAAGAGTATAGGATGCTATTAAGAGGGCAGATAGACCTAATCATATCATTAACCACCATAAACAACATCCTATTAGCGAGAGTTGACGTTCCCCCGGCAATTATACACTGAGAGTAGCCTCATTAGAAATCAATTACTATTAAGTGACTAAGCTTATTTTACAACTGCTTAAACAACATGATGTCACTAAGCGACCCTCAAAACAACGGTTAAGCCGTGTATAATATCCTAACTAATATTATAAATGCGAATGTGAGTTTGTTTGTTTGTTACGCTTTCACGCCTAAACTACTCGGCCGATCATCATGAAATTTTGCATAAACGTTGTCATGGGTACAGAGAAGGACATAAGGTACCTTTCATACAGAAAAAAGTACTGTTCCCGAGGGATAGAAAAAAAAAACTTTTAGATGGTTGTCTGGCATAACAACTCGGCCTACTGATATGAACATGAATTGCAACATGATGCCTGGAGTACAGAAAAAGGGACCTGCGGTATCCTGGAAGAAAATCTGATACCCAGAATTAAAATCTGTTCTCGAGTTATTTTAGGCACATATATCTTAAAATGATTAATAAAAATCAGTTCCCCAGTTATATTAGGCACATCTCTGGGTTATGACAATGACAGGGAAGAAGCTTTAAGATTTTGGAATGGTAAGCCCTCAACGATCAGATGAAAATGACTTAAACGATGAAATTACTCGGGAATTAAACTATTATTTCACAGCATTGCAACAGAAAGTAACCGAATTAGTTCTTAGGTTGCTTCCAGAACAAAGTCACGTATTTCAACAGGTATTACGTCAAGTAGAATCAGGGAATGGTGTACTCCTCTTTCTCGACGTCCCTAGAGGAACCGAGAAGACGTTTTTTCTGAACTTATTATTGGCGTTCATAAGAAAAGACCAGAAAAATGCTTTTGCCGTGGCTTCTTCCAGTATAGCAGCTACACTACTGAACGGCGGTCGTACTGCAAATTCCGTTCTAAAACTGCCATTAAATCTTGCACATGCACAGGAAGAGTCACCCATCTGCAATGAAGCAAAAATAGCTCTAGAGGTTCGATGCTACGACAATGTAAACTTTTAGTGTGGGACGAAAGTACGATGTGCTACAAAAAAGTTATAAAGGCGTTAAATCTCAGGACTTGCGAGACAGTACAGATATTATGGGAGGAATGGTAGTTTTACTGGCTGGTGACCTCCGACAAACTCTACCGGTGATCCAGAGGGGCATACATGCAGATTAAATCAAAGCCTGTCTCAAGTCATCGAGATTGTGGACAAAAATTTAAAAATTCAGCCTAATAACGAATATGAGAGTCCACCTTCATAATGACGTAGATTCATGACATTACGCAGATACAATATTGAAAATTGGTGATGGACGTTTGGACACGGATGCTGAAGGTTGTATTTTACTTAGAGGGGAATTCTGTGATTTGGTGGAAAATGATGTGGAGCTCATTGCTAAAGTTTACCCAGACATATAACTAAATTATAATTGTGATCACTGGTTGTGTTCAAGAGCAATTCTTGCACCAAAAAATGAAATCGTTAACAAAATCAACACTGATATGTTGAAAGAGGTGCAGGGAGAAATAAAGGATTATTTGTCAATAGATACAATCATGGACACAGAACAGAGCACTTCATATACCGCTGAGTTTTTAAATTCTCTGGAGCTATCGGGTGTACCTTTGTATAAACTACAATTGAAATTAGGTGTACCAGTTATTATTATTCGAAATTTAGATGCACCCCGATTATGTAATGGGACGTGGCTTCGGATTACACACTTAGGGCAAAATATAATCTGTGCCACCATTTAACAGGTGTGGGAAAAGTGTAATCATACCACGAATCCCAACAATCCCCACTCACCTAAAATTTCAATTCAAAAGACTCTAGTTTCCAATTAAACTTAGTTTTGATATTACTAATAACAAAGCGCAAGGGCAAACATTGCAGGTAGCAGGGGTGCATTTGGAAAAGCCATGTTTTTCCCATAGCCAGCTATATGTAGCATGTTCGCGAGGGTCCAATGTCCAGAATTTGTATGTATTTTGGCCAAATGGAAGGACATACAACATAGTATATAAGTGCGTCCTAAAATAATTATCTATTCTGTTCTCATGATTGCAACGGCCAAGAACAAGCGGAGTAAATAAGGGATGTTAATTAACTGTAGGTAAAATTTAAGATGGAGTGGGATTTTCAATTCGCGGCAAGGCATAACCTATTACTCTACTGACACACACTCCGCTACTTCTTTACTACGCCTACACTTAATCCTTATTTATATTGTGTTGTTTGTATATTTCTTTATCTCTACTTGTATTGACCAACAACCTGAATAAGTTCATCGTTTTTATTTTCATACTTCCTGTGTCGACCGACAAGCTGGATTTATTGACAAAATAAACATTAACGCAAGCGAAGCCGCGGGTAAAAGCTAGTTATACAATATAAGTTAATAATGTTACCAAATAATAGAATTAGCTCACTGAACAAATCAACCCTAGCTGATTCATGCAATAGCTGATGGCCAACCTATGAAACTGAACCCACAATAAATTGACAACAATAACACACGCGATTGTTTCTGAAGGAACCAAACTCGCTACAATCTAAGAATAGGCACACTTGGCCGTAGACCTAATCATCACTCCCTATAATATAAACACAAGTTTGTATATAAGGTTAAGACGTTAAGCGTTCAGCTATACAAACCAAAACGTAGTTTAGCACGTGGCAAGAGAAAACAATTATAATCAGCAGAATATCAGACTGCAACGAAACAATTATCCCAGCAGGGATTCCATTCTTCAATTCCCGACAAATCGACTGTGTGTCCACTTGAGGTACTCCGGCTACGTACAAATTTGACGTTGATATAATTGATGGAGTGGGACGCTACCTCCAGCAAACCCGTGTTACAGCTCTATATGACGCCATAGTGCCTTGGCTCGGTACATTTTACTAGAAGTCGTATGGATGTAGAAAACGTCCAGATATTAGACCGTCCAGTAGTATATTGTGAATCGTTCTATATTTATTTCATTAACTATAACATAGTAAATAAACTCCCCGATTGACACCAAACTAGGAAGGGGTAAAAGGTGAGTTCGACCAATCATGTCTCCAAGCTAAGCGTTTGAAAGGGAAGGGGGAGGGCACCCGAAGGAGGATAGGGGCATACATTAAGTGCAAAGTGCAGACAATGAGAGAAGCAAAACGAAACAAATGTTGTTTCAACTTTTTTTGTGTGTTGTGTGATCTCACTCAATTTTAGTTAAATGAAGCTCATTAGCAATGACCTCAGAATACAGCCACCGCCTCAGATAAGCTGTAGTACTTGACGAGTTGTTGTTTACATTAAATGAGGCAGAATCACAAAACTGTGTGAGCTAATCTACATTGGCTCGGCACATTAACGACCGGTGACTGGATGTTGTGCGTGTCTTAGTCTTAGGTTAGATTATAAGGCTCATGAAGCTATGACAGGCCTAGTAAGCCAGTAGCGGAAAATATATGGTTTGAATAAAAAAACTGACCGAAACCATAGGCTGGAAACAGAAGTGGATGTAAAAAATATATGGCTACGACAAAAAATATTATTATGAATTTGATTCTAACCCTTAAATTAAGGGTAGTTACTGATGAACCATTTTTGGAAAGTCAAATTAACCTAAAAATGGCTGTATCAATTTTGCTTAAAATGTGTATACTATGGGGAATGTTTTACATGGAAAATAAAACTGTATACCTAATTTTCGAGACAAAATTCAATTGAGATTAGTTCAATGATGACGTTTTAATCAAGCTAATATAAAATTTAAAATGGCTCTAGCTATTTGGTTCAAAATGGATATTGATAGTTTTTATACATAATTTTATGTATTAGTTTTTCTTAGAAAGAATAATTTTATAGTAGTTTGAAGATGACTGATTAAAAAAATGATTTTTTTAAACAAATTTCAACAGTTTGGTTCTAAATTAGTATTTTGTGTGAAAAATAATGAGTTTGTTTATTTTTCTAAAATAAGTTAGTTTTTGAACATCTGAATAAAAAATGTGGCATTGAAGATATGATTCAAAATGGATATCTGTGAAACTTTTTTATTATAAATATGAATAAATTTGTATTTTCATGAATTATAACATTTTTTAAATAGTTTACAAATATAACTCTTTTTTGAAAATTTGAAATTTGTTAAAAGAGTTTGAACAATTAGGTCAACATTTTATACATAAATAGTGTTTATTGTACATAAATAACACAATGGTTTGTTTGTTTTTATAAGTAAAACTTACTTTAGGGTAGTTTACTTAAATCTCATTTTTGAAAATTGTACTCCTAGCTATAATACACGATATGATCAAGTGTTTGGGATTCTCTCTTAACATTTAATTTTAAATGGTTTCTTCATTATCTTTCTTAATACTACATTCCGTCTTACCCGCCTCGGTGGCGCAGTTGGCTAACGCGCTAGTCGTGTTGAGCCCAACTGCTGAGGACGGGGAGATCGAGGTTCGAATCTCGGTTGGGTAAACTGGGGGTGGATGAGCTTCCACTTTCCCTCCACGCAAATGCGGGTTCACTGCCTCGAATTCAACCTTCCCAATTCCTAATCCATTAGCGTAGTTAGTACTTAAAGCGTATAACCCAAACGGGTAGGAAGACGCGGTGCTGAATAATAAAAAATAAAAATATTACATTCCGTCTTCATTTTTCAATTTGTGGATATCCCGAACGGTTAGTAAGACGTGGAATATGAAGAAAAATATATAATTTAATCATTTAAGGGATGTTATAAGCATAAGTTTGAATTTAAAAATATTCTTAGTAACTAACATTTTAGATACAAGTTTAGTTTCTAAGCTCAGTTGATAGGCTATTTATCTTATAGCCAAGAAACCTAATCGAGAATAAATAAGCCAACATATTAAAGGAAAACCCAAGGGAAATAGCTATCGCGATACGGGTACGTAGGAAACAATAACATTTTTCCACTTACATGAAACGATAAGTCAATCTGAAGTGGATCTATTATTTTAACACTTTGGAGCAATCTGTGAAGATAGAATAACCACAAACAATGGGGCAATTTATTGAACTTCCCAGCGAAACCGCACACAACTATTCAATTTCTTTCATTTCGTTTTGGTCAGTAAGAAAGATTGCCGCCTCCTCCACCCGCCCAACACAAGTCTGACCCCGAATAACACTCGCCACTGCTATCCCACATTCCAAAGCTGCAATAACAACCAGATTGAATTGATGTTCACTTATTCGTTTTTGGTATTAATATCTCAAGTGATCAACTCACCTTAACAAGTTCTCTTGACAAAAATAGTAAACATAAGTTTTACTTTCCCGCTACCTCACAGTTAGAGCAAGTATTGTGATCGTCAAAATAAATCGAACTCAAGATTTTGATGAATTTTGATGTTACATGATCTCCCGAATCTGAAAAAGTGATTTTTGCATTTTCGTCTATTTCTCTGTACCTTAGAATAAAACCTAAACTATTTTACCGATTGAGCTAAAACTTGACATCTAGGGTTTTTATAGGGTTGCCTCGAGGGGTTTTTAGAATCGGATATTTAGCCTTAAAATTAAGGGTAGTCTACTTGTGGGCTAAAAGAGAAAAAATTGATTTCATCACATTCGGCTCTAACGATTTTAATTAAATTTTATTTGCAAGCCTTGATTAATATTACAAACAACATGGCTATTCTCAACTTTTCATCAAAATTATTTGAAGGGTTCAAGTCTGAAGCGTAAATTCTCATTTTTTTAAAACATATCTGAGAATTTTTTTATCATATCTACGTAGCTTTTTGAGATATTAAATTACTTATCATTGCATAAATGTAAGTTTATTTATATTAAAAGTATTTTATTTGAAATATATTTTTATGAAACCAATAATTTTTGAGATTTTGGCAAATACATTAATATTATTTTGTGAATTTTAGTTGTACAGTGAAACTACCTAAGTTTTAACACAATAATTTTCTAATTCCATTGAGTAAGTAAATAAGTAAGTCTCTCAAAAAGTTAATGTTCTTTTTTATTTAACCTCTTAGGGGAAATGTTTGTACAGCAATGATCTATCTTTATCATTTTAGACTCAATATTCAATACTTACCCATTTTATTGGTCAAACTTTTTAAATGAAGAATTTAACAGCAATTCGATGACCTGAAGATGTGCAACTCCTAAAATCACGTCGAAAATTTTAATTGGAAATCGAAATTTTAGTACGAAGTGTTGACCCTTTTGGACCCAATAGCGACCTTTTTTATTGGTCCAAGTATACAAAGGAGGACCTTTAAAAATAAAATTTAAAACCAGGTATCAAAAAATGTTTTACCTAATTATAGTGAAATTTATGTCTGAGTTTGTTAGTGTATTTTATTTCTTTTCACATATATTATGTGTTTTGAGTAGATATCTTCATTTTTAAACAATGGTGTGATAAAATTCGTACAGAGTTCCGTAACATTTATTTTTACTATCACTAATAAACCTTCATATCATCCTACTGGATATTAGAGACTTGGATCATATTTATTAATAATCTAGTCTCGGGAATCACCAATATACTTGCATTAGATTAGCGAGTGATTCATAAGCATGTTAACTGGCTTCGGGGTGTAGAGGTAACAACCCTTGGCTGCTGATCTAGAAGTTCCGGGCTCGTTTCTCGGCTGGTTCCGGGGAAAGTATCTTCAAAGGGGAATAATTCCCATGGTCGCAAGGGTTTGGCTTGTTAGGCTTAATTTAGGTTTTATATATGCATTGTTTTACCTCGTTTTATTCATTATCATCATCCACTCACCCCATCAGAACATGGGAGGAGCCTCCATTAAAAGTACGTACGATTAATACAATCGGACGTCCTCAGGGGCAACGGTACATTAGTATTGGCTAATATTTCCGCAAATCTGAGCTATAAATTGGAGTAGCCCATACCTGCACCTATTATCAGCGTCATAGGCCTATATCTGGTGAAAGTTTGACTCTTCAAACTAGACTAAAATTATGGTCCTACAGTGAAGTAGCATACGAAACGTTTTAACTAAGAATCTACGAGTATAAGTGAGCATTAAATTGTGCGCATACGCGTGGATACAGAATATGAAATATAGTTTCCAGGGTTCTACCCAAACTGTTAACAAAATATGATTAAACCATGTAATAAATGGCAAATACTATAAATCTTTAACGTTTCTTACTATAAAAAAAACGAGTTTAAATGAACCTAAACTTAAATTAGACGTGTTGAAAGTTAGATTAGTCTGAGACTTATATTTATGTTATAATAAAAGAGATTAATTATGTACACCCAAGCTCACGTTCATATTTAGTTTCGCTTCTTATTCTATGTCCACGGCTGCTTGTAAACCTTTATAGGTGAATTTGCATTTTTTGGTGTATGGATTTAACAAGGGGTAGATTTCACTCGTAGTTGCTAAGTAGTGCAGTCAGACGTGAGGAGATCGTTGGAAACAGTTGGCTAGAGGCATCACAATGGCGGAATGACCAACACGGCATCACGTGGTCGAAAGTCAGTACATAGAATTGAACCTCTTTTTATATCTGTGGGGATAGACCTTTATCGATACCATAAAATCATATTTTTCTATGTGTAGAATCAATTTAAAACCATATTTATATGGATTTTTTTAGAAATGTTATATGCAGATGTGATGTATTTTCACTAATTGAAAAGAAAAGAGAATTAATTTTCTTTGGCAAATTGAAAATTTTAATACCAACTTTGAAATTCATTACCAAATAAGGTCGGAATTTCAATGCATTTTTTAACGAGACATAAAATTATTTTACAACAGCTGTCATAAGTGACAGTTTTAGAACACTGATTAAGCATGATAATACAATAGTATATTTTAAAACTTATAGACCTGTAAGAGAAGGTTCTATCAATGGTGCCCAATATATCTCTACTTAGAATGTAAGGAACTTTCTGATCTTCGCTTTTCTTCAAATGAATATTTCCAGACAATTTTTTAAACCAATTTTATTTAAACCATATAGAAATTTTAAATATCTTATAGTGTTTATGTATATACTTTCTTTAAGTTCCAACAAAATCTTACTATATTTCATAAGATACTTAAGAAAAAAAAAATAGGCTTCTAAATTTAGATTTAACTCGCTTCGGTCTAGGACTAGCCGTCAAGCTTGTCAAGTTTGGATAAGTGGTGATATTAAACTCGGGGTTCGAATATCTGAAGGGTGTATTTAGTTTTTTAATGGTTTCTCATTTATTCGGATTTTTTTAAAATTAAATGAATACTAAAATTTTGAATGTGCATGTTTTTTCTATTAATTTTTTTTACAGGATAACATAATTTAAATGTACCATTTACACTTATAACTGCAACCTAATCAGAGTTCTTGATCCTCTCTTTAACGTTATTAAAAATATTGTTGATAACTATCACAACATTTATCTTAAATTTAAACTAACAAAATATTTTTATCATTTTATTGAAATTAATTGCTAGGTTAAGTTGATACAAAAATTATAAATCTAAAAAATTAATTAAACTCTAAAGTGTAAATTAAAAAAATAAGTTTCTGGTTTCCCGTTTCGTTTCTGCGGGAAGTAATAATTTCCCTCCCATAATTTTCTCGAAGTCAAAATGTAATTCCCACCCAGGATTAACCAATCTTATTTTATTTTTTGCATCGCGTTTTACTAACCGTTCATGTTATTCTATATTTTTATAATCATTATAGATATTTCAGTGTTTACACCTCATTTAAATGTCTAGTTATACTAAATGTCAGCCCATATATTACTTTACCTTAACAATGGTACGCAAAAAACATAAAATAGCAAGTTTGATTACTTATAAACTCGTGAATTGGGATTACTTTAAATTATTAAATCACTATTTTTGAATTGTACACTTGTTAAAACTGTGTAATAAATTTATTATTGTCTAATGATCTTAATTTCTTGATCTTAAAAGTTAGACAGTATTTTAGTTATTCTTTGTTAGGTTTAATGAGTGCTTTATTTTTGCCCAGCCTATACACAAGCTGATCTCACTTATTGCTGTAGTTTGGCTACGTGCCTCGCAAGTACAGTTACCGCGTGACCTTGAATGGGTGGTCCCGGGTTCAAAGGTGAGGTGTTAGCGGGAGTCTTAATAGATATCATCAAGTGCGATGAGTTTGGCTCGAATCTCTTCCGTGTCGACTGGCGCGCGCGCACATACTAACACGATGGAGGTACGTACACCCTCCTACTGGGGATCTGCTTGACTCTCAGTCGCTAGTGTAGAAAGCCTCAATGTTACCGTTGGAACAAAACCTGTACGACCAACAACGTCCCAGTGGCGTAGCAAAGGGGATACGTGGAAGGCGGTCTACTCCTGGTACCATCGGTCGAGGTGTGCTATAGAGATGTCATTTTGTAATATATATATATATATATAATAAATTATTGAAATCCCATTGTTATGAATTATTTTATTATTGTTAAGTTACTCACTTGAAATCATTAAAATATAAGTAAGGTATTTAAATATTGAAAGTGTGCCACATTTACGCCCTCCAGTATAGGTAGACGGAAAATAAAGATTTCCAATACCACATTCTTACTTAACATTTCATTTCTTTAAAAATAGCTAGCCTTCTTAATGAGCTGAGCAGCTAACCTAATTATTGAGAGACTCTCAGTCATATTTCTACGTTTAGACCTTCGAGTTTAACTGCCCTTTGTTAGGGTAGAGGTTGGCTGATCTAGCTGCCTTTGATTAGTTTAGCTCACTGTTTTAACTGAATTTTGTTAGATAGGGGATCACTACTTTAGATTAATTTTTTAAGTTAAGAGTTCACTGCCTTAGATGGATTTTGTTAGGCTAGGAGTTCACTGCTCTAGCTGAATTTTGTTAGGTTAAGGGTTCACTGCTTTAGCTGAATTTTGATAGGTTAGGTGTTCACTGCCTTAGCTGAATTTTGTTAGATTAAGGGTTAGTTGCCTTAGCTGAATTTTGTTAAGTTAGGAGTTCACAGATTTAACTGCATTTTGTTAGGTTAAGGTTTCGCTAATTTAGCTGGATTTTGTTATGTTAAGTATTCACTGCTTTAGCTGAATTTTGTTAAGTTAGGAGTTCACAGCTTTAGCTGGATTTTGTTAGGTTAAGGGTTCACTTCTTCAACTGAATTTTGTTACGTTAGAAGTTCACTGCTTTAGCTGAATTTTGTTAGGTCAGGGCCTCACTGCTTAGCCTTTTATTAGGTTGACGTTTGCTATATTGCTGCCTTTACAAGAATGGTTTTTCAGCCTTAATTTTATTTAAGCTCTTACTAAGCTTTTTTTATAAAAATTATAATCTTATAAAAATTTGGTTTATACACTCAATAGGGTGTGCCAAAATTGAGAACCACGACAGGCATCAGTCAAATGCCCTTGCTATGCCACTGCAATTCCCTTCATTAATTGTGTTCGAAATGTACTGATTCCAACTCTGGTTGTCCACAACTTACACTTAATATATCAATCGGTAGCACGTCTCGACACTGAACTAGATGTCCAGGGTTAGATTCCTGGCACAGACTATATATATATATATATATCATTGGTAAAATTGGATCCAGCCTGGAGTAAGGCCCCTCCCCCCCTCCCATCCATGTGGGGGCGTGAAGCAAATCCAGGGTAAGGTAGGTAACGCGATACAATTAGGAAATAACTTTCAAAACCAAAGAATTGAAAGCATTTTTTGTTTCAATCCCTCTTCAAAATATGTAGAATATTTTTTTTCTTGCGCCATTGGCAATAATGCCTTCAAGCTGTAATTCATATGTTAAATGACTAGCCAATAGTATGACGCTCTCGACCATCCGCCTCGGATAATATTGCGGCCACGTGCAGTACAACCCAATTTTAAATTTAGACTCTCATAAAAACCCATAAGCGTTGTCGACTGGAAGTAGAAAGTGATTTGAGGAGTGCCCTATTAAAAATAAAACCCAATATTTAAGAAATGAGGCAAACATAACAGTGCCAACCATCACTCTAATAATTTTAAATTTTCTTTGTACCATTATTTTGCCATTGATACATTGATTTTTGCATAAAATAAAGAAATGACTAGAAACCCAAAAATATTTTAGTGTGTTTAATAGACACTCTACGAAATAGGAAAGGGCGTGGGAATCTTATGGTCCATCTACTAAGGAGGTTTTCAGCTGAAAAAGAGTAAGAATCGCTTATTTAAATGAAAGGTTCCCGCAAACTGTGTGGAAGGATAGTGGTAAACAATTGACCAAAAAAACTTAATTAAGCCCAGCTGGGATTGTAGTTTCAAATTCTCCATCACGGGAAATCTAGAGGAAATGGTTATGACGCTTTTGGCTGATTCCCCATCCATGCCGATCGCGCACAGATTCCCAAAACAAAGTGTAAACTTTAGTTACGGTTGTCTCGCCTAGAGGGAAATGCTAGTGCAATAGTTGGCCTGTCAGGTAATAGGCAGGGAGGGCGGTGGGGTGAGGGGGTGGGGGTTGGGGGGTGGGGTATGTTGTTCTAAACTTACACTTGTATGTAAGCCTTTCGTGCATCGAACCTCGCTTGGAAGGAAGGAGTTGTTTAATCGTAAGTAGTATTTAACACGATACGTAGTTAGCATCGTTTTGTTTTGTTGCAACAGGGTCTACAGTTATTTGTGAGAAGGATCGTGGAAAATAAATTTAAGCAAGTAGTTTTGTGCGTGTGAGACATAAATAGCTTTTTAGATTTATTTATTTTTATTATATTCCCACAGCATTTTATTAGTCGTTCGAACAATACTCATTTTAACCACGCTAATGGAGTAGCTATGATGAAGATAGAATGCTTACTTGCAAATCACTTAGGAAAAAAAACAGTCGGCATATTCAGATAAGAATATTTATTCCCCTTCACCTTCAAAATTAGTTTACACTTACTTGACTCCCTTATTAACTTACTTCCCGATATATATGTTAAATGGATTATTTTCCATTATTTTGTCCTGAACAAAATATCCAGCTATTTAAATGAAACGAACACTCGAGATAACCCAAATATAAAAGTTTACACTTCAATTTATTTTATCCTAAGGACGTTGACACCAGAATCACTATCAAATGATAAAATTATATCTTCTTTGCTAGTATTTTTATTCCCTTCTCCTTATTTGATATTAGCCTTAAGTCTTCTGTGACGACATGTTACACCATCTTAGATCTTATTTATGATAAAGATTATTTATTTGGGATACATATTACTGAAAAGTTATTTATTAAGGTTAGGTATTTATGTAAGAAGCCTTTTGTGGAATATGATCAATATGTTTCTGACATATAATACCTCAAATTTCACACACTTTCCGATAGTAACTTATTGTTTATCAACCTAAAAAAAGTTTTTCACATATAATATCTTAAAATTTCACAATTTTTCAGATAATAATTGTTGATTATCCTACAAAAAAAGTTCTTACATTTAATACATCAAAATTTCACAAACCTTCCGATTGTAACTTACTGTTGATAATCCCACAAAAAGTGTCTTACATATAATACCTCAAAGGTTTGTTACATTTAATACCTCGAAATTTCACAAACTTTCCGATAATATGTATTTAAATAAATCATCTTATCATAAATAAGACGTGAAGATGGTGTAACATATTTAATACCAAAACATGTCATTTAAGAATAAGGCTAATATAAAATAAAGAAACGAATACAAAATATAATAACAAATATGATATAATTTGATCAATTACTACTCCTTACAAAGTAGGAACATTATTTAAAATTATCAAACGAGTTACAATAAAGCAATGACAGTGAGTCCAGTTCTATTCTCACACTTACGTATCAACTATAGTGTTTGGTGGCTGAATGTGTCACTTATGTTGGGTCTGCTTTAGACCAGTTATGTTAATACTTCAATATTAGGATCAAATCCTTTTTGAAAACACCCTCCTCCCCTGGGATTCCATGATTAGAAATTAGGACAGGAAAACTGAGATTTCTTATTGCCATTATTTGTTTGAGTCTAAATTTCATTAAAATAATATTAAAGTCAGCTTAAGTATTTGCTAACAACCTGTACACTCACCCTTCCTCCAAAATATTGTTTGATAAATTTATGTTCCTAATATGTAATATACGAGTAATTTAGGTGCCACCTCCTCTAGCCCAAACTTGTCACCTACTTGGTAGACCGCAAGCCACCACTGGGGGTAATTTCCTGAAAAGTTTTCCAATTGAAAATTTACCAGAAAGTATTCCTATACACTCACGGTGTTGGTAGCAGAGATGATGCCTTCAAAGACTGTCAACTATTGTTGCCTCTACCATCATTCCTATCGAAGATTGAACCTCAAACTGTACAAGAAAAAAACTCTACTAAAGTTATTAGCATTATTGATAGAGTTAAAACAAACCATATTTAACCTTTAAGGTAAGTCACAAGAGAAATAGTAGCTTCAGGAATAAATAGCAAAAATGGTGATGTAGGTCCAACCAATATAAAAAAAAAAAATACATTTAAGTGATACTTTCATTTGTTAAATATCTAAAAATTGTTGGCAGTTTCGAACAATAGATATTTTCATGGCCATATAAATATAAATGGTAGATACAAATAAAAAAAAACATGAAATATGTTTAGATTTTGAGCTTAAAATGAACTAACATGCCAGTGACAGGGAAGTTAAAGTTCGAAATTCAGCAGGTGATATGATCACCACGTGGTCTATCACTGGTTTTATCATTATTTATCTAACCTAAAAGGGGGGATACTTAATATGCCCTAAATTCATACCCCTAGATGGTAAACTATTAAATTGTCACTGCTTGTATCCCCTTGGGCGCTTCTTGTCCTTGATGAGAGTAAACTATTATATGGTCACTATTTTCATCCCCTTGGGCACTTCTAGTCAAGGATAAGAGTAAGCTATTATATTGTCACTGCCTGTATCCCCTTGGGCACTTCTTGTCAGGGATAGGAGTAAACAATTATATTGTGACTGCCTGTATCCCCTTGGGCGCTTCTTGTCAGGGATAGGAGTAAACTATTATATTGTCACTGCCTGTATCCCCTTGGGCGCTTCTTGTCAGGGATAAGAGTAAGCTATTATATTGTCACTGCCTGTATCCCCTTGGGCGCTTCTTGTCAGAGATAAGAGTAAGCTATTATATTGTCACTGCCTGTATCCCCTTGGGCGCTTCTTGTCCGTGATGAGAGTAAGCTATTATATTGTCACTTCCTGTATCTCCTTGGGCGCTTCTTGTCAGGGATAAGAGTAAGCTATTATATTGTCACTGCCTATATCCCTTTGGGCGCTTCTTGTCAGGGATAGGAGTAAACTATTATATTGTCACTGCCTGTATCCCCTTTGGGCGCTTCTTGTCAGGGATAAGAGTAAACTATTATATTGTCACTGCTTGTATCCCCTTGGGCGCTTCTTGTCAGGGATAAGAGTAAGCTATTATATGGTCACTGCTTGTATCCCCCCTGGCGCTTCTTGTCAGGGATAAGAGTAAACTATTATATGGTCACTGCCTGTATCCCCTTGGGCACTTCTTGTCAGGGATAAGAGTAAACTATCATATTGTCACTGCCTGTATCCCCTTGGGCGCTTCTTGTCAGTGATGGGAGTAAGCTATTATATGGTCACTGCTTGTATCCCCTTGGGCGCTTTTTGTCAGAGATAAGAGTAAGCTATTATATGGTCACTGCCTGTATCTCCTTGGGCGCTTCTTGTCAGGGATAAGAGTAAGCTAATATATGGTCACTGCCTGTATCCCCTTGGGCGCTTCTTGTCAGTGATGAGAGTAAACTATTATATGGTCACTGCCTGTATCCCCTTGGGCGCTTCTTGTCAGTGATGAGAGTAAACTATTATACTGTCACTGCCTGTATTCCCCTTGGGCGCTTCTTGTCAGGGATAAGAGTAAGCTATTATATGGTCACTGCTTGTATCCCCTTGGGCGCTTCTTGTCAGAGATAAGAGTAAGCTATTATATGGTCACTGCCTGTATCCCCTTCGGCGCTTCTTGTCAGAGATAATAGAAAGCTATCATATGGTCACTGCTTGTATCCCCTTGGGCGCTTCTTGTCAGGGATAAGAGTAAGCTATTATTATGGTCATTGCCTGTATCCCCTTGGGCGCTTCTTGTCAGGGATAAGAGTAAGCTATTATATGGTCACTGCTTGTATCCCCTGGGGAGCTTATTTTCGGGGATGATCGCAGATGTAGGTTAAGGGGTTATTGAGATAAGTGCATACAAATGGGATTTAAGGGTTTCATTTATAAAAGTACTGGATATAAATATTTACTAAAGTCTAAACCAAGAGATAGGCTAGAAGGGAGACATTCGTGTCATGATCCTGTACCAGACAATTGTAGATCTAATTCAGCAATATTCACATTACAAAACGATTAAAGTAGTTCATTATTTAGCAAATACTTTTGAGACGGCTACAATACAACATTTGCGTTAAGATGTAAAAACATAATCATTAACTACTGTTGATTAAACAAGGTGTGTAAAATTCCATTTTTGGTAGGAGTAAAGACGGCTGGTATGAAGTGACCAGGGTAGAGGTCTAAATGGTATTTAGTACTGAATATCTCACTCTCCATTTGGCCTGCCCTCAAATTATAGGAAATAGAACGAGGAAAATTACTTGTAAATAATGAAACATCACTTAACTGGAGAGAGGAGAGAAAAATTCATTGCAAAACAATTTTCAATTATACCGGCCAGGACTTAAACCCAATCAAGAAGAGGATGTCAGCCAAACACGCTAGCAATGAGGTGAGAGTAACTTTTTCTATTTTACTTTTAACACAAAGGCTATTATTAACTTATTTAAGGGATAGAGAGTGGGGTAGTTTCTCACAAGTGCCCTCGAATTAAGGTGGGATGGAAGGGGACGTGAGAAAGGGCCAGTATTTTTGCAATTTTTATGTCAAAAAATCTTTTTGGTCAAAATAAATAAAATATTGCTCCAGTACAAACATAAAGTTTAATTTTATTTACATGTTGATATCAACAATTGTTGAGCATGGCAGCATTATCTAACAAAAATCTTAAATGAAGAGAAAAGTTTTCATCACATCCCAGGATACCTTCGACAGATATTCAAGAAATTTTGAGGTCACCATGCGAAAAAAAAAATTCTATGTTTCTACTGGAGCAATATTTTATTTATTTTGACTAAAAAATTTTTTGCCATTAAAACTGCAGAAACAATAGCCTATTTTTTTTAGTCCCCTTTCATCTCACTTTAAGGTGTAGAGTGAAAGATACGGGGAAGGGGGGCACAAAACAAAAACGAATTTGGTAGAAATTTTACCCCCAAATGTCAACTGTGATTAAGAGCAATGCGATTCTAACGCCTTAGACCCCTCGTCTCTAAGTTTAAGTAGTACCAGGCATTGATTATCCTCAATTGAGTGCCCTGTATAAGCAATAGTAATATACCAATTTTAAAAACTCAGAGATAGGCCAGAGGTTGCTTTCAAAACCGGACCCAGGATTTATCAGCGACGTGCCGTTGTGGCGACATTGTATGAAGGCGTGTGTGCATGACTTGAAACGCTACACCGGTTACATCTTGACATTGTGTCGAGAAAGAGAGACATAGACCCAGAGAGAGAGAGAGGACCCGGTCGATGCAGCGAAAATCGTTCTCATAAATTACGTGCGCCCTTCCCAAACATTTGGTTTAAGTGGTCCTTAAACGATTACAAAGTGCGCAATTTACACACCTCTTTCATATCTATCATTTTCGTGCGGCGCTCAAGTAAAGCGTTTTAGTTATTTTTTTAAACAAACAAATATAATGTCTTCTGTTCTAGAAGCATAAAGCGATAGTTCTATTTATAGATAGGCTCACTACCTTTTGTGTGCAAGCACGTGGGCTTATCTAAGAGTCAATTTGCGGGGGAGGTGGGGGAGTAGGAAGGAGAGTGTCAGGTAAGATAGCCTGTAAATATATATATATGTATATATGTATATATATATATGTATGTATATATATGTATATATATATATTCATAATAAACTACTTAATTAAATTAAATCTTTATTTTTTCATTTCATTTTCCTTTAATGACTAAAAATGCATTTTAATATATGTGTCCTACAACTATTTCGGGTTATACGCTTATGTACTAATCATCCTAATGGTTTTAGGGATTAGGAAGGTTATATTTTTAGGATGTGTCGTTTTTGCGTGGAGAGAAAGTGTGCCCACACCTCTCGTGGACCCATCCAATGCTGTGGGCGACAATGTGTCAACCCCCGTTCTCACCGGTGTCGATGTTAGG
>CABFOV010000033.1:390803-403959 GCA_902141375.1 Timema poppense | reverse complement strand
CCCCCCCCCCCTTTTTTTACATATAATTCGATGAGACATTTTGACATACCGGTAGGCCTACGTTATTTAATATTTTATTTGAATTTATTATATATTTATCAGTTTATGATACATTTAATGTGATAAATTTGTTATAAATTCGTTACTATAATATATAAATATCATATATATTTACGATACGTATGACTTTATGGTCAAAATATTACAATCAATAGCCGTTTCAGTAACACCTTGGTGCCAGACAACACAATCCAAGCCAGGGTTTGTCCAATAATACCCTAGCAGATGACAATTTTTAACATCATGTTTCTTTCAGTTGTAAATGGCGTGTCCATGTGTCTCCAGTAGTAAATATAGCTCACTGGATGTTTTGCACTATCAACAGTAAACGTGCATATTTAAAAATTAAATACATCGATTACCTTAACTAGCTAATATTAATGGTGTAGAAAGGTGGGGGTCCGGATCTCCCCTGAGATTAAATTGACGCCCCCTCAAAAGGGGGGCCACAAATACATATAAATAATATATAATGTTTAAGTATTTTACTCTTACTACAGTTTTAATTGTATGGTATTATGTCATCAACAAATTTTTTATTGTTTGTACCTTTCAAGAAATGCAACAACCATAATTAATTGTTAACAAAATAATGAAGTGAAAAAATCTGTTGATACTTGATTGAGTTTTTCTTGTTTTTAAAGATTTGTCAAGTTCAGGAGGATATTTAGAGAAATCTTTGAACCTAAGGGGAAATGGTGTGTATGTGTAAGAAGTCGGGCTCAAACACACTCGCTTTACAAGTATATTAAAAAAAATTGAGCTACAACTAAAATTTAACTATCCTAATTAAATAGAAAATCCCTTTGGACTAAGAGGTTGTATCTTACTCTGTGGCATTAAGAACTTGAAAGCTCATTGCCACTTTCACTATCTTCAGCGTGTTTTAGCCACTCAACATCATTACATCCTATTGTTGTATTTTAGCTTGAATAATTGTACTATGGCATCCAATACATCTTTTATTCATTCATACAAATACGGGCATATTCGCGAAAGCTTGGCATCAAGCAAATACACTTTCGCTGTAACCACACAAAGCCTGACCAGTTCTTGCATTGAACTGCACAGTTAACAATATTTTCTATAGTTGATGACTTGAACTGTGCACATGTCTAATTTTTATTTAATAACATCCCTTCTCAGGACTGTTAATATACAGTATACCTACTGTATTTCATACAAAATTCAGTTTTTTTCCCCCAGGCTTTCAAGAAGAAACTCTCAATTTTAAAATACTCTTTAGAACAAGTATGTCAAACTTGAGTCCCAATTCATGATTCTGTGCAGGCCTGTGACCTTTTGATGAATCAGTATACAATGTGGCCCAATTAACCTCTTTTTTTTTAACGTTGTAAGAATACAACATTTGAGATTATGACATTCGTAAGTTTGCCATTATTTAGTGAAATTTAACAAGTGTGGTTGATGTAACAAAATTTACTCATTACTCACCAAAGATCGATTCTCAAAAATAGTTAAATTTGTTCAACAAATATGTGAAATATTTGTCATCACATAAGTGTGTTTTTGATCATGAAAAGAACAAACACCCGAGCGATCACATTTATTGATATGAATTTGTCATATATTTTGGATGTGATTTCAACAAGAGATCTAAAATCATTTACACACTTGGTGCAAATATAAAGTTTCAAATTTTTGTTAAAGTAATATAGGATAAATCTTAATTAAAATTTTTGTAATAGTAAGGATTTTAAAATTGAAATTTTTCTATTTAAGATGGTGACAATGGCTGGTATCCGAATAGTCAAGTACACTTGACTTGATGATTTTACACTTCTCGCGGTTTTCATAGCGAAAACTGCATCAAACTATTCGAACGGCAACATACTTGGGCCCGCAGTGCTGCTTTCTACCGAATAACTTAGAAACTATGTAAACGCCATCTATTAGCCTTAATGAAAACTAATACGACTTTTTGAGATTGGCGTCATTTTAAACAGACCTACGAACATTGCGTTGATATTTCTCGTAGCAGGTTAAACTTAAGCATGCCGAGAAACAATAATTTAGTACTTATGGCGATCATTACCTTTGTTAAACTATAAACAGGTTGCTAGGTTAATATAAGATATTATTTTATAAAATGTTCACTTAAACAAGTTTATAACCTTTATTAGTTGATTCTAATCACAATCACAATTTTAAAGATGGGCAATAGAATAATGTAAATGTTAGTCCGTGCTCTAGCAGACGAAACTATAATACTAAAACAATTGCCAGTCAAACACCGCACCAACGCCACATGGCTCGTAGCTTTCGTATCCATGGTTACCAACGCCACGAGAAGACTGCATCGGTCTAGTCCGCGACTATTCGGACAGATCTACATTTGGTCACGTGATTGCCAATGCAGCTATCAACGCCACGAGCCAACGCGACGTCGCATAAGTAGACTATTCGGATACAGCCAATATTGAACTTTCTGAAATGCGGCCCCCTTAAGGTTGATTCACACTGATATGACTGGGCTGGGACTGTGTCGTGCTGCCAACAATCTAGAACAGGTCATTCCCACAAGAGTTACCTTGTAAGACCGTTTTTGATTCACACTCATAGGACTGTGTCGTCTTGGATCGGTTCAAAAGTGATTTCCCAAGGTCACGGTCCAGCAAGGTATGAACACAGTCCCAGCACTGTACTATCAGTGTGAATATAGATGATGTCGCCTTAATGTTGTCTTAGTGTCGTTTCACCTACTTCGGCTTCTTCCACAAGCAGCGAACTTTCACGAAGCTTCTTATTTACAATCTGACAGTGAGTGCGGAACATTCCAACATTGTTTACACAACTGTATTCAATAGTCCAAAACTATGAATGAAGAAAACTTAATAATGTTGGTTCAAGAATATGAATGCTTATATAATTTGCAGCATAAAAATTATGATAATAATCTCATTAAAGAAAATATTTGAAAGGAAATAGCTGAAAAACTGATTGTAAGAGGTTTCTGTAAGTTTTCAAACTTCAGGACACTCATTCTAAAATATTTGTGAAACTTTTGATGGTCATCTCTGAGTCGCTCAAATAAATTGAGGAACTCTCCCTCTCTTGCTCTAAACAAATAATAAACCCAGTATTTTCTTCGCTTTCTCCTCTTTTTATCAGGTGAAATAAGATAAAGACCACATGCAACAATCACATCTTCCTCTGTTTGATCCATGTCTACTGCTGAAGATGAGCAAAACAGCGCTAACAGCACGGTCCCAGCACAGTCCTATCAGTGTGAATGGTAGTGACACGACACAGTCCTATCAGTGTGAATGGTAGCGACACGACACAGTCCCAGCATGGCCTGAGCACAGTCCTATCAGTGTGAATGGTAGCGACACGACACAGTCCCAGCATGGCCTGAGCACAGTCCTATCAGCATGAATGGTAGTGACACGACACAGTCCCAGCATGGCCTGAGCACAGTCCTATCAGTGTGAATGGTAGCGACATGACAATCCCAGCATGGCCTGAGCACAGTCCTATCAGTGTGAATCAAACTTTATTCTTTTCAATGTTCAATATAGCCCTTATGGCTAAATGATGAGTTTGATACGCCTGCTTTAGAGAATATTTTAGCGGAATTGAACTAATCTTTAAAATAAAATTAGCTATTGTAAAGTTATGTAATTGGTTTTAGAACAAAATGATTTGATCTTGATGGGAACATTTCTGCAGATGCTACGTGAAAGAATTTATAAAGTAATAGGAAAAAAAAGAGGGGAGATCAAATGTAAATTTGAATTAGCCTGATTATTTCTTCAGTTCACTTTTTCTATCAGGTAAGGGCCCACTATTCAAAACTTGAAGTTTAATGTCCCAAATTCACAAACATTCTAGTATGCCAAATTTATTGGGTTTTTTTATTCTCTTGGTTAGCCAGGCGTGTTACAACCTTGCTTCTATTGTTCAGAGTTGCCACACACTTAGAAAACAGAGAAAACACGGGGGATTTTTTGTGTCTGGAAAAACACAGACTGGAAATTATTTTAAAAAAATACAGGAATATTTATGGATTTAGGACATTTAACTTCCAGAATTAAATAGTATGCATATTCATTTAAGTAAAAGCAAACTGGAAAATTAAGCCATGCTGATTCGAACATTTGTTTTAGTTTCAATCTTTTTTTTTCACTAACATTGGATTATATGTAATAAATAATTTTTATAAATTTATTCATAGCATTCTTTTAACTTTACTTGTTTCACAAACCTTTTGAAAACAATTTGAAAAAGACCAACATCTTGAATTATTATTATTATTATTACTGCGTCTTACTACCCATTCGGGTTATACGCACTTACACTAATGTGTAATGGTAGAGTGATTGTGAGATAAAATGGAGGACCTACAGTTTAATGTGGGATTCGAACCACAACAGAGGCCTGACATTCCACACATTCACAAGTTGTGATTAATACACTTCTTGTCAGAGGTGAAGGAAGGATTTGGCAATCAGATAAATCTGTGCCAGAACCGAAAATTGAGCCCCGGAGCCCCAGCACACAAGTCTGACACCTCATCTATAGACCGCCAGGTCACCAACATCTTGAAAATCATTTCTTTGGTTTTGACTGATGTGTTACTTGCATAAAGGATACAAAATTAGATAATAAATGCTGTGTCAGAGATCTATGAGCATATATTGAGAAACCCTAAATTTATATTAATATTTATTTTATCCGATATTGCCATTCAAGTACTATATGTATCTATCTTTTTAAAGTTTTTGAACATTCTGAAAATCTATCAGAAAATTTGATCATTTTGAAAGAATATAGTGGCATTTTGTTAATTTGAGCTGACAATCAGTGGGACAAAAAAAAAGCGAAGGAGACCAAAAACGAGTTGGCGGTAAGACACAGAGAATGAAATACTTGCAAGAGGAGTGTTCCTACAAGGTTTGTTTTAGGACAAGTTTGGTTGTATGTTAATGACCGTACCATTGTGAAATTTATTTTTGTGTCCTAACTATCATCAACATCATCAGCAGCACATCCTACTATCAATCCAGGTTATACATACATATGATAAATACTCAAATGGGGTAGGAATGAGGGAGGAAGCAATATAGAGGTGAGCTACCCGCCTTTGCATGGAAGGAGAATGGGAAAACATTTATGAAAAACCATCCTCAGTAGATCCAACCGGGATTCAAACCTTGATCTCCCCATCATCAGCAGGCCAGTCTAACACGAGAATGACACCTTGGACTGTTCAGCCACTGAAGCGGCTCTTTTCACTTTTAAATTATAGTACAAGTCTTATGGAACACACAGTTGCAAGATTTTATCCGCACGAACAATAGTTTTGTAAAATTTTGTTTATTTAGTTAACAAATTAAGAGCAACCATTAATTGTTATATAAAAAAAGGTTTTTTTTATAAATGTTTATTAGGACACTCATGAATAACCAACCGCGAGTATACTTTCTTTATGTGTTTACTTATTTATTTAAAATTAATTTACACTTCTCCAATCCAGTTACAAAGTATCACTTCAAATAATTATGCACATTGCATAGCTAAGATAAATAGTGGAAATTTTAAAACTAAACCATTAGATAGGATATACAAAATATAATTATATTTTAGCACAGCCTAATGATGTACATTTAACTTTGATGCAAGAGTAAAAAGCTATGAGAGTGGGAGGTTTCAATAATATATTCTGAGAGACTTAAAGAGTAAAAGCATATATTACAAGGTCTATCATGTGGCATCTATGAATATTAGTTTGTAGGATAAATAGTGAGCGACTTGAAATTATTTTGAATTGCCTTCAAAGTGTGCTTGCTACGCAAGCGCCAATTTAAATAGAAAATATTTACAATACATATCTACAAAATACATTGGCAATAAAGATAAACAAAGCGCACACACACACACATATACACATGGACAAAACCTGTAGGGGTAAAAAAAGGAAGTCTATAGTCATACATTTTAGGTTCACTTCCTCAATAGTCTTAATTTAAAGACTGGAACCAAATTAGGTTTAAAAAAAATAACTGTGTTGCTTTGACTTAATTAATTTAAACAAAGAAAATCATAAATACATAATTATAATGAATGAAATGATTAAAGATTACACAAAAATAGTTCCTAAATTTTCATATATGACTTTTACTTACACCTATTTTATTCAGTTTTAAAATTACTAATAAAAAGGTTGAATTTGGAATCGAGCACTAAGTGAACCTAACTTATAAGTAAGAAACTTATTTTTTTGGGCAAGTGGTTAAATAGTACATAGTGATGCCACTTTTAGAGCCAGATTTGGATAGGAAGAAAGGGTTTTGACAGTTAAATTGGTTACTAAAACAATTTTCATATATCCATATACCCAACCATCGTTATTTTTCATAGATTAAATGTGCATGTATTCACCCAAAGCTATGTACAAATTATTACTGCATATTCTTTGAATGCATCTTCAGTGATGATCAACTTTTATCACAAACTCTTTTTATTTTGTAAATTATAATTTTAATGAACTTTAGTTAAAAAAAACATGTGTAATCTCACTTTGTGTAAATTGTCATAACTTCCCTCATTTTATCACATCTAATTTACAAATTAAATTTGCTCGTTATTGAAATATTTTTATATGATTGTGTGAAATATTCCTTAACAGTAAATTCTGATTTCCAAAAAGTAAATGGAATTCTTTAAAAATAAAACCTAACTATACACATTTCTTCCAAATGTATTTTCGACAAATGAATGTTTTGTGTAAGTACACACCTAGGCCATAGTTACATGTGTATAGTTTTATGAGCATATACAAAGTGTAAGATCTCATTCCTAGATAAACTCTACAGATATCTTATGCACTTATTAGTTTTTTAAATTAAAAGGCCAAAATAATGAGTTGATTCTAGTTATGTTATACCAATGAGATGATTACATGTTGCATTTTGTTTCCATTCATCAGTTATTTCTCAAATAATTTCTATTTCAAGTTCATAAAATAAAAATGATTGTATGGTTATTGAATTTCTCGCAAGTTGATGCAAATTTTCTGACTTGAATTTGAATTTGAATCTCACAACAAAATATATTTTATATTATCACATTACCCTATTAGGCCTGCATAAACACTATTTATTGTTTAAATTAGTACTTTCATGTAATACCAGAATTATATAAAATAGTTTATAATAATAAAACCAAAAGTAACTAAAGAATAATAATTATGTCGTCTAGCAATTATTAAAACTACTTATTTCAACTAAAATCTAAATTTGTTCCCAACAATTCTATTAACTCATGGATTAACAGATTTTTTAGCTTGTATGATCTTAAGTTTACACAACATGATTCGAGGTTTTATCCCTATAGGAATAAAATAAATAGAAATATTAAAATGGTCGTAAAAAAACCCAAAAAAAATGAACTTGACAGAAGGTAGCCCACGGTACAGTAATTATATTATTATAGCATTTATCCTCCAGCTGTGGCCACAATAAGTTTTAAAAGAACAGAATCTTCCATCCAACCCTGTGAGACAAACATTTTTAAAGCATTATTTTAGGGGGTCAGGACAAGAACAAAATAACCCACATTTTATGAAAAAATGTATTAGCAGGGATTTCTGGTAGTTTACCTCTTACACAAGAAGTTGTTTTTATAGTCATTTCCTTGAACATTGCTACTATCGATGCATATTTTATTTACTTTTTATAGCTAGGTTTAAGGATTTCATAGAAGTTTAAATAGTGAATATGCCCATTTAAATCTATGAACCTCTAATTTGTCCAAACTTTCCCACGGATGTCCTATTAATTGCTTATAATAAAATAAATTAAACATTAAAAGGAGTATAGAAGGGCAAAATCTACATTATTACCAGAAAGTCATAGGCCTCAAAGTTCACGATTAAAATCCAACAAAACACATAATTATGTAATTTTTTGGGTGCAACAGTCTCCTTCTTCAACAGAAGAGAGTAAAACACATATTGATAGCTTGATCATGGTCGTTTAAATACTGTCTCTGAGTGACCTTGATCAAACTATAGCCATGCTGCCATAGTGAATAGTCGAGTCTGTGTTTTACTCTCTTCTGCTGAAGAATGGGACTGATGTGTTTTGTTGTGAACTTGAGAGGCCTACAGTTTTTTGGCAATGTTTAATTTGATGCAGCCATTTGGAACTATTTCTCCAGTGTTAAAATAAAGTAAGAATCAACTGACTGCCTAACCAAGGTAAGAGCAAAAAAATATGAAAATAAAATTTAAAAAAGCCCTGTGGTACCATCAACTTGGTTGAACATCAGATGATGATAAAACCATATCATCACATTTAATATTTACTAAAATAACTATACTATTCAAAGATCCAAAAACTTACCTCCGCAAAACCTTACATAGAAAATAGCTTTACACACTGTTCATTTGAATAAAATAACATAGACGAAAGCCTCAATTCGATTAATAGGACTAGGAAATTACCAATAAATATTGATTAGAAAATATTAAGTAGAATTGCTATCATGTTGCTTGAATAAGGCATGGATAGCATAAGGAAGGAGTAAACAGGAAAATGAAACTTAGAAGAACTGGCATATTTTTGTGATTGAATTGGTTGGTATTGCATTAATGCAGTACTGACCAAAGTGAAGGATGAAAACAAGTTGTGTTGAGTTGTGTTATAATCAAAGTTGGTGCAGTAAAGAGATTGTTTCAACATATTATATTGGCCTGTAATTTATTGAATTTTAAATATGAAAATTAAATTTAACAGAAGATAGTATTATTTTTTATGGTAACTAAGAAATATACTTACTAAAAATAAAACTCTTACAGATGTCAGATGGTATTAAAGATTTCAATCTAGTCTTTCATAGAAATTACAAATACTGTTTAACAACCATTTTCAATAGGGCCCAATATTATCTGTAAATAGGCTTATTCGTGACTATGACATTTTAGTGTAGTGACCTGGTCATTCAAGAAAAGTTTCAACTAACGTAAGTAAGTTACTTATGTGGTCTAGTGATCAGAGTTCCTGGCTACAGATATAGAGGTCCCAAGTTCGATCCCTGGCACTTCCAGAATTTTTCTGTGAAGCAGTGGGTCTGAAAGAGGGTGAAACTCAGCCTTATAAAGACAAAATATGAGAAGGTACTTGAATAAATAAGTAGCAGCGCCAGTCTAAAAAAACTCTGACTAACAGCTCAACGGTTTGTTGAACTGACCACATGACACCCTCTATCCACAAATGTTGGTCTCATCATCGCTAACAGTGGCAGCTGCTTATTATAGTTCAATTGTGGACTTACGCTATGGAGGTTTTTTTTAGAATTCAAGTATATTCACTATTGGTCATTAACACTGCTACCAATTTTATCACAAAAACTCGCTTAGAGACAACATGAACAGATTTTGAAAGGGAAACAAATTATAAATAATGTAGGCCTTTAGTTCAGAGATAACCTATTTTACTTTTTACAATGATCTGTTGAGAAAGTTTAGTCTTGGAAATATCCAAATCTTAACCTAAAAAAAATGTACAATTTTAAAATGTCACTGTTGCCTTATGCCATCCTGGTCAGGCAAGTATATTCCAACAATGGAAACGGTGAGTATTCCTGTTAATCCGAATAATGCCACAGTGGTGGTAGCATTAAACAACTGCGCATATTGGAAACGACAATACCACGCCACACCTAATATCAGGCTTAGAGAGGCAAATAATATGTTGCCTAGATCCCACTCCCTGCGAGTGTTATCCCCACCTCCAGGGGTATTTTGCCCTGTATTGTTGGTTGGAGTAGCTGAATCAGAGGACGGTGTGTTACTGGAACGCTGTTGGTGAACCAAGCAGTGAACAACACAGTTGTCAAAGAGACCATAGTTCTGCAATGTCTCACTGTCACTCTGTAGAACTTGACCATTGAAGATCAAGCGCACTAGCTTATCAGCTGCCATTTCCAAACCAAAGTGACGTCTGTAAATAATGGTACAATACTAAATAATCACACCAATAATACAATGTCCAATTTCTTTTACAAGCCTACAGCATACCTCAAAAATATTGATTTTCCTTAGTGAGTAAGATTTAATCCGCTTCGGTGGCCACATGGTCTAAGGCGTCACTCTCACAGGAAACTAGACTGCCAATAACTGAGAGATCAGAGTTCGATCCAGTTTGGGTGTAGTGAGGATGGTTTTCCACTCTCCCTTAATGCAAATATCGGTAATCTTTTTCTTAATTCAACATTCCTCACACCTAACCCACTAGAGTAATTAGTACATAGGTGTACAGTCCAGATGGATAGTAAGACGCAGTGATTAAAAAACAAGATATCAACTTTGCCTATTTTCACATAGGCTGTCATTTTTATTGTAACCTAAGACATAAATGCACCTTACTTAGCAAATAAAATTTTCAAAATATCCTGTATACCTTAAATAATTAAGTTAAGCCTACCTTTTGAAATCTCCCAACTGCTCCTGCAACCTTCCTTCTACAAGTTTTTGATCATCATTTAAATATTTTAGGCGAATTCGAATGTTGCCTGCATCTGAAGATGGTTCTTCCCCTGGGGTGAATTCAGGGGTATATTGTGGTGTTACATCTTTCTTACTAGGATTAGGCATAGAACCCACATGTTCATCACCCCTATTAATTGGTGGCAATGACTGATCTGCTAAAATAGGAGATTCTAGGAGAGTTTCTTGACGACTCTGGAAGAATGCCAAACGACGTCTCCTTAAAAAACTGGATTCTGAAGATTCTGTGCTCTGTTCCTCAAGTGAAACCACAGAATGGCCATCAGACGGACATTCAATAGCTGTGTCTGTCTCCAAGGTCTGTTCGGTCGGATTGACCTGACTGGAGTTGTCATTGTTACTATCTGGCACAGTGTCAGATATTTCCCAATTTTGATCATGAACATGAGAATGTCTTACAAGAACAGATGCTGCCGCTCCGCAGGCCATACATGCTGGCCTTTCACCCTGCTGTTGTTCATTATTGGAAGTAAGGGGTACATCTAACTGTGAAACGTCAAAGTCCAAAGACGAATGGGTTGTGGATGGTGTTGGAGGCGATTCATGTGGTCTGCGTAGTCTTGCTCTTCGTTCAAGTATCAAAATAGTAGTACGAATCAAAGGTCGATCGATTATGTTTGTAGAGCGCCATGCTATGATAAACACCACTACTATGATTAAAATAAGGAAAAACTGTGTCACCTCATCTCCTATTCCTTCAAATATAGTCATGTCTAGAATTTTCTTCTGCCTGAAATTAAAATAAAATCAATACTTCACTTGTATAGTTAACTATTATTTAATGTTAACTAATACATCTCTATAAGCAAAATCTCTTTCATTTTTATGAGGTAATTTTATTATAGTTGGAAGAAAGGAGGGGAAAGGTGGATAGAAACATATTTAAGGATCAAACATAATATGACTTGTACAATGAAAAGAAGAACACAGTTCACACTTTACATTGCTGCCATTGGAGAGGTAATGGCTGCCTCTTGAAGAAAATAAACTGTTAACACCCAATCCCCTGACCTAGGGTTCATTCTATCAGAATTCACCAGGAAGGAGTGTGAAACATGCAACATAACTTCCTAAAAGAGGAAACCAAAAAAATAAAAATGAGGAATTTGTAAAGAATGAAGACACTTAAATAGGAACGTAACATAAAAGACAAATATCTTTAATATCAATTAGATATTTCATGAACATGTAGTCATGTCCTAAGTGTATACTATAACTCCCAGATTTGATCTACTAGTCTACATATTTATAAGGTAAATAATTGCTTTATATAAGGATCTCCAAAAATGGTGGGGAAAAAAACTAGGCTAGAGAGAAATGTCTATAAATGTGACTTTAAAAAATATATAAATCAGACTAACTTAATGTGTTAAAGGTTGGCTCGAGTTTAAATTTGTTTATAGTGGGTGGTTATGTTATAAAAAATGTTTAGTTCTCAAAATGCCTAATTTATTTAGATATAAGGTAAGTTTATAGTGCACGGTGTTTCTTGTGAGTTAATGCCGGGATCACATTCAAATTAACGTTAACGTTCACACCTTCTTTTGTTTGTGTGTGTGTGTGTGTGTGTGTGTGTGTGTGTGCATACTCATATTATGTAATCCTTGTGTATTTTAGCTCTAGTTTTTATATATCTTTTTGTGTGTTTTTATATATATTATTTTTGTTAAACTTCATTATAATTGTATTGGTTAAGTGTAAGAAAAGGCGGTAGCTTTAACTTCGCCATTCAAGTTGATTATTATTATTAAAGTTAACTTAACTTAAGAAAACAGATGTGTGATCACAATCTACATAACTTAATGTAACAACTCGAGCCAAACATTTGCATTCTCAAGTATAATCTGTGATTTGTACTATTTGTAGAGTGATGGTTTTTCAATGTTTACAGTTTTCAATCAATATGATAAATATCTATTATTTAACTTTTTTGATATATTTAGCTTTCCTATTTTAGTTTAATTACTTTGTTTCAATGTCTAATCACTAGAACTTAAGCTAAAGAGTAGACCTTGATCTTAAAACCAACAAATGAATTACTAAATAGCCCTGTTGACGTCATTCGCATAATGATTGGCTGGTTAGATGATGTGATACCTCCCATAACATCTCTTAAGTTAAGTTAACTGCATCGTGATCGCTTCCATTTAAAAATACGAGGAGATCCTTTACGTTAAGTTGATCATCTAATTAGGCTTATTTCCAAAATCTAGTTTTAATAAAAAAAATAAGTTGTAAGCTTAAGCTTCTTTAAAATTGTACAAAAACTTTTGTTTACAAAATACACTTAAGAAATTATATTTTATTTATAATGAATATTAAGACCCCGAGTCAGGGCTTAGATACTTTTATAATAAAAGCTTATGATGGCTAAGAAAGGATAGTGTCAACCTTGGTGGTCTTGGGCTAAGGTGCTCGCCTCAAGACCCAATGTTGGTGGGTTCAAACTCAGCCGGGGTTAATAGATATTTCTTGAGGGATAAAAATCCGGGGCACAACTTCCTTTGTAGAAGTAAAGCCGTCGGTCCCATGTCAATTGTGGAATGTAAAAGAACCCTGGGG
>CABFOV010000033.1:361033-390696 GCA_902141375.1 Timema poppense | reverse complement strand
GGGGGGGGGGGAGGTGTCTTTTGTTTTGATATAATCAATTGGTTTAGAAAGTACACTTAAAATTCCTCAAATAAACAATAGCAAAATATAAAGAGATAATTTAAAAATAGCCCTCCCTTGCCTCATTTAACCTCAAATATGTTAACACTATCGGGTCAGTGGGGCTGTTATACTCGCTGTAATCAATGTTAAGATGAACACAATGTTTGTCAAAAATTGTTCGTTGTTGCTTCCACTGCAATGTACAGATATACAAAGAAAGATGTTGTTCATACAGATAACTATACTCTCCTGTGTGAAAGTTCACATGTGTTGAACATTTAAATGCTATTGCAGAATGTTTAAAGAGTTGAAAAATAATAGGTCATTTTATGGTTGTAGACATTTATTTGATGCTGTGATCATGATCAATTTAATGTTTGCCAAACAATGTAAACAGAGCTATTTAATGTACATTTGTTTAGAATGGTTTTTTTTAATAATTCAATACTATGCATCTTGTGAACAAGCAAATGTCATCACCCTTTTTACACTTTATTTTGCAGATCCAGTAAGATGGTATTGCACTGCAAGTCTTATCAGGCCACTGATCGAATTCCATTTTTGTGAACAATTTGTTTTCAAAATGTTCATATGAATTGTTTGTTTTTTACTCAAGTTTTTGTGTTAAATACATCCTGATCACAAGACTATATTTATTTACATTATATGAACATTAGGCCTAACTTAAGCAGTCGTTTAATAGACCAAATTCCTTGAGTGAGAAAATTAAAGGAGGTATCCTATTTTTAAAATATGCTAGAGTAAATGGTGAATTAGAAACTAGTAGACGAGTTTTCATTAACTTTTTTAAAAATAAATAGGTTTATTTTTAAAATAATAGGCCTGACTTGCGTCTAAGTAACAAATATTATTAAAAATTAGTTTAGGGTATTTAGAGGGATAAAGTTTTTCTAATGAATAGGGTGATAAAGAGGTCAAATCTTGTTAATTTGATTTGAGGATCAAACCTACAATGTCCAAAATCTTGGTCCTGAGCTCTATACCCCTGTAGTTACATTATTAGCTCCAAAACTACGTAAACCTTATTATATTGTACTTTGTTTGGGCAGACACTCGAATTATTTTACTCGAAGAAAACTAATAAAGGCTTTTCATTTACCATCTAAATAAACTTGTTTGTCATGAACTAAATTCACAGCAGCAGAAAGTTTTTGTTCTAATAATAATTTTATTACTAGTAGGGCTTAATTTATTAAACATTTAGTCTTTAGCATGCAATCATTATTTACATATATATTACCTAATCAAAAGTTGACATCTGAAAGAATTAATGAGGCCCTAATCTGGAAAATAATTTTAGGCTGAACAAAATTTCAGGTTAACGTCAAAGTTGTGAAATCAAGAACGCAGTGACTCTTCGTGCAATCAACACTGCCTATTGGATCATCGCTTTATAACCATTGTTTTTATAAAATAGGTTTACAAAGAATTATTTTTGTAAACAAGGTTTTATTCAGTGTTGATTTTTGTTTAGGAAAAAAAACACTCATGGCGTCTAGATACACCGACCGATTAGACACCGTCTGTTGGCGAATATAGTGCCAACTTTTAAGGATAGAGGGTGTCATGTAGTCAGTACAACAAAGCCTTCAGCTGTTAATTTCAGCTTTATAGACTGGAACAGCTAACGTATTTTGATTATAGATCACAAAAGTAGATAAAAAAATTAACAATCAAACATAAATGCACTATTTTTCAATTTATTGTTATATTTCCATGGGAATCATTAATATATTTCTGTTAAGTTTTACTCTAACAAATAAATACTCTAGTAATATCCACACAAACAAAAGATAAGTAGGCTACATACGCCTATAATTTTTGGGTAGCCCAACCTTTCTTAAATATCATCTAACATAGTATTATTATTACTACTACTACTACTAATATTCATGTAAATATTGAATTAATTGACCTATTATAAATTTAGTTATATTATATTTGAGTATTTTATTGAAATGACCAGAAAATTTCTTCAAATGTCAAAACATAGCAAACACTTTGAAGATCTTTCTTGTATTGCTCATAGATTGAGAATTCTTGCAATCACAGCAACTGAAGCGGCTAAATCTGGTCATCCTACATCATGTTCTTCAATAGCAGAAATATTATCAGTATTGTTTTTTCACACAATGAAATATAAAGTGCTAAGTCCAAAAGATCCTTCAAATGATCGTTTTGTTTTGTCGAAAGGTCACGCAGCTCCCATTCTTTACGGCGTTTGGGTAGAACTCGGTATGTACACTACATTAGACATAACAAACCTAAGGAAATTAAATAGTGATTTGGAAGGCCACCCAACCCCCAACTTCCATTTATTGATATTGCAACTGTGTCCCTTGGTCAGGGGCTATCCGCAGCTGCCGGCATGGCTTATGTAGGAAAGTATATTGATAAAGCCGCATATAAAGTGTATTGTGTCATTGGCGATGGGGAATGTGCAGAAGGCTCAATATGGGAAGCGCTTCATTTCTCAAGTTACTACAATCTTGATAACCTTTGTATAATTTTTGACATAAACCGTCTTGGACAATCGCAGCCCACGTCCCTACAACACGATATGGAAACATATAAAAGAAGATTAAGTGCGTTTGGACTTAATGCCATAATTGTGGATGGCCATAACATAACAGAACTTGTCAAAGCTTTACATGATGCAGCCATCACAAAAGAAAAACCAACAGCAATTTTGGCAAAAACACTCAAAGGAAAATGTTTTCCAGGAATCGAGGATCAAGAAAACTGGCATGGAAAACCGCTCGGAGACATGGCATTACCTGCAATAAACATTTTACAAGATTTAACAAAGGATTTAGAAATAACAAACAAAGACATTCCAGAACCCTATACCTTCGTACAAAATGTCGATAAAGAAAACATCAATTTATCCTCCTCTCCAAACTATAGCTTGAATGAAATGGTTGCAACGAAAGAAGTATATGAAAATGCTCTTGTGAAACTAACTACTAACAATAAAAGAGTGATTATTCTTGATGGAGATACCAATAACTCAACGTTTTCAAACAAATTTAGGGAATTTTCCCCTGACAACTTCATTAAATGTTTTATAGCCGAACAAAATCTAGTTGGGGTCGCAATAGGAGCAGCATGCCGAGATCGCACCGTACCATTTGTGTCAACATTTGCTGCATTTCTAACACGATCATTTGATCAAATACGCATGGGGGCTATTAGCCAGACAAATGTGAATTTCTGTGGTTCAAATTGTGGAATAAGTATTGGAGAAGATGGGCCTAGTCAGATGGGTCTGGAGGATATCGCGATGTTTCGTACCGTTCCTGGTGCGACTATTTTTTACCCCAGTGACGCTGTTAGCTGTGAAAGAGCAGTAGAACTTGCTGCAAACACCAAAGGAATATGTTACATCAGAACATCTAGACCAAACACACCTGTGATTTACAAAAACAACGAACGATTTGAAATTGGTAGAGCCAAAATAGTAGAGAAAAGTAATGATGATGAGGTCTTAGTGATTACTGCAGGAATCACTTTTAAAGAAGCAATGAGGGCGAGGAAAGAGCTGATTGAAAATGGTATTAATATTCGATTGCTGGACCCGTTCACAATCAAACCTATTGATAAAATAACAATTTTGAAAAATGCTGAGGCCTGTAAGTTTAGGATTCTTACAGTTGAAGATCATTATTCAGAAGGTGGTCTTGGTGAAGCAGTACTTTCTGTTGTTGCTTGCGATAGTAGGATTACAGTGAAGAAACTGGCCGTTGAACAACTTCCACGGTCTGGTGCTCCTGATGAACTATTAGACATGTTTGGTATCAATGCAAGGGGTATTGTGAAAGCTATTGAGAGAATTATTAATATAGGTACATAAAAATAAATAAATTCACTTTTATAACATTGAGTGGTGTAATAATGGATAAAAATTGAGTTAACAAAGTACTTTTTAAACACATCTTATGACTATGAAACTATGAGTAGGTATATATGTTGTGATATATTAATAAAAATGATTATAATAAAATTATCAAAATATCATACAGAGGGAATATTCTAAAACTAAAACATGTTTAATCCCAGGCTAAGGGAAGTTTCCTTTCTTAAAATGTCTTAATCGTTTGTATGCGACATTAAGATAGATTTCTAATTCAAAACGCCTTAAGGTTCAATTCAAATTATTTATGTATTTTGAATTTAGTTGAAATTGTATAATCTTTCTTTTACATTTTGTTAGGCTTGAAAATATTTCTGTCCAAATAAAATGTTTAAATTTATAACTTCGGACAGCCCTATGGTGTAACCGGGGCAGTGAAGAGCAATACAATAAGCCTATTAAGTTGACCATCCTTTGCCTCTTCTACTAATCTTGATTGTACCGCCAAGGGGTTTATCCTGTGAGAGTGGCGTAACAGATTAAACTTGGGCCCCCATGAAAGATTTATTTTCGGGACCCCTTTTCAAAGTCAGCTAACACCTTAATAAATGTTATAAGAAATAATTATCAGTCGTAAATAATTACTAATTTATTAATCACACTTTACAATGATTGTTCTAACCTCCGTTTTTTTTGTTGGAAACGTCATCAGTCAGTCAGCTTGATTGCACAAAGATAAAAAAAAAACTGTGCTATTTAAAACCAAATAAAATAATTGAAATAATGCCTAACTTAGTTATAATTTACAACAATTTATGATAAACATATTCATCTATATACATTTTCAATAATCAGGACATCAGTTATTTGATTACAATTATTTCCGCCAAATCTATAGTAATTTAAAGTTCCCTTTAGCGGCCCCCCTTATACCATTCCCCCCCTTCCCCGCCCTCACACACACATTGTAGACCCCGTGGGCCTGGGTGTTACGCCACTGCCCTGAGACCTGAGAAACCTGATGAGGTCCAGTTAAACTACAGCAGAAACTAGATCAGCTATTTCGAGCAATTCAATCACAATTTATAAACACGCCTCAGAAAAATATATCTTCCTCTGGTTGGCTAGTTAAAACACTTTATGAATCTGCGTTTCCAACTTTATGATTTGTGATAAAAGTGACGATTGTGTTTGATCTAATTGAATATAATACTTCAAATTCCTAGTGTCATGCATTAATGCAACGCCTTTATGTTTCTTTGTTAAATTTTTAAAATTTTGTAATATGCCTAAAGGGTTTGATTGCGAAAACAGGACAAGTCCAAAAAATGATGAATTAAGATAATGGTGCCAATGTATTCCTTATATATAGGGCTACATCTGGGTAAATATTATTTTGCTAAAAATGAACTAGTCTCAGAGAAAATTAACTGAAAAAAAACGAGCTTTCTGAAAAAAATGGACTAGTCCAGCTGTTGCTATAAAGTACCATCCACAGCGCTAGAGTCAACTAGTCATTTGATTGTCAGCTGTGTTAGTCACCACAAAAGTCCACGTTTTTCTGCAAAAAAAACTAGAAAAGTCAAGCAGTTTGGCTGCAAAAACCAGACAAGTCCATCAGTTTTTTTTAAATTTATAATAAAATTATAGCAATACATGCAAATGAAAAAGAAATGTTTGGGGAACATAAATTTAAAATATTACATTGATCTAATGCACCCAAACTGTTTTTCTCAATTATTGAATAATTTACTTTTTGGACTCATCCGGTTTTTGCTATCAGCCTTCAAATAGTGAGTAAGAGTTGCTTGAGTGTCTTTTAGTAATAAGTCTATTGACTAAAGAACTAAAAATCACATGATGCAGGAAATGACGTAATAGCAAAATAGTAATCAACAAAAGGCGGTGACGAGCAATTAATAAAGAGACGAACAAAAAGTTACTTGGCGAAATGGCTGAACTTATAGCGGTACCGTTGAAGAAACCCACAGATGTAGATATTATCAAACCACTCACAAATGTAATATCGGCATCTTACAGCACTGCAGATAAACCTCTGAATTTTAGTGAACCAATAAATGAATTCAGTAAGCTACGTAATAACGCCATTTGGAGAGTTTTTGAAAAGTATGAAAGTTCTTTAGAGGTTATTTACAGGTAGGTCTGTCATTTTTTTTATTTAGGCCTATAACTTGAAAATACGTATTTTTCTATTTTGTGTGGTTTTAGTTTTTATTAAATCCCTATCTCGATGATTACAATATGATTTATTTGCTCCAATTAATTTCACTTTCTAGTTATTATGATCAACTAAGTGCTCTGGAAACCAAGATTCCTCCTCAGGAAGTGCAAATACCCTTTAAGTGGAAAGATGCTTTTGACAAAGGATCAATATTTGGTGGAAGAATAAGCCTAAGTGAGTATATTAATTAGTTTGTCAAACTTTAGATTGTATACCTTTGTCATTTGATTAGCAGTGACTGGGAGTGTTGTGGATCTGTCTTAATTGTCACCATGAATGTCGATGTACCCTAACTATATCTTAGATCCAATAATGGAATCACTGTGATCAACACTTAAAATAACATTAGAATAACCAAACCCTTCCTTCACCTCTGACAAGACATCTTGTGAATGTGGGGAATGCCAGGCCTCCACCCTGGTTCGGATCCCACGTTAAACTGTAGGTCCTTCATTTCATCTCACAATCACCTTACCATTACACATTAGCGTAAGTGCGTATAACCCAAACGGATAGTAGGACGCGGTGATAATAATAATAACATTAGAATAGTATTATAACTACAGTAGCTCCATGGCTTATTTGGTGCTGACTGACAGCTCACAGCTGACAGTTGACAGATTAAAAAAGTTACCAGACCAAATTTTGTATCCCTACGCCTAATCATATGATATGCAAAGACATGTGTTTAGCAGCTGTCACTTCTGACGGTCATAATTTAGGTATATACCCAAATGTTAACTGTCAGAAGTCAGCTGTGAGCTGTCAGTCAGCACCAAAGAAGCCATGGGGCTACTGTACATAAGTTTATCCCTTCATTTGATTTAGAAACTATACTTATCTTTGCAAGCACTTTTTCAATACCCAACTAATTCCTGATTCAGCGTTGAGGGACCCCATGATACAATACTTATCACATGTTTGCGCCCGTCTATGGTGTTTGATGAGATTGACCTGAGTTTTGTTAAACATAAAACAGGTAATTTAAAAGCATTAGAAGATACAAAACATTCTTAGCGACTTACGTTGATAATTATGGTAATGACTGTACATAGTTGCACCTGTTGAAAATATTGCAACCAATCATGTAGCTCTTTAGCATTGTGATATATAGGTCTCAGGTTAGGATGAATCAATAATAGGCTATATATTTTATTTTTTAAATATTGGAAAACAAATGGGTCTGATAATTTTTTGGAAAAATTTAGTTTATAAATTACATTTGTCACATAGAAGAGAATGACATTAACATATTTTGATTCGATGATTACAAAAAATTAATAAATCTGTAAACTGACTTAAGACTTAGGGCCTATTAGCCATGTTAGTCACCACTGCTTTCCTAGGTGTAGGCCTACACTGTAACAACTTTGCATGAAAATAGGAATCCAAATAAATATTTACACCCATCCTAACTTTCATTATCATTTAATTTTCTCAGATATGGAAGATTACATTAGATTTGTGATCAAGGTTTGAATTTTGAGGACATGTAATCTTTTTTCTGGTTCATCACACAGCCTACAATGCTTATAAGCAGAGCTGTGAAGTCAGTAGGCCTTCGCCAAGCCTCGAACTCTGACTCTATTTTCTACTGTTCGATTCCTTCATAATTGGCTAAAGTATATTGATTAGTAACATAAAATTCACCACGGTAAAATTCTCCACTATAGAAGCTACTTTGGCATTGTATAAATAAATTTGTCAACCCAAATTACAAATATTGATACAAAAGAATTAAAAAAAAAGAGCATAGAATTAAAATGAGATATTTATCATATTTTTTTATATTATTGGTTTTTATTTGGAAGCTGGAGTTTTGAGTTGGTACATTTTTACCAACTATATCCAAAATTGCTTACGACTCCAATTCCACAGCCCTGCTCATGAGATTATTAACTCTGTTTATGTTACCCTTGAAAAATTGTCTAGATATTAAGGGCTTTTTTTTGTCAGTTTGGAATGGTAGTATTTTCTCGGCTATATTTTTCTAAACAAAATATTCCTACTTTATCATACAGCTTATTGTACATACTTGTGGGAAAAATGACGTCAAATCAATTATAAAGTGGGGGAGGGGTGGTTGGGGTGGGTGGACACAACCAAGATACTGCTCAATCATATTCTGAAACAACTTTCACAAACAAAGGCTTTTAAAAAAATTGATAAAATTGCACCACTGAATCTCTAATTTATGTATATTAATATAACTGATTTACCATACAAATCGATACTTGGCAACCTCAAAACCACCATATTATAAGAACTAGTGAAACTTGTAAATACTCTATAAAAATTCCCTAAGTGTTAATGTCTCATCTTTTGAACAAGTAGCACACTTTAAATTGTATCCCAAAGAATAGTTATGGTTTTTGATAACACACAATAGTCTTATAATGAATGACTTCACACAAAGTAAACTCACACAGCTTTACTGTATATGTGTGTACACACAAACACACACACATATGGTAAAGCTACAGTAAAGCTGTATATATATTTTAATTTTAACTGCCACACCCAAATGTAAAATAGAAATTACATCAAAAATATAAAAATCCAAATATGTAAAATAATTATCATTTTAATTAATCATTTTAATATTGTTAAGGATTTTTGCATCAGTGGCTATATTTTATTGTACACTCAAGGTGGACTTTTGACTTTGGACACTCTTTGTGATTGGCTGCTGACTTCATACACACAGCTAACATGTCATAATTTGATCACATCAACACCATTTACTGAGTTTGCTGATGAAAACTCATCTTATAGGCCTATCATATTTTCTAAATGCTAGATCACATTGAAAGCAAATAACGCTAAAAAAATGACATTTATTTATGTTGTCAAAAATTGCGAACATTTTAGAATTTTTAAAATTTCCCCTTGGACATTGGACAAGGGTTGTAATGTAGGATATGGCCAGGAAAAGGTGAACATCTAGTCACCCTAAATGGGGGGATTGGCTGATGCCCAAATCTTAACTATATAGGGGCTTGAATCTCAATGGTGTGCACTTGTTATATTTCAGAGTGGTGTTCTCCATCCTCACATCATGCTTATATGGGTACACTTCCTCTCTAGATAACCTTCCACATCCTTACACCTTTGATGAAGCCGTTAATAACTTTGATGTTAAATATTATATTTAACAATAACTATTCGATATAAATTTTATAGACTCTTAAGCTCATATGAGTTAAAATAAAGATGATTTTACTTTTTTTTTTAGACCTCCTGGCTATCCTATGTCTGTTTTATTTTTCAGCGTTGACATCACTTTCGTATGAGAAAGTTTGTGTGTTGTTCAACATAGCGGCATTGCAAAGCTCTGTGGCAGCAGCTCAAAGTATTGAAAGTGACGAAGGGCTTAAGCTGGCGGCAAAACTTCTACAGGTTTGTACATATCCTTTATACTACTATTTTTTTAGCACCACATCTTACTACCCATTTGGGTTTCACACCTATGCACTAATTACACTAATGTGTTAGGGATTAGGAAGGTTGAATTTAGAGTACATATTCTAACATTTTTATGGAGCTAGAGTGGAAAAATATTTAGGGAAAACCACCCTCAATACACATGACCAGAATCGAACCTAAATTTCCCTGTCTTTGGCAGTCTTGTATATTGCAAGAGTAACGTATTAGATCATGTGGCCACCAAAGTGGGTCTCTACTTTATTGCTTTCCTCTTGAGAAACATCACCTTGTTTCCTTCATATGATTTAAAAAAATATATATTGGTAAGTTCCACAAAAGGTCCCAAAATCTATCTGAGTGTGCTACTGTTCACTCTGTCAGTGGTTATTCCCTACTGCCTTCAAGTTTCTACTCTTATAAACTTTGCCTTGTTGAAAAACCTGAATAAAATAAAATTTGACTGACTAAAATAAAAATAAAGACAAAAACATTTGTCCCTTAAATTACGGTAGGTTTTGAGAGTTTTCTTATAACACAATTCTTGTACTCTATGGAAATTTAACTCGTCATTTAGTTACATTTAGTAACCATACCCACATTTGCATAAAGAAAGATGAGATTAAGATTAGGTTAAAAAAAACTCCCCTGTACAATTGTCCATAATTTAGTCACCAACCTCCCAATTAATGTGAAACCAGGTGACCTGGTGGTCTGGGAGTAAGGTGTTGACTTCTGTGCTCAGGGTCCGAGGTTCAATCCTAGGACCCGGCACAGATTTATCTGATTGCTAAACCCTTCCTTCACCTCTGACAAGATGTGTATTAATCACAACTTGTGAATGTGTGGAATTTCAGGCTGCCACTGTGGTTCGGATTCCACGTTAAACTGTAGGTCCTTCATTTCGTCTCACAATCACCCTACCATTACTCATTAGCGTAAGTGCGTATAACCTGAACAGGTAATAAGGCACGGTGCTAATAATAATAATAATGGTGGCGGCAAATGTGAAACCAGGCAACAAAAGGCTTATGTAGTAGTTCTTTTGCCTGCAGATGCATTTTATCCCGAGTTGATATGCGCCTGGAAAACAAGAAAAAGTCGAGGAATATGGTGTGACAGGGAAATTTTAAAAAGTCAATTTTCAATTATTTTTGTAACACAAAGTGGAAGATCACAACCCAGTTTAAACTATTAATTCCTTCCACAGTTCATGTGCATTTGAGAAGAGCACTGCCATATATGTATTTAATAATTCTAGTGTGGAGAGTATATCTAAAAAACACTGGAAATGACAATATTTGTTTTTGTTTGGGCTGTAAAATTTGGGAATGTCAGGGAATTTAAAAAGTGCATCAAACCTGGTGTTATATGAATGTGGAACTTGGAACCAAAATCAGATAAAAGCATTTTATTATTCATATTATCATGTTTCAGCAATCTGCCGGTATATTTAATCATCTGAAGGGTAATGTGATGTTAGCCATTCAACAGGAACCAACCCCAGACTTGAACCCAGAAACTCTTGGGGCCTTGTCTGCCCTGATGTTAGCACAAGCTCAGGAGATATTTGTACAGAAAGCTATCCATGGTGAGTGGGTATGCATGAAGTTTTCTTAGATATTATACCACTTTAAAAAAAGTGAAAAGTCAAAATTCTGAGTATTTATAATGGTAATGGCATGAATAGTAAAATAAATAACTGATGGGAATGATTAGGGGTGAAACAGTAAAAAATAATAATAATATTTAGCACCGCGTCTTACTACCCGTTTGGGTTATACGCTTTAAGTACTAATTACGCTAATGGATTAGGAATTGGGAAGGTTGAATTAGAGGAAGTGAACCCACATTTGCGTGGAGGGAGAGTGGAAAACCATTTAGTAAAAACCACCCCCAGTTCACCCGACCGAGATTCAAACCTCTATCTCCCTGTCCTCAGCAGTCGAGCTCAACACGACAAGCGCGTTAGCCAACTACACCACCGAGGCGGGTTGAAACAGTAAAGATTGTGATAGAAATAGATGTAGCTAGGAAGCTGGAAAATGGGAATATGAAAAGAAATAGTGATACATAATATTAATTAAATTATGTTAACTTGATTTTGAAGAAACACATGGATACTAACACCTTAAAAATTAGGACTGGGCTGATGCCAATTTGCTTTATGGCACATATTAAAAGCTGATGTTATGGGCAAATGATGAATATTATAATCACCACATTTTGAACTTTGTTTTACTCATTGTGTCAGGTGCTGGTGATTCATCATTATTAAGTTCCAAGGTAGACAGCATTGTCCTTTGTCCTATTGCTTAGAGGGGTGTGGAGGTTGCTAGTATACAGATATTTATTCCTTTAACAATGGGGGGAGGGTAATGAATCAGCTTGTTAGAATGCAAAAGAAGTATTGCAATGTATATATGTGTGTGGGTTAACTTTGTAAGGACTTTGGACCTATGAACAACTCTGCGGGTTTTGTTTTAACACATTGAAATTATTATTATAGCTTTGTTTTAATGCTTTGCAATAACTTTGCTCAAAACATATCTACTTTACCACACCAAACGATTGCCTCACATAAGTTTTTTATTTTGATATATCTTTTTTATTCCTACAAATATTACTTGGGTCTTAAAATTTAGCGAAGAAAAAAAAAGTTTTAATCTAATAATTAGTGTTTGTCGTCCAGAATCTTAGCTCAGTTGGTAGCGTGTCTGTCTACTGAGCTAAGGGCCCCGGGTTTGATTCTCGGCATGGCTGAAAAATTTATTATTGGTGGACTGTGGGTTTACCCTTTCACAATGATGAATTAACGGCAAAGGGCTGGATGTTGTTTGTTTTAGATTTAAGTTAGTTAACAAGTCATGCACTGTCATAATTAGTTGGTCCAGAAGGTGCACATTAAAAAGCTCAAATGAAAAAAAATGAATGTTTGTCATTATAGTATGTAGACTACCTTTGTAATCATCATCAATCATTTAGTAAAATGTCTCAATCTTCCTCTTTCCTTCCATTATTCTTTCCCTTTTATTTGCTTCCATTCTTCTCTTTTCATTCACACAATTATTTGCTTCTCCCATCTCTATCCTGGTCTCCCTTCCAGTCTTTTCCTCACATACTTTATATCCATCATTTTCTTTGGGATTCTTTCCTTTTCCATCCTCATTATATGATTGATTACCATCTCACTCTTGCTTCCTCTACTATCTCATGTACCTCCTGTACCCAAATTCTTGCTCAGACCACTTCATTCCTTATCTTGTTTCTCCTTTGAATAATTGAAACTAAACAAAACAAAATTAAATTCTACAGTGGTAGGGTATGATTTCCAAAAGGGATGATTGGCCCAGCCTTATCAAAAATTGAATTCTTAATGAAATTTAAGTTTTATATAAAATATCTGATTAAAGATTTTTAAAAATCTCAATATTTTTTTTTCAAATTTATAATGTTTTAATATCTTTTTCTTCAAATTTTGAATTGAATTTTTTTTAGATCTTTTTTACTTTTAATATGTAAACTTTTTAGATGTTTTTGCAGGGCCTTTAAATTTTATTTTACAGAAACCATTTGGGAAACGCTGGCCCATAGCCCATAGCAACTTGAAAAAAATTAATGTTATGCTGTAAATCTTGAATATTTACCCATGTATTCTTATGTTTGGATTAGTAAAGTAATGAATTCTCTTTTATCTCTTAATTAATAATATATTAAAGCTATATTTGTATGACCCATTTCAATCCAGACTAATATATCCACAATTTTTAATTATATAGCATATAATAAAGGCTGTCACTCAAACTCGGCACAAAACATTATACTTTGAAACTTGTCAGTAAAGAGATTTGACACCTAGATTAAAGGATTTTAATACCAGGAAAATCTAACGAGAGTAGTTCAAGTCACTATATACCATAGGTTAAAAAAGTTATCCATTTAATTAAAATATTATACATTTGAATATGACATTTGTATAGTACTATTAAACCCAAGGATTTGGCTTAACACACCAATGATCTTGCACTTAACTTAACTAGAAACTTCCCATGTATAGGCTCTTATGTCACTCAACATTTTAAGGCACAGTCCATGGGGGAAATTTGATTTTCTCATTTATTTTGAACCATCAGAAACACATGCACAGAAAATCATCAATATTATGTAGCTGATTGTACAAGTTTGTAAGTGGCTCTGAACCTAGCTTTGGTGAAGAGACATAGATGGGACAGAGAAATAACTGACTTTCAATATCCTTAGATCGCATGAAAGATCTGCTAATTGCAAAGCTGAGTTCACAATGTGAAGAGTTGTATGCCGAAGTAATGAAACAATTCCAAAAAGAACTGCTTAGGCCTCTCTGGGAAAAGGAGTGGATTTCAACAGTAAGTTTGAATTTTTTTTATTCATAGATGATATGAGACATATTGTTAAAATAAAAAAGCTATTTTTCATTAACTATTTTTAGCGCCGCATCCTACTACTCGTTTGGGTTATTCACATATGTATTAATTACTCTAATGTGTTAGAAGTGAGGTTAGGTTGAATTTAGGGGTAGTGTACCTGCATTTGCTTAAAGGGAGATTGTAAAACGATTCAGAAAAAACTATCGTCAGTATACCTGAACAGGATTTGAACTCTAATCTCCCCATTATTGGTGGAATAGTCTCTTGCGGGAGTGGTGTCTTGGGCCATGTGGCCACCAAAGTGGGTCACAGAGCTATTCATAAGAAGGAAAGCACAAATCATGCCAAGACACAAACAAGTTGGTAAACTTGTTACCATGATAAAATTTAAGTAGCCTATTATAGTATAAACCATAACTTGTCTACAAATTTTATAAGTAATCGTTGAAATGTTCACATTAATACAGTATTTCTTTACAATATAATTCACATGAAATTAATTTAGTTTATTTCTATTTATTTAACGTAATTGAGTAAGTAGAATTAGGGAACAAAAAACTTTGAATCAAGGGGGAGAATACTGAAGGGGGAATTTCATTGCCCGAGTATTTTTTTAGAACCACATCTTAGGTTTTACGCATATACACTAATTACACTAATGAGATAGGGTTGAATAAGGTCAAATTTAGAGGAAGTGTGACCACATTTGCATGGAGGGAGCATGCAAAGATATTTATGAAAAACCACCTTCAGTACACCTGGCCAGGATTAAAACTTCGCGTTCCCTCTCATTGACAGTCTAGTCTAACACAAGAGTCGCACCACAAACCACGCGGCCACTGAAGTAGGTGCCTATGTATTAATGGCTACTAATGACATTAGGAGGTTTATGATTATATAAAACATATTAAATTAAATATATTTGATTTGGTTTATGTAAATTAACCCTACTTCACAGAATCTTTTAGGACACCTTCATAGATAAAATTAATTTAAAACTATCTATTAATCAGAAGAAACGACTTTTTTTTTTAAATAATGTACATCCTATCAAAATCATTATTTTGACTTTACTTCACTCAATGGTAAACAATGAGTCAGTTTGACATTTAACACAATTTAAAAATATGTTAATGATATTTTACTATTTTAAATCTCTAATGATGTCAGCATGTTGTATTGTAAACCATAAATAGTCTCGATTTCTTACGTTACAGAAACACAACTTCTACAAAAGAGATGAAATGTAAATAATGGACACTTTTTTTAAAATAATCATTTACTGTTCCACTGTAAAAATTTATATAAATATTTCTAAATTTTGGACATACAAAGGCTAGATAGATAATAAATAATGTTGCAATGTAAACTTTAACCTTTTTACTTACTAATTATTTTACATAAGTAAGTCTGTCCCAAAATCTCTAATTGTTTTTATTAACAAAATGTAATGTGTAATGGTGTCATACTTTGGATAGAATTACAATGATTTTTATCCAGGGAAACTTGAAATATAAAATATTATATTCTTGCTATATTCAAACCCTGAATATATTCGTTTAACGCTTTTGAATATTTTTATTTTTTAAATTCAAATTTACATGCTCTATAGCACTGGTTCATGAAATTTCTGCAATAAAATCTTTTTTTTCCCCCTAAACATAACCCCTTTTAAATGTTCATCATTTTAAAAATGTTTGTCACAGTATGAAATACTTTAGTCAGTGTCTGACTCACTTTCCGATTCACTGAATTCAATATCCACTTTGTCTTCAATTTTACATTATTTTATTTTTATTTCAAAGAAAATCATCAAAACTATGGTATTGTAAGCACATAAAACCATTTATTTACTTTATAACTAGGAAATAATTATTCACGCTAAATATCAAACTGTGAAGTATAAGCTGCTATCCAGCACTTTAAATGTAAATCACATGAGTATCATAACTGCTATCTAGCAGTTAATGGAGTAATTACAAGTGAACAAATAGGTTCGTGAAAATAATTATTTTCTGGTCTCTAGAGATATGGCCAAATATATTCAGATTTTTTATTATGTTGGCAAAATTAAATTCCCGACACTATTAAAAATTAGGTGAAGATTATTTCAAATCAAAGTTACACAAACATCATTGATAGAATTGTGTCGGGGAGGTTAAATAACTTGATGGTGAATCATTTTTTTACTGTAGAGATGCAAATACCTATATTTAATTTAATATTTTTAAATTTACAAACTATAAAAGCTTTGTTTTTCTTACACATAAAAATGATAGTTTTTTATTGCTTATTTTTACATAAATTCTTTGGCTAAAGTTTCTTGAATATTATTAACTCTTTTTCAATTGTTATAAAACAAATGTTTAAGAAAATATAAAAATATACTTTTGGACCTTTTTGTTTTGGTCATGAATTTTAATATTTCAGGATATATGAAAGTATCAGACAATTTTAACACTTAAGTGAATGAGGCTGACATGTTTAGACGTAGTTTATACTATTAATCTATTGTATTCCTACTAGGTGGCAGGCAAGCAAGCAGCATACCATGGCCTTGCAGAATACTATGGCAGTTTAGTGGCCAAAGACAATAAACTCATTGGAGAAGAAATAGCTAGGCTAGAGGTAAGGTTTTTTAATCTATTCTCTAAACACTATACATTGAAAGTAGCAGAAAAAAGGCAATCTCTACACACTTACCAGAAAAAATGCATGTCCAAAAGCTAGCATTTAAATCAAACCATAACNACCGCCCCTTCCCATCTCCAGAGTAAGAGAGACCTGGATTTGTAGAAAAGTGGTTGTGCTATTTTGACCTACAACTACTAATGCCATCTATCAAACACTACTTTAAACATAACAAATGGTATCTCTAATAAGTCAGAATCAGCTGATAGTGTCATCACCATTTCTTGACTAAATAATACTGTATGTATTAGTTTTCTTACAGTTGCATGTTTCTATTTTATGTACTTGACAGGAAATTGAATAAAGTTTTATTTTCTCAAAGTTTTCTTTTCATAGACAGAACCTGTTTAGCTTTAATAACTATCTTTTGAATTGAACACAGAATCTGACACCTTAGCTCAGTTAGTAGCGTGTTTGCCTACTGAGCTAATGGTTCAACGTTCGATTCTCGACATGACCGAAAAATTTAACATTGATAAATTGATGGCTAGGGACTGGGGACTGGTTGTTGTGCTTGTCCTCTAATCTTAAGTTAGATTATAAGGCATATAAAGCTACGGCAAACCTTGCATGTCGGTATTGGAAAAATACACGACTTGAATAAAAAAACTGACCAAGGACATAGAAATTTGAACACACTTATAAATATACCGTATTTAAGAACCATTTGATTTACGTGGCTCTTTAACCTGCATGGAAACTTTCGGAACAAATTAACCACCTAAGTCAAGGACTTACTTTATTATCTTTTGCTGAAGAAGGAACTTAATGTGCCTCAAAAATTACTGTTAAGTATTATTTTAATTGCAAACCTTTGGACCTACATTTGTTATTAAGTGTCTATTCCGCTTTTATCCTTCTTTCATCATCTATCTAATCTTACATTTATTTTATTTTGCCCGACCAAAAACCTAAAGTTTGAGTGAAATGAATGGTTTATATTCCTATGTAAAGTTTAAAAATAATGAGGCTTTGTGTGTGTGTGTGCTTTATTTTTAGAATGCAATGAGGCTGTTCAAAGAAGCCCAGACAAGGTCTGGCAAGCCCTCGTACTTCCAGGACCATGCCAATAAGGCTCAAAGGGCTCTTACAGAGGCGAAGAAAGATAATGACTTCATCTACCATGAGAGGATACCTGATGCTAAGAGCCTCCCTTCTCTTGGCAAAGCTCAGCCGGTCAAACTTTTACCAGTGCCCGAACGTCTCAGTCAGAACTTTAAGGGTAATAGCTTTAGTCATATTAATTAGAGTTGGTTCCTTAAACTCCTTGAATCCCAAAATATATTAGAGATTTTTTTTGGGAAAAAGGGGGGGGAGGGGCAAAAAAACAAGATTTTTAGAGATTATAATTTTTGTTAGAGTTTTTTTTTAAATACACTATCTATGTAAGCCTCCACCCTGTTTTATGTAGTCCCACATTATATTTGTGTTTTACGTGTTATTTATGTCTCTTTATATGAAAAAGGAATACTTCCAAAAATTCAAAAACCATGTGTAATTAATGTTAACATGTATAAATGCAAGAAGAAATAAAGAAATAAGTGTTTGTTACTATCTAAGCCTAACCTGACAATTCTTTCAGGTTGGCTTCCTTCACTATCACTTACTTTACATAAATTTTCAGTGTTTCTACAATGTCTTGTTATACATTTATTTAGCAACTAAAATATTAATGTAAACAAATTCAGAATATTGGAGAGAAAAAACATACTTAAAAAAAGATAATGTAAACTTTCTATACTACTTATTATAATTAAAATTTGAATTTGTACTAAAATTTTGAATTTGACAAAAAGAAAATTCAACCCATCACTAGTTAAAATATTATTTGAGGCAGTGACCATCATTGTTATTGATTATCATAGAAAGAAATTATGAAGGCTAAATATCTCCATATTTTCAGATTTATTTGAGGAACTTGTCCCAGTAGTAGTGCATCAAGCAATTGCCCAGTATGACGTAAGGAAAAATGAGATTGTTAACACAGAAATCATGAAGTTAAGGGAGTCAACACAATTACTAAACAGGTTGGTATGACAAATTAATATGTAATGTAATATTAGTCTGATTTAACTAGGGAGTGGATATTCTATCTTCTCAAATTCTTAAGGATAATTGAGATTCAATGATATATTAAATTTCAAGGTTTCTTTAGGATAGAGCAATAAGCTAAGTAATGTTTTAATTTAGGAGAGATAGATGTGTGAATGTTACAATGAATGAATTATCACATAAAATATTTAACATTTAGCTACACCTAACTTACTATTTTTATTTTATTAAAGTGTGTTAGCTTTGAATCAATGAAGTAAAATTAAGCATTGCTAAATTATTATCTTTGATATAATTTCGAAGTTCGATCAAAATTAAAATATTTTTGAAAATGTTGAATTTTAAAAAGGATTCAATATATTTAAGTCTTAAGTTGATAAATTACGTTACTATTACAACTTACAACAAGCAAATCAATTGCTGCAGATTTTTAACAAATACATTAATTTCTAATATACAATTATAATGTCACCAAATGACATAAATTGGACGTAAATGTGTATCTTAGCCCTTAACATTTTTTCTATATTGATAAAGCTTTGTAACTGTTCAAACAGTTTTTTACCAAGCAAAGTGGGAGTTGATAAATACTTGAAGCTGAATCCAAATTTTCTAAGCTTTGCACACTCTTACTATTTTATATAGCACTTTAAATAAATAACATGATCAAAATCACAATTGAAAGAAAACATCATAATAATTTGGGAAAGATACCTTTAGTCTTTATGTTACGTTGAGTTTATTTTATTGTTTAAAATTTGTGATTTGTTGATAAAATCAAAATTTAAACTAGAAATACAGTGGATTTAACACCTTTCTTGATCTAACTTAATGACCTTCTATGTATGTTTTTTTCGCTGTAAACCGTTTAAGTTTTATAAAAATTAAATTGGAAACTTTATCATTTGTTCAAATGCACCAATTATTTCATTAAATATAATTTGATTAATTTCATCAGCAACATTATCTCAAGTGAATTAAAAGATCCATCATGTATATTCTTGGTGTCATTGTGATTTGTCTGTTTTGTGATAATTATTATTATTACAGTATGTTGGCATCCTTGAACTTACCGGCTGCCTTAGAGGATACCTCAGGAGACGCTGTGCCCCAGTCACTGCTAGACAAGGCAGCTGCAGTGCAGTCTCTTGGAGGTCTTCAGGCACTTGAAACTATGATAAGAGACCTCCCAGAACTTCTTCAGAGGAACACAGACATTCTCAATGAGGTAAAACTCATGGCAGGCATTATCTATTATTTTTTTAATACAGTATTATTTTATTTTGGGTATTAGCATTGAAAGTAAGATATAAGAGCAAGGTCTTCACTCTTAGTAGAATAAAGTAGACTTTAAAGTTTAGATTCAAAACATAACTTAACAAATCATATTAATTTCCAGGGCACATTAAACTCCTTCAGCAGAAGGGAATCAAACACTGAACAAACTATGACTAAAGGTTTGATCAACCTCTGATATACTCCGACAATTACTGTAATGTGTTTTATTGTGTTTTAGTTGTGAACTTTTGATGTTGTAATGGTACTGATTTGGACCCCTCTCATATATTAAAGTCATGGATGAAGTGCATATTTCTTTTAATTATTGCATTTAAAATATCCTTTCAAGACTTCATCCATGGAGAATCACGCATTTTTCAGAACTAATGTAAATACATTACACCATAAGACTTATTTTTTCTTTCAAAAATCAACTTCGCAGTGTTTACCAAAAAAGCAAGAGACGCTAGCTTCCTCTACCCAATAGAAAGCTAGCCTTTACAACATCTGCCTCCAGGACTCTTTTGATTAGTTGGTTTTGACACTGGTCATTAGAGGTTCAAGGGGCAAGGAGTAGGTCATATATAAGCCACTTGTGCATATTGTACTGATCGCCTCATTGAGAGGTGTCCAGTAACACTTATTAAGTTTAATTAAAAAAAGGTATATCTGCTGCCAAGACTGAAAGAGAGCATAAATAAATAAATAGCATAGTAAATAGTTAATTAATCAATAAAAAAGGAGGTTAAGATACTTATTCAACACACGTGGTTTCCCACGTGATTAATTTTAGATTATAACCCAATTACAAAAGGACTGTATTATTTATTAAACAAAAAGTAATAAAAAACATAATAAAAGATTAAGATGATAAAAAGATAATAAAAGATTAACAAAGATTAATTTAAAATAAAAGAGAACATTTATATTTACTACATTACCGATTTGTTTAAGGTATAAAAAAGATATCTCCTGCAGAACAGAGAAAACCAAAAATAAAATTAATTAATACAAAGATAATCATCTTCAAACATTATATTTAATCCCCTGTTCTATTAAACTTTAAAATGCGTGGTTTATAAGATGTCGATTGATGCAAAACCATATTATAAAAGGAACCAGGCCACATGGTTGACAATCTCTACATTACATTAGAATTCCACAAAAATGCATAATAATACTAAATCTAAAAGTTAATAATTAAACAAAAAAATATACACGGAAACTTTACCTCATAACCCCAAAAAAGAAATAAACAAAAATAAAAGACTACATGTTAATTTAGAAAAGATTTTAGACTCAAATTTAAAAAAAAGAAAGGAACAAAAAATTACGTCTCACTCTAATAGGATCCAAACAGAGAATGAACGAGACAAAAGGAAAAATCTCTGAACGGGGAATCCTGAGATTAGTTTAGCCAATCAGAGATAAGTTCATTTTCACGATAACAAAAGGACCAATAATAATATTTGAAGATTTAACATTTTTAAAATAAAAGATATAAAAGAAACATTAAAGTAAAATTACATATTTAAAAAAGGTACAAAGAGATTTAATTACTTAACACATATTGAAATAATAGTTTATAAAAGATTATTAAAACTTCCATTCTCCTAAATTCTTCATTTAAGTCGCCATGTTGTGGAACTACTCCTAATTTAAAGTTTGTCCGCTATACTTCGCCACTCATCACAACTAGGAACGTCAAGGTTGATAGATCTTAGGTCCGTTCATCATTAACAGTACAGTATGAATAGATAGCAGTAATTCACAGTGCCAATGACATAAATCTACAGAACATTGTAATAAATCAGTGCTGGTAATAAAGAGCAGTAACATAAAATATTGACAGCTCTGGTAATAAGAGTAGTAACATAAATCTATACAGCACACACTACTCAAAACATGAACATATAATGTCACAGAAATATAATCTGTAGTTCAACTAAATTGTATCATCTAAAATTATATCATCAGTGCCGAAGGTGAAATCATCTTAATAAATCATGTGCAATTTTAAAGGTCTTAGTTATTTCATAAGTGTAAGAGATATCACTATAATTGGCACTCGATCACAGGGCTATAAATACTAATTAACCAAATACCACAGTAATTAGTGCTCGATCACGGCGCTATAAATATCAATTATCTGACCAAATACCACAGTAATTAGTGCTCGATCACGGCGCTATAAATATCAATTATCTGACCAAATACCCAAATATCACAGTAATTGGCGCTTGATCATTGGGTTATAAATACAAATTATCTAACCAAATATTCAAATATCACAGTAATTGACGCTAGATCACGGGGCTATAAATACCAATTATTTTATTAGATAACGAGAACATTTTAATTAGCGCTTGATAACAGGGCTATAAATACCAATTATCTCACAATATAAACATAAACATAATAATTAGCGCTTGATAACAGGGCTATAAATACCAATTATCTCACAATATAAACAGAAATATAATAATTAGCGCTTGATAACAGGGCTATAAATACCAATTATCTCACAATATAAACAGAAACATAATAATTAGCGCCACATCACTGGTCAAATATCAATAAATAAACAATAACATAGTAATTGGCACCCAAACGCACAGCACTATAATCCAAACAAAAACCATATCGTAATAATGTCTACATTTTTCTGGTAAGTGTGTAAGCACTGAAATTTTTAGAGATGTTACAACTAAGCAACTATCGCCCAGTAACGATTGCTGGCCAACTATCACTGTTGATTAATATGAAGGCAGGTTGGGGGTTTTTCAGACGAATCAACTGAGTTGCCTGGCCTGACAACAGTCGATCAGAGATGACTCACTATTGGCGATTTATGTTGTAGTTGCCCATTAGGGTGATTGTTGCAAACCTGGCAACTTATTAGTTAATCACATGTTTATATTGTTTTGTTTACATGAGGCAACACTCACCGGCCAGTCTCTCAAGTGATGCCAACTCACAAGCCATGTGTTGAATTTTGTTAGTGATGTGGAAGGTTGACTTTTTTTATTTGGTTATCCTGAATATCTATTGTCTGTTATTTTCCATTTGCAATGTCAAATCTTTTGCACTTGTTTTGAGATGAGTTTACCTAATTTAAACATAGATTTTATATCTGAAGTGAAACAATGACCAGAACCAGAAATATGGAATTTATCAAAGGATGTTGCTATTGCCATTCAGATTACAGTGGCTGCATTTCAGAATGTTTTCTCTCACATTTCTGAGAAGTTCATCAAAATACGTCAATGACATCCAAAAATACTTTAAAGAAAATTAACTGAATTTAATCGGAGATCTTGATAACTAGAATAGGAGAATTCCTTTTCCAATCACTCACTAATATACATAAAATATCCACACTCATCTTGGGATTTTTCTTCACTGCCTCATTCTTATAAAGAGCCACAGAAAATGAACCTCATCCTCCAAATCCTTAATCACAAATGACCAGTTTATTCCTATACTCTGGTTGGGTTGGTACTGATTTTTGTGTGCAGTTGAAATTGCCAGCAATGAAAGTAATTATTACTATTAAGACTATATCTCTATAAGAAAAACCTCTTTTAGCGTAATGAGGTAATTGTATTATATTTGGAAGAAAGATGGATATAAACATGTAAAAGGAACGAACACAATATGGCTTTTACAATGAAAAGAAGAACACAGTTCACACTTTACATTGCTCCCATTGGGCAAAGAGGTTATGGTCGCCTCTTAAAGAAAATTAATCTTCACCGCCCAATCCCCCGACCTAAGTTTCATTCTATTGTAACCCATCAGGGAGGAATGCGAAATGCGCGAAACTGGCAAACCCAATGGGAAGAGGCCATTGGAAAGACCTGCACGCAGGTGGGAGGAACATTAGAATGAACATGAAAAAAATGGGGTGTGATAAGTTGGACTGGATAGAACTAGCTCAAAATAGTGATAGTGGCATACTTTTGTGAGTGCAGCAATAATTTTAGGGTTTCTAATACCATAGAGTAAGGGTTTTAAAATAAATTTATTTTAACTTAAAAAATGGTGAATATCAACATATAAGATGTAAATCATTATAATTATGAGATTGGAAGAGACCACATTTGAATTAATTTAAATTAGTTGATAAATTACACCTTCACACAGTACTGTAGTATGTAACCTGTGACTTAGTATGCTAATATTCTCTATAACTGAGCTATCCAGGATTCATCCCATGCTCTGGATAATTCTTCACTTTTAGTTTTAATGCTAAGTTTGTGATGGACATGCAGAAATCGTCAGCTACCTTTAAGCAATCAATTGCTCAATTGCTTTATCAATATTTTGAATTTTCAATACTATCCATTTGACTAAATAAGTTTGGCATGCCTGTCAAAGTGAGAATATTTATTTTTAAATTATAAATTCATCATAAAGCTAAAATAATTTGTTTTTATTGTTCACCAATGTGTTTTGTTTTTCTAACTGCTCTGTAATTATCCTTTTTTAGGCTGAGAGAATGCTCAGGGATGAGAAGGAGTCAGATGACCAACTTCGTGAGCAGTTCAAGGCGCAATGGACCCGCACTCCATCCAACAAGCTCACCGAGACATTCCACGTGAATGCAGCCAAGTACCGTGAGATCATTAACAATGCTGTGACTGCAGATAAGGTAGTCAAGAACAAATTTGAGACTCATCGTCGAGGCATGGAACTGCTAAGCAGGGACTCGAATGAGATGCAAGCTGCGCTACCCACGGTGGGGTCCAACGGAGCTGGGGTACAAGAATCTACTGCTGTGAACAGACTCAGAATTCTCATGGAAGGGGTAAGGTTCTACTTTTAAAAAAACGTGTTGACTATATCAGAATAAAACCCAATTATAAGGCTGCTCTTTTTTATGTTACATCTATAGATGATTCATCCAATTCTGAAATTCTAGATTTGAGAATTTAGCAAATTTAAAAGTTTAATCTACTATTGCATCTTTATCTAATGATTAATTTAAACTATGGGGCAAATAACTTTTTTCGTATTTTTTTGGCTCGTTTTTTTCTTTATTGGAGGCCAAAGGATTGAACTCCTGAGATCATTTATCAGTAAAACACTTGTTGGTAGAATAGGGAAACATACATTTAAATTGGATCCTTATTTTTATTATTCTCATTTTTTAACTATTTGCAACACCACTTGCAACAAGTATAACATATATGCTTCTATTCAGAAGTGTATGAAAAACATTTTGACTGATCAGGTGGAGACCATAAAGGCAGAGCGTGACACTATTGAACATGAGCTCAAATCTGCTACGGTGGATATGAAGCAATCGTTCCTGTCGGCTCTCGCCAAGGATGGAGCAATCGACGAACATATAATGTCTGTTGAGAATTTGGGCAAGGTATTTGGACCCTTGCAGAGGCAGGTCAAGGAAAGCTTGGAAAAACAAGAGGCTCTTATGGCAGACATTCAGGTAAGTGCCTTCCTTACTTGCTCCCTATTTTGGTTTTGTTTTCTCTTATGCACACACTACAAATACACACATTATTAAAATTAGTTTTGTTGGAAACTATACGACATATAAACTTGGATTTTTTTTAATGTCTGATTTTTTCAGGCTCAGAACACAGAGTTCTGCAAGGAGAAATCCGGAGTTGGAGCAGCCGCTCAAAGAGAGACTATCTTGAAAGAAATTGCTGCCGCTCATGATGCCTTTATGGAGCTTCAAAACAACCTCAAAGAGGGGGCCAAGTTCTACAATGATCTTACACAGGTAGTGTTCATTCAAACTTTCAAGCTTTCTGAAAGATAAACATCCATCTGGTTCTAGTTAGATTATAAGCTCATCTGCACCAATGGTTGCACAGCCAAAGGCAGTCTTGCGATAGACTGGATTGCCGATGACGAATTGGAGGTTCATATCTTTACTCATTGTACTGAGTGTTTATGTTTACTATTTATTTTTATTTACAATATTTATTCTTTTCTTTTCCATTCTCATTACATGCTCATGCCATCTCAGCCTTACTTCCTCTTCTAAACTGTATATCATATCTGAGGGAACTGTATGGTTACTATTTTGAAACAGTGTCGTCATTTTCTCATATTTGTGTGGTCAATCTCAAATAAAATATAAGATAAGTTTCACAACACTGGTTAGTCGAGGCCAGTAGCTCCTTACCCTAGCACACCAACTCCCAAAATAACTGGGAGCGAGGAGATTAAGCTTTTCTCCATAATACTTGGAGTTTCCTCAGCAATGATATTGGGTGTATTTTACGTACTCCCCGTACAACCACTCTTGCCTGGACAATTTTGTTCTTAATCCTTATTCTCCTCATGACTGATAGCATGCTCCTCACAAACTTCATTCCCATGTCTTTAACTTTCCTTGTTTTTCTTATATTTAATTTCCATGTTTCTGCTGCATATGTGACTGGGTATTAAGTACGCCCCATGCAGCACTTACATTTCAAGTGTACTTCTGTTCTTCATGGAAGGTCTCTTACACACCTATAGAGTGGAATTATGACTGCTTTGGTTTTACATGACAGCTAGCAAAAGCTATCAGTAATGCCAACATTGTCTGAAAGTAACTTATGTCAACATATTTGGAAATAATTATTATTTGCTAAGTTTTACTATTATGTTCATTGTTCAATCATTTCTAACAATACTTCCGTGAGGATTACAGTAGTTGTATTTTCCATAATTAAATTTAAGAAAAAAAAGTCTAGTAACTTCATTCTTGTTTTTCTTTTAACTCTTGTGGCAACTACAGGTTAAATAGTGTAAAATTTTACATTCAATGGTATTATATTCAGTTATCTATATTTTTATAACTGGCCTCGCATATCTTGAATATAAATAAATGGTTTGTGATAATAAAGAGGAAAAGACATACAAAATGTTTGTGAAATAATATAAAGTTATTTTGTAAACACAAGTATTAATACCATTTGCCTTCCAACTGACAACAAGGCTACCTACGTCACCAACTGGTAGCATAGCTTCTATTCAGTGATCATATTTGATTTTGTTATCCAAGTTAACTTTTAACGAGCTCGTGCTTTTAATAATTAATTTGAATTAAACAGCAAACACAAACTTCAAAACTTTACAAACAACCAAACGATTATTCTCATAACCAATATCTAACAATTTTAAATATACATTTATTTTAACAGTGAATCATCGTAAAAAAAAAAATACAGTTAATAAAACCAAGTGCGTTGAAGCGACAAAATATTCTATAGTTGAGTAAGTGTGTCCATGCTATTGTTAATAATTTTATTACAAATTTTAATAATAGTGTCTTTATTGAATATTAATTCGGCTACTTAGTAATCCGTGTGTTCTTTTGTGAATATTAGTTTAGTGTATGAGCGTGTTATCCTTGGAAAATAAACGGTTTTTTAGTGATATTTGAACAATTATTTCTCTAATATAACATTTAAGCATGTGATTAAAAAAATAGCGAGTGTTTCTCAGTGATAAATATACATTATTCGAAAATCTAAGTTTATGTATTAAGACTATAAAATATATCTTTCAACCTCAAGATTGTGTTTTGTCGTTCTATAGGCTATACCTCAAGTTTTAGGATTTTTATAGTATTCCAAAAAATTTGTGAAGTGTAATAAAAAATACTAGCAAGTCTTTCTCCGCTGTTGATTACATAAATACCAGGTTAAGGCTTGATTATAAGTTATTGTAGTTTTATTAGATACTTAGTAATACATTTTTAAGAGTAGGACTAGTGAATCTAAAATAATTTTTTTTTAATTAGGCTAGCTTTTGATTTGTCACTAGGCCCTACAGTGTATTTTTTATTTTATAGGCCTAAACATTTTTTCAAATACTGACTTTTGTTTGTTAAATTATTTAAAGTCATCATAAATAGGCCTACGGATATGATGTAGAAGAAGTTCTTGTGACTCTGTTGGAAAATACTTAAAAGTTACAAGCCAGTTCATAACGAATATTACTTATTTGTTGTAATAGTGTTAAAAAGGTTTATGACAGTGTTATTTCTCTGTGTGTAATACTACATGTTTAGATTTCTCACATTTATAATATTATTAATAATACTATTAACAAATAATTATTCATATATTAAAAAAATGTATTAGTAAAAATTATTTAATAATAATAATAAAAACTGAGATTAAATGCTAGTAAAATTTAAAATGTTTAATATTTTAGAAAAAATTAATAAATATTGCTAATTCAAATTAATAATTAATACATCAACATATCAAGGTCCACAATAAATAAAATATAAATAAAACAGTCATATATGTTTCCTTTATATACCTAAATTTTGACTGTCAAAAGTGACAGCTGCTAAACACATGTTTTTGCAGATCATATGGTTCGGCGTAGGGATACATAATTTGGTCTGGTAACTTTTCATAGCTGTCAGTCAGCACCAAAGAAGTCATAGGGCTACTGTAGAATAACTCCCCCTGTTGTCCTCTTCTTATCGAATCTTCTCCACACCCACTCTTCAACACACTTCCCAGATATTTTATTCTCTGTACTTTTTTTCAGCTCCACCCCACCCAACTTTATAGCTCTACAAGACCTTATCCTCTTCCTTGTCATTACCATCACTTCATTCTTCGCCATGCTAAATTTCATTTCACACTCTCACTTCCATATTCCATTCCTGTACTTACACTTCCTACCCCCGCCCCCGCCCCCCATACCATCAAGTCTTCATCAAAACATTATGGATTTCATTCTACTCCTTGTGTTTTATTGCCATTATATTTCATGACTATTTATATTACAAAGAGAAGTGATGAGAGACCACTTCTCTGCTTGATTACATTTTTTATTGGAACCACTGTCCACCTCTTCTTTGTTTTAACACAACTTATGTATCCACTTATTCTCTCATACATATTATTTACTCTTGGGACAACTTTCTTTTCATTCTACCTGCCACAATTTCTTTCCAGATTTTATTTCTATCCATACTCTCATATGCCTTATCCACATCCATAATTACCACTGCCAAGTCCTTCCAAAATTCATACCTGCTGTAGTAGTGAATATCAAATTTATTGTAGACCTCTGTTCCCTACATACGTGATCTTCCTCTCTACACATGTCTTTAGTGTTTTCTTTTCCAGTATTCTTGTTATATTTTTGTACAGTGGCACGTTAGCGTTATTCCCTTATAATTTGTACACCTCTTCCTGTCTCCTTTCTTAAAAATTAAAGCTACACTACCTTTCTTCCAGTCTTCCGGTAGCCTATTCTTCCATATTACACTCGGTACTTTGTACAACCTTTGTATTCCCGCTTCTCCTGAAGCTCTTATCATTTCCACAGTTCATTCACACATGGTGCTTTTCCCTATTTAATCCTCTTTAATGCATTTTCTACCTCTTTCCATGTATGACCCACTGCCTCCTCTTCTGTTAATTCTTAATAATCCACTGCTCCACTCCCTCTTCTTCAGGGTTAAACAATCCTCGGTCCTGGCACATATTTATCTCATTACCAAACCCTTCCTTCACCTCTGACAAGACATCTTGTGAATGTGGGGAATTCCAGGCCTCCACCGTGGTTCGGATTCCACGTTAAACTGTAGGTCCTCCATTTCATCTCACAATCACCCTACCATTACACATTAGCGTAAGTGCGTATAACCCGAACGGGTAGT
>CABFOV010000033.1:309740-361026 GCA_902141375.1 Timema poppense | reverse complement strand
TAATAATTCAGGGCTAAACATCTCAAAATATCCCCTCCATCTTCTTTTGTCTTTATCCACCATTCTAAATTCTTGTTTCTTCTCTTTCCTGTTTCTTACCAGACTATATACCACCTTACTTCCACATCTCCTTACAGCATCTTTTGTCCAGTTTTGCATCCAAACCTTCCTGTACTACACACTTCACTCTTCTCTTCTTCTCCTGTTTCCTAATTTATATTCTTAAAGCACCTTCTGAATGCTTTGTTCTTCTCCTCCAGTGCTTCCATCCCTCTGTTGTTTCACCATAGTGTCTCTTTCTACTTCTTATCATTTCTCCTCCCACACACCTCTTTGGCAGCTCCCACCAAACATTTCTTAAACCTGCCGAAATATCGGCACGCCAAGGTGCTGCTAGAACACTCTCGTGGGCGATAATTTGGCGCCAGCTAAATCTTGCCGTGTAAGTTTATTTTTAAGAACTAGGTGGCACCACACACATTATTCTAAATGTTTAGGTTTATTTCATACTTTTTCAACGGATAGCACCATTGGTCTTAGAAAAGCTATTTATTTTGAACAATTCAAATATGTTATGCTCAATGTTTACATCGTGATGTGAATACATTTCGTGTTCTAGTTCCTTATTTATATACATATATTTGCTACTCATATTTTTTTACTAATTTTCTTTTTATATATTATTTATTCATTGTTTTATTCAAAGTTTATTATTTTTAAGTGTTGTTTAGTTGAAATATTTTAGCTAGGCAATGGCTGGTCCAAGGTCTAGGCTAAATTACTCAAATTTTAGACTATTTAGATACTATTGATAGTGACAGTGACTTTGCGAATGAAAGTGTTTCGGACATCACTAGTGATGATGATCTTAGGAAGTCAGCTGTTCATAACATGTCTGACAGTGATGAGAATTATATGGATGATGAAGATTACAGGGAGATTCTGTCACCTGAGAAACCTCTTCCTCTCCCCTCTATATTACAAAATGTTAATGTAGTTCAGAATAAAAATAAGCTACAAACACCAAACTAATATAAAATTTTATATAAATAAATTCTCTTTCTTGCAGGATGACTGATGAATAAGAAAGACAAGGAAAAAATAATAATTTTTAGCTCTGAATTAGAAATTTTAATTTAATTTTTCAGATTCTCAAAATTTTGATTATTTTTTTTTTACAAAATAACTAGTCTAATATAATTTATGTATATTTTTTTTTATAAATCTTCAATGTTTATACTTTATAGTATAAATGTGATTTTTTTTTCATGTATATAATCTAAAGATATTTTTTTATGTGAAAATTTAAAATGTTTAGAGATAAATATGTGAAAATTAGCCCAAGTGTTTTGGCTCAGTATAGTGAAAATGCGTTGATTGTAAGGTTAAATATAGATTGCTTTCATCTTCATTTTTAAGCTTCCACACACACTTATCCTTCTTTCTTGTTTTCCTACTTTTCTCCTACATTCCTATCCTATTTATGTTTGCTACCAAAAACTTGTGGTCGCTATATAGACACACTTTTTTTTATCACTAATATAAATAAATGACAAAATTTTAAAATAATTTAAAAGTAGTGTCTTTTAAATAAATTTAAGTATTGAGATAAGATTATTTCTGTATCTTTGGAGTAGTTTTGAAACCTCTTATAGTTCTTCCACACCCCTTGAATATGCCCTCATCATGGCTCAGACGTCTCCTCACAATTGGTTGGCCATGCTAATATCCTTCCCCTCCAGACTCTATGTGCTTCTCTTCTAGTGAACTAACGAGTTTAACAATGATGAGTCACCAGTAACTGATACTGAGCAAAGTGAAGTTAAACCGAGGTTAATAATCGGCCTAACTGGTTGTGAGATGATCAGTGATCAGCATAGTCCCAGTCATGATTTTTTAATTATTTGATATTGCATTTTGTTTCTTTAAAATTTGTCAAACTTGTCTCGCTAATTAATCTTTCGGTGGATTGTTTTTCAGCTTCTAGTGGTATTCCAGAACAAAATCTCGGACTACTGCTTTGCTCGCAAGACTGAGAAGGAGGAACTAATGAAAGACTTGACTCAAAACATTGGCCGTCAGCAGTTTGGCGCCACACCGTCCGTACCAGCACACTACGATTCTGCTGCTGGTATAAATAGTTATTTTGATGATTTTATGTTGTAGTTTAACATTTCCAAAAATCCCCAACTTTTTACTAAACCAATTTCCTTTTATTTCTTTTGAATTACTAATTCAATTTATTAACATTGATTGGTTGTTAATGGTCAGCATACTGGAGGTCTTACATTTGAATTGGTTGCTAATGGTCAACATACTGGAGGTCTTACATTTGAATTGGTTGCTAATGGTCAGCGTACTGGAGGTCTTACAGTTGAATTGGTTGCTAATGGTCAGCGTACTAGAGGTCTTACAGTTGAATTGGTTGCTAATGGTCAGCATACTGGAGGTCTTACAGTTGAATTGGTTGCTAATTGTCAGCATACTGCAGTACTTACATTAATTGCCTTCTTGAATCCCAATACAGATGTGTTAAATCAGTGCTACTGCAGAGGACTAGATGATCTCTATCCATTGTAGACTCAGCTTATCTACTAAGTACACATTGCGGAGGTGGATATAGTATAAGTCTATAGAAGTGGGAAACCTAGCAATCATGACCTGTATATAACTGGAAAAGTGTGAGCACAGATATGGTTGAGGTTTTCTGTCTTGTTATTGATGATAATGCTTTTATTCTACTCTTTACAATTTTTTCTTTTTCTCTTGCTTGTAAAGCTTTATTAATGATAAGTTTTCTACTGGGTGCAATATTTATTTGAGGCTAGTTTGTTGAATTGTTGTGCTTTTTCTTTTTACTCTGTATCCCGCGGTGTGATGGACCAGTTAATATGTTTAGTCTTATGTAAGCCTTGAAGGGGTTTTCTACATGGTGGATATTAAATATATTCCTACTCATATGAGCTTGTATTTATTATTTAGAATTATCACTTTTTGAAAGGATATTACATGGTAGAAAAGTTGTGATAAAGCAAAGTTGATGGCCTTAATAAACTTCGACAGAAGAATAGTTAGACATGAGATAAATACTTTAAAAAAAGTATATGCTAAAGATCACATTTAAAACTCAACAGATCACAGTAATTACTCATAAAAATAAAAACTTAGTTGTGGAAGGAGATTTAATCTAGAAAGACAGTTTTTGTTATTAGTTTAACAAATTCTTTACCAAGGAATGGATCAGTATTGAACAATTTTCTTTAAGACCTAACCAATACTTCTTTTCCTGGTGGCAACAATGTAGAGTTAGGTTAACACATTGAACACTATATAAGAGATAAGTTTAGTATAGTTGTTTGAAAACACTCAACTTTACTAAATATTTAACAACTCTTTGACTTGCTTACAGAAGAGAACAAGAAGGTCCCCCCACCACGACCTCCGCCACCAACAACATCTCCGTCCACTAGCCAGGCACCCCAGACTTTGCCATACCCCATGTACCCCAGTGGCATGCCTATCCCATACGGGGCTACAACTGCCGCCCCGTATCCTGCATACATGCCACCGCCTATGCCTGGTGGATACAACCCATACGCCGGAGCTGCCCCGTATCCACAACAGCCTCAAGGTGAGTGGGCTAATACTCCTCCTCAGCATTCCCCATACCCACAACAGCCTCAAGGTGAGTGGAATAATATTCCTCCACAGCAGTCCCCGGGGCAGTGTTCTATCTCTTGAGAGGTCACCCTCACAACATTTTGAACCGACATGTGATTCTATAACTGTATTAAAGAAATAGTTTTATAATTCTTAAGAACCATATTTGTCTGATACACGCCTGGAAAATGGATTAAAAAACGAAGCCGAGATAATTTTAAAGAATTATTGAAATCTTTGCATTAAGGTTTGAAATTTTCACTTATAATAGTAGAATCAGTGTAAACTATTAGTTATTATCTACAATTCATGTGATTTTGCTATGAGCCTCAACATATTGATCTTTAATAATAGTTGTGCTAGCAATTTAATATAAAGTAGGGATGTGAGTACTTTGAATTAGTCTAGTTCTAGTAGTTGTTCAAACTTGACTCATAGATTTTTTACAGGGCTTGACAAATATGAGTACTTGAAATCTTCCATTTTATCTATACAGTTTCGAGTTCAATGAATTTGATTTGATTTTAAGATATTATTTCTTAAAAAAAATCACTCCATATTCCCTTTTACCTGAATAAAAAAATAAAGCTTGCACAACTATATTAAATTAATTTTAAAAACCCAAATCTGTGTAGTTGTAACTTTTTTTTAGTAAAAAAATCATTATTAAAAATACATGTTTATGTTCTAGGTATGAATATTATATTACTCAAATTTTAAAAAACAAAAAAAATACTCTTTTGAGTTAAACTCTATTTGAACTAGACTCGAAGAAAAAATCTATGCTTGCACTATCATAATTCAAAATTATTTTTTTTTCAAAACTTAGCATACAAAATACTGGAAAAATCAGAACATTTTAAAACTTTGAAAGTGTATCACATGCTAAGATAATAAAAAAAAATATTACTTTGTTGTCAACCTCCAAAGAACATAACACCATAATTGATATTAATCTGTCAAAGATATAGTTTGATTTGATGTATGGATATTTGAAGATATTTTTAGTAATTTTTGTAACATTTTATTACTATATTTAATTCTAAAGTATTTTAAATTGCTAATAAATAGTGGTAGTGGTATTCTAAGGTGGTGTAAGACTGGAAATAATATTTGTGGGTGTTAATATTTCATTCACTTCTTAGTTAACCATATGATTAGTTTGAGTGGAATTATATTTTTTTGCTGGGTTGATCGTGCCGATGCTGATTATTTGTTACTGATTAGGGCGATCACTTGGGTTATTTAATTTTAAATATTACCAAGATAATATGTAATTAATAATAAAATGAATTATTGCTTAATGACTCACACTTGTGTATTTGTTCCTATCTAGGCCTATATACTAACTATCCTTTCACCTGTGCGTATTTATAATATAATAATGTATAAAGGCTAATTAAAGAGATCAAGTGTAAAATGTTTATATGTTTTGTAACAATTTGAAGCATACAATTAAAGGGTCATAATATTTTTTATTAGAAAGTAGTCCTTTGATTTTTCTAAGATGTATGCTTTATTATTATATATTTTTCTCCATCATAGACAGATTATTTTAGATGGGTTATATTCAATTATAAAAACAAAGTTAATTCACTTGAAAAAGAACATCAAGCAAACTTTGTTTGCAATTATTTAGGGATTGTCTTAATTGAGTGTTATGTTTTGTAAGTATTGTAGCTATAACCATCTATTTACATGGAACAAAGAATACATTTTTTTATGACCTTCACATTGAAAAGGAGAACAAAGTACTTGATTCAGCTGCTATTACTGGACAAAGATGTGATAATAACCTCTTAATGAAATAAGTGCACCCTTTATTAGAAAATATATCTACATAGTTTTACTTGTACAATAACTTTTTAGAAAACAGTGAAATATATGCATACTAAAAGAGGGGGTTAAGAGTGAGGTTAGAAATTTATTATATTGACAGTACATACACATAGTAACACACAAAAGGTGACAAATGTGAGACAAACCTAATAAAAAAATAAAGGAAGTGAACACAATATAACTCAATATGGAAAACATATTTTCACTATTGATGCAAATAATTATATACATACAGTATAAGGAGGCACAAGGAAACAAGGAAAAATAAGGACATGGACAATATAATTTTAACTATGAAAATAGAAACAGAATTCATACATCTACCATCTCCGACCACTGTATTTTACTAAGTTGCATTTAACAGTTCACACTCCCTCTTGAATAGTTCAGATAGAAGAAAACCTAAGCCAAGGGATTTGACAGAAATTAAAGTTTCTATGGTAAACAATCTCGACTTCTTTGACTGGCAGTGATGCAAAGCATGAATTGCGTTAGTATTTTCATTTGTCTCTCATAGTTGTTAATATACCACTTTTCTCTACCTTTACGCACAATTACAATTGTTTACCTCTAAAGAAAGAGGTTTTTCTTAAAAAGTTATAATATTTCCATTTATAATACCTATGTGGGCTGGATTAAGTTTTGTTATTGTGTTGGCATTTTTATGTTTTGGTCCTGTCTAATTACGACATATTGCTCTTTGTGTGTACCTGTGCACATGCTATTGAACCAAATTACCCCGATAGTTTAAATATAATAATGTTAAAATTACTACATATTATTTGCAAATTGTTGAAAGTATGTGTTTTATTTGTATATATATTTTTCACAACCAAACAATATTTTTAGACTGTGTAGCATTGCGGTAAATAAAGGAGATTTTGAGTGACTTACTGGATGATCATCAAATACACAATGTTATTTTAATTTCAGGCTCTCAAGTCGTATATCTTTCTCTATGGGGTGCTTTTTTATAATTTTTATTTTGACATTTTTTTTTTTGCATTGTGATGTACGGTTTGGTATATGTTTGCATATTGCATTGTCACTTTGCTAAGTTGCATTTTTAATGTATTCATTAATTATTGTTGTATAAAATGAGGAACTAATTTTGTTTGAAATAAATAACTTAGTCAACATTACTGCTGCTATTATTATTTTGAAAACCTTAAGCATAATTTATGCTTGTTACTAAGATAAATAAGTAGACCACTATGCTAAATCCTTGGAATTATAAGGTTAGGGGCCCAGCTTTTGCTTTTGTGGGTGTTCACTGGTCTTTAAAATTTAGTAAAACACACATACATACATTCTTTTTAAAGAGTTCTCTTCCACAGAAAACGTTATCTGGTGTTAGCACTTTATATGTATTTTCTGTGACATTGAAAGCTTGATGACATGTCCTCTTTTTATCGTTTCATCACTGACATTGATCATGTGTGTATTAAGGGGTGTGCAAAGTTGCCATAAGAATTTTCCTCTTGAAAAAACACATTTTTATTGTTTTCATTTTATGCTTTTATTTAAAACACACATTATTAGTGTTCACACAAAAAAATCAAACATAATTAATTTACATTTTGTGATAATAGCTTAATTTATTATTTTAAGACAAAATATATTAATTATATTTGAAAAATAGAATTTTGTGAATTATATTTAATACCTAAATTCACAAAGTTATGTAAACTACAATATTTTTATCAGACATTTAACTTTTTTTTTAAATATCCGAACTTTAATTCAGCTTTGGGAAGATCTCATATTATTTAATTAGACTTCCCTTTGAATTGAAAAAATGGACTTTGCGCACTCTTAGTACATCAATTATAGTCATGATTTATTGGTTTTAAATTTTTTATTTTACTAGATAGGCTATATATATTTTAGTTTCCATTTGGCTTTTGATTTATTTTTATGCTTTTGTTGCGAGTTTTTGTTTAATTTATCAGGACCAATTTTTAATGTAAATTATAAGTAGTTAAAAAAATTAAATAAATTTTTGTAAAATGCCTCCATCTTCCTACTTTAATAGCTTCAATTCTTCTCCTCTTACTTGAACACTTTCTGTTATATGCTCCACCTCTTTTTTTCTTGGCCTTTCTTGTGGTCTTTTTCCCACATACTTCATTTCCAACATTTTCTTCGGCATCCTCATCACATGCCCATACCATCTCAGTCTTGCTTCCTCTACTATCTCATGTACTCTCTCTCTACTCCTACGCTTTCCCTGATAACTTCATTCTCAATCTTGTTCCTTTTTTCCAGTCTTCAGGTATCTCTTTCTCCTTCCAAACCACTCTCAGCATGCTGTATAACCGGTGTATACCTACTTCACCTGCTGCTCTTATCATTTCCATAGTCAGTTCATCTACACCTGGTGAATTATCCTGTTTCATCCTCGTTTAATGCATCCTACACCTCTGTAAATTATGTAAGCAATAGGGAAGGAAAACAACCTAAAAGGATAATAGGTCAGGTAAGGCATTTATAGAAACAAACTTCTTTCTTTCTTTATTTGTACACACACTTTCATCTTATGATCACTTTAAATTTCCAGAATTAAATCTTTTTTTATATTAAGACAGAAATCATGCATACAAATTTGGCAGTTTTTTGAAAATGTTACTGCCCAACTTTTTCAAATATAAAACTACCAATTATTTTATTTTTTTTGAAAACTTAAAAATCATGAATAGTTGTGAAAGTGATTTGAAGATGGAAGTGTAAATAAAATATTATGAGGAAATTTAGACTTTTTTTTTCCTATCAAATCCTAACATAACTATTCTTTCAGTTTGGCTTTTATCCCCATTACTGTTAACATTTTTAATGTTTATAATGTAAGTACTTTTAAATGAGTGAACTTAAATAATTACTTTTAAAGAGAATAATCAACAAAATACCTGAATTATAAAGACATTGAAAAGAGGATATATACTCAGCTGCAAGTTGCATCACAACACAGTGTCAAGTGATTTGATTGGGTAATTAACTTGGGGCTAGGGATAATTTACCTTGTATTAGCTTGTGGTAAGTTTTGTTCATAAAGCTATTTTTATTGAAAAATTATATTTCATTTATTCAATAAGTTAAAAATAATTTAAACTACTTAAATACTTAGTATTTATTTAATATATCTTCATCATCATGTATTGCTTTCAGCTTGTTTCTGGGCCAGCTTCGTAAAATGCGTCCATCTTATTCTGTTCTTCCACCATTCAACATCCTTTACTTGAGTTCATTTTCTTTTCCCACTCACACATTTGCTTTTACATGCTATTCTCATTTCTTTCTTTGTTTCCCTTGCAGTATTTTTTTTTACATACTTCAACTCGATCATTATCAATCACAACCTTTTCCCATCCTCATGTCCACCCCACTCAGCCTAACTTCTACTATTAAAGATATATAATATATAAATTATATCGATTTCAAGAAGACAAACATTGAAAATGTAGAGTCGACAACGCTTGTGCATAGATTTGGCAACTACCTTAACTAGACCTTTTAACATTTATATACACCATTGCTGGATTTTCTTCAAACAAGTATTAAGGTAGTTACTCATAATTCTCCCTATTCAGTGTTTTATTGGATTAGAAATTACTTAATAACTAACTATTATGGTTATTAGAGCCTAGGATGAACCAAGAATGTTTTTTCGTGTTTCTTTTAAATAGTGATTTAAACCTTATCCTTTTTATTTACATTTTGTTAATCATTTCAAGTTTTTAACTATGACATATTTTCAGGAGCATATGGTTACCCCTACCCACAACAGCAATATGGGGGCTACCAGTATCCTCAACAACCACCGCAACAGCCTCCCCATCAAGGACACCCCTGGTGAGCGGCCCGTGAATATAAACAAGAATTTCAGTGGAAGAGATGTAACTCAAAATATATTATTTGTATTGTTTATAGCTTAATATTTTAAACCATTTACAGAGGTTACTGTGCGAGAGAGGGTTTACAAGAGCCAATTCTTAATCACATTTGATGCTTCCAAGGCTTCCAAAAGTTTCAAGAGTCAAATTACTCAAAATTTATGATATATTGAAAGCATTTTAAGATCATTCGATAAAATTTTCACTTACCATATTTATCCTGCTTTAGATAATCTTTCAAGAGCCTTTAATTAAGTTTTCAAATCTGATTATTGCTTGATATATTTTCATTTAACACAAACAAATTGGTTAACATTTCAATTCAAGTACAGTTTGTTACTAGTCCTAACTAATTGGGTATAGTTAAAATATTATGTTAAATAGATCTTAGAAATATATTCATAAAAATAGATTTGTAGCATAAAAAAATTAAGGATTTTTCTACCTTTATCAAATTTATAAAAAGTTTACTCTCAAACAAGTAGTTAATTTTATTCCAGCGCGTCACCCGTTAATTTAGAGTAAGTGTACCCACGTTTGTGTGGAAGGAGAGTGGAAACCATTTAGGAAAAACTACTCTCAGTACAGCTGACTGGGATTCAGAACTCAATCTTTCTGTCATTGGCATTAAAGTATATTGCGAGTGTGATGCCATTCGAACACCAAACAGTTTAGGTGTTTGTTGATGTAATGAAAATGATAGTCAAACTTGTGATCCAACTGTCTCGCTTTATATTGATTAATAATGTATGTAAAAATCGACTGTCATGGTTAGAGATAAATTTCTGCTACTGCAATCTAGTGATGAAACTTGTAAACTTAAAAAAAAAATGGATGATCGCCACGGATGCTATTTATATAAACTAGTATATAAACACAGGCTGTTGAGCCTTAGACTAAATCAAAATATTTGGGCTTCATCATCTTGCATGCAATCAAAGTTGGAAAGGGAAGAAAAAATAAAGTAATGCACATATAATTTTATACTTAATAGGCTATCTCATTACCAACTAACCAGTTAATCATTTAGAATATATTTTTGAAGTAGGAATATTATCCAATTACAGTTTTCACTCTTCATTTGATGAAAGAGAAATTGGGATGAATAAATAGTTCTTAGATTTTAAATATCTCAAATTGATTTAATTTACATCATCTTCTTTTAAAAAGTACATAAAACCACATATATATATATACAATGCTTGGTTTAAGCTCTAGTATTTAAGTTTACACTTTATTTGTGTGGCGAGTTTGGCTCTTATTATTAAATCACATTTAAGACTCGTTACATTTTGGATAATCGACACTCTAAAAGGGTTGTTTGCACATTGAAAGTTCATGCCACTAAACTTATTTTGAGCATATGAATTACGTTACAAGAGATGTTTATTTTTGTAAATAGTAATTTTAAGGGAGTAAGCATGACAGATCTACATGTATAATATTGACCAGCTCAAAAAGCACTGAATTGATAGCGTGTAACCCCATTATTACTAGAACAATTAAAATGATGAAAATACCAATTTATTTGTTTATCAGATACTTTTGTGCCTTTATTAGTCTTGCTATGTAACTCTGTTGGGCAAAATGGGATAAATTAATACATTTTGTATGAATGAACTGGTTCTTATACATGTTAATCTAGTCTGTAAGGTGGGCATGTAGGAAACCTGAGTTAAGGGTATACTTCATTCACGGTAGGCGTTTACCTCTAAAGGTCTTTTTTCCTACTAATATCCTACTATATAATAGATTTCTGGTAGGGAAAAAGGCCTTTCAGAGGTAAACTCCTACCTATATATATATACAATGCTTGGTTTAAGCTCTAGTATTTAAGTTTACACTTTATTTGTGTGGCGAGTTTGGCTCTTATTATTAAATCACATTTAAGACTCGTTACATTTTGGATAATCGACACTCTAAAAGGGTTGTTTGCACATTGAAAGTTCATGCCACTAAACTTATTTTGAGCATATGAATTACGTTACAAGAGATGTTTATTTTTGTAAATAGTAATTTTAAGGGAGTAAGCATGACAGATCTACATGTATAATATTGACCAGCTCAAAAAGCACTGAATTGATAGCGTGTAACCCCATTATTACTAGAACAATTAAAATGATGAAAATACCAATTTATTTGTTTATCAGATACTTTTGTGCCTTTATTAGTCTTGCTATGTAACTCTGTTGGGCAAAATGGGATAAATTAATACATTTTGTATGAATGAACTGGTTCTTATACATGTTAATCTAGTCTGTAAGGTGGGCATGTAGGAAACCTGAGTTAAGGGTATACTTCATTCACGGTAGGCGTTTACCTCTAAAGGTCTTTTTTCCTACTAATATCCTACTATATAATAGATTTCTGGTAGGGAAAAAGGCCTTTCAGAGGTAAACTCCTACCGTGAACGAACTTTAGTTTTTAGATCAAAATAAATCAACTAATTTTCCAGTAGAATCAAGTTTGACATGTTGTTTATTTTATACGACAAAATTTTCTCTTTGCTTGCAAAGTTTCTCATCTAGTGCAGCTATACACAAATATTCAAGAATTGTTGATATGGCTAAAGAAAATTTAACTCCATTTCTGCTGAAGCAATATTTGATTAATTTTGGCCAAAAAATGTTTTGATATGTAATCTAACAAAGCGCTTACCTTATCGCGTCCCCTACACTCCCAACTTAGTGTGTTGCTTATGTTTTTCCTTAAATGTAGCAGTTTCACCTTGAGATGTGACCCATTTTTATAAGCTACATAGTAGTGAAACCAAGCAGGGTAAAGCCCCATCTACAGTCTTTATCTGCAAGGTGATAGTGGTTTGTAAGAAATAAGATTTTACACTAACAAATTTCACTGTCTACAAAATCCTTTGTACTCTGTAGAATTTGACTCCACTTTTAAATTTCTAAGGAGTAGACCAAAAGGCTTTACCAATCAGAGAAAAGTAAATATGTGCACACACATCGAAACGAAAGCACCACAATGGGGCAGAAGATACATAGAAAAAAAAAACCTGAACAACTCTGAAACTGAGAAAAAAAAGTTTTCAGAAAGAGTGGTGTCACTTGATAGGTTAAATTTCACATTAGTATACATAAATAACCTCTGCTGACAGTTTGCTTTAGACCATTTTCTTTTGAAGAGTTTAATTGGACATAATTTCAGACTTTATCATTGGTTCGCATTGACTGTGAAGACACAATTTTCATTTCTAAGGAGTAAGGACTATACAAATGCAGAGTTTACAAACTTTGTAGCAGGGGCATAAGGCGGCTGCTGCTACCTTTCAAGGTGAATGGAAGGTACATAAAATGAAATAATTTAAATGTTGGTGATTTACCAACTTGGCTAAATGAAGTTATGTACATAAATAAAATATAACTAATTTGAGGTGTGCCTAATAAACCCACTATAAATCTGTGTTTGTCAAGTTTTAAAATAGTTTTTTTTCCCTGATACTATATTAAATGGGTTGTTTATTTTCTCTAGAATTTTATATCATGAATTATTTTATATTTAGCATATATTTTGTCAATTGATTGTTATTATATGTTTTGTCATAACTAACTTTTAAGTACTAATCATATTGAAATACAGAAACATTGTATTTTTATGTTTTATTTTCCAATAAAATAAATATGCAGTTTAAAAACTTTTATATAATTTGTTCCTCTGAAAACTACATACAATTCCACATGTTAATTTGATGGTGAACAGTCTTTGAAAATATTACATCCATAACACACGAGCCATCAATAAGTTTGTAAATATTCAATTAGGTTGGGGCATGATGGGAAGCAATTTATTACGTCACCATATGTCAGCCAATCTACATGGAAATACATCACAGAAATTATGATAAAATCTCTCCTGGGCATGTTGATCGAACCTTTAACTAGACACCTGCAAAAGGTGAAGTTATTTTTCTCAAAAATTAATATTATTTACATAAATAAAAGTCAAATGAGTATTCATTAAAAAAACTAGAATATAACTATTCCGAACATATAAAAATGACACCTGGACACTGAAATCGAACCCAGGACATTTGGCTTAGAGCATTGGCGTACTTAGCCAAAGGTCCTGGGTTCGATTCCCTTGTCCAGGTGTCAATTTTCATAATATATCTGTGTGGAGGGATCCCTCACTAAATGCTTACACAATAACTTCGGCTATTTGATTCTTAATATAAGCCAACTACAGAGTCGCAGATGGCTGGGTTATCTGATAGCTTGTGATATTAGAAATTATACAGTTGTAGACGATTTCCCTAAATCCATCATAGACTATGCCTTAAAATATGAGTGAAGAATGACCTTGGACACAGGACGATTCCTGGATAGCTCAGTGGTAGAGCATTGTCGTACTAAGCCAAAGGTCCCGGGATCGATTCCCGTGTCCAGGTGTCATTTTTCAATTGTCAGAATATATCTGAGTGGTGTAATCCCTCACTAAATGATTACACAATAGCTTCGGCTATTTGATTCTTAGAATATAACTGTTCATGCTTAATAATGTCAAACTTGATATTTCACTATCATTACCTTCCAGTTTTACAAATAGCCATATCAGAATAGACTTATCAATTTTGTTTAAACCAACCAATAACACCGAAATATGTTATAGAAGAGTAAACAAGATAAAATAAAAGTTGAAATCATAATTTTTTAATGTTAACCTAAAAAAACCAAGCTAAACACACTACATCCTGTGAAACCTTTAAAACCAGTGTTATGTTGAAAAGTAAATTGGATGTAGTGGTATTTGCCCAGATTTAAAAAAAAAAATGTGTTTACTTCAAGGGGGGGAAAACCCTTAAATTTGTGTTATTCACATGAAATCAGAATTTGTATAACATTCGCTTTATCACAAATGTGAATTTTGCATGTCTCTACCTATAACCTTTGGCTTAGCATATAATTAAACCCTACCTAGAAATAACTTGCAAAACGTTCTTGTAAAAGCCCTTTGCTGATTCAACTTAATAATATTGATGCACATATAAGTTGACTGTTTCTAACCTGTGGGCAGATCAGTTTAGTATTATGCCTCAATCTTCCTTTTTTCTTCTACCATTCTCCTCACACTTGCTGTTATTGTGCGTAGTAGGAACACTTAAGTTAATTAGTAATGTTTTGCCCCACCCTTCCAGGATTTGTCTGCTATACATTTCTGGCGGGGGATATGTAACAGATTTATTTGGCTAGGGCACCATGTAGGTGTGATCACATGCCCCACTAAGATGATCTTATGATGCCAGCGGAAGTCTTAAACCTAGCTTGAGCCTCATTAATCAGCCAATGGCAACCTAAGATCACTAAACCAAGAAGCAGGCCTTTGTTAGTTATGTCTAGGCTTGGGTATATGGCTCACTCAGTTTACCAATTAGAAACTATCTCAAAAGGCAATTTCCAAAAAATTTCTAAAATGCTTAATTAATCAACCATTAAACTTATTTTAGAAAATTAAATGATTACTAGTCATGTAAAATAGTTCCATGATACTAATTTTGAACAAAATCAAAGAGCCATTTAAAAAATATTTCAATTAAAAAAAGAATCTATCCAGTAAATTAGCCTTAAATGAAATTTGCCTCCCTCCAAAAACAGATATAATTTTATTTGTAATGTCAAACATAAGGTATTTATTTTAAACCGAATTGCAAGAGCCAATATCACCCGTTGGTGAAATAATCTTAAATTAGTAGCTAGGTTTAAACTCAAAAAACTGTTTCAGTTCTGTGGCCAGGGACCAACAGAAATGTAAAATTACTTTTTTTGAGTTCCAGGGGACATAAAAGATCATAATCTCACAGTCAAGATTATCATGATTACAATACTTTATCTTTGGATGAGAAATTAAATAAGCATAAATAAAAAGAAAGAAATATAAAATATTATCAATTTATGGAAATGAAGATATTCAAAATAATTTAACAAGCATGCATGACTGGACAAACTATAATAAAGAAAATGGTATAACAACCAAAGATCAGAAATTGATTTATTGATACATTTAAAATTAACTTAGATACAAGATTGTTTTCTTTTAGAAAAAAAAAAAAAGTTCACTGTACAAACACATGTTAGGTTAGGTCCATAGTAATTTTTATTCTGTACAATCAATGTTAATTACCCTCATGATGTGCAGAAATGCATGTTCACAAAGTAGAAATTCATCCATTATAAACTTCTGTATAGTTAATACTTACAACCGATATTTTGCGCAACGTGTATACAATATGCTTTTAAGGGAGGAAGAGGGAAAATTTCTTAACCATTCTAAACTCACAAAATATGAAGTCCAATATATCCGAACTGTAAACGTTTTTTTGTTTGTATTCGAGTAACAAAAATGAAAAGTTATAAAGCCCAATATATTAAAGCTGATTTATCGAAATCTCATACATTACCACAAGGAATAAATGACATGATGAAAAATTTGACACAAACACAAAACAATTAAAAACATACGATAAGAACCAATCAATAAAGCACATTCAAGTCGATAAATAACTAGGAAAGCAAGAAAACTGTGATACAAATATGCAACTTAATCTCCACAGTTTATTCACATAATAACCAGATTTCTCTCTCTTGAATAGGATAGGCCGCCTTAAGGAAAATACTTACCATATCACTTAAGGAGTGATTCAACAATTAGACACATATACATATTATATATTCCCAGTTTGATTAATTTTAAAGTGTATTATTGTTTCAGCAAGGTGCTAAAACCACTCACATCTCTGACACAAAAATGAAAAGCATTGTGCTAGTTTTGAAATAGTTGTGATATTATATACAATTTTTATCACACTTCTGATTGCTTGTTCCAGTTTGTAATAAATCTGATCTCAGTCCAAGTTTTTGGTTGATGGTTATAAAGCACCCTGTAATTAAAATACAATCAAATTTGTCAATTTAATAGATCCAGGCTGATGCCAGTATTAAATGCTTAATGATATGTATTTATTTTAAGCACTAACAGTTTGTCTTCAAATGTCTTGTATTGCGATGGATATTAATCTACATTACATCTAAAATTACTAAAATACCATGATTGCAGAAAGACAAAGGGTTTACCTCAAACTAAAGTTCTAAAATATCCAGGATCACATTATATTTGCCTACAATGAAAGTATGCAATCCAGCCGATGAGGTTGAATATAATATTCTAGAGCTACCCCTCTTTTATCTTCAAGCCTTTGAAAAAGAAAATGTTTGTTGGGGGGGGCAGAAAGTCATGATAAAGTGAAACTACTTGTGGTATTTTAATTCAGTTACGTGAACATTGGACACTCTAACATAATTAAAGTTATTTGTTTGAATTCAAAATTGAGTGGGCTAGTATATGTTTAAAAATGCTGTTTTTACTTTCCTCTTTTTTGTATGATAACAACAATATAAAAATATATAAATAAGAAATGTGTGTGTCACTTTATACTTTGGACAAGATAAGAAAGTTTAATGTAGCCTTCATGCATCAGATTCTACCCCCATTTTCTCTAAGTCCGCTTCCTTTAATCAATTTTCACTCATTTGTTCATTTATAACAATTTCGATGTATTATTAACATTCATTTTGCAAATTTTTGTAATCATAATTTTGAGTTTAGCATATTTAAATTCTCTCTATTACAACAAATTATTACATGGAAGAAGGAACTGAAGACAGATAGGAACAAATAAAAGGACACAATATGACTTTTACCAATAAAAGAGGAATACATTCACACTTTACATTGCTGTCACAGAACTAAGAGGTGATGAATGCCTCTTGAAGAAAGTTAAACATTATCACCAAATCCCCCTGACCTAGGTTTTATTCTATCGTAACTCATCAGGATGAAGTGTGAAACGCACAACATAACTTACTAAGAGTTTTTTTTTGTTTAAATGCAAGAACTTTCAATTTTTTGTCCAATGGCAGCAATGTAAAGTGTGAACTATGTTCTTTTCATTGTAAAAGCATATTTTGTTTGTGTCTTTTACATTTTTCTATCCATCTTTCCTCTGCACTTGCACAGGCCGCCTGCTCCACAGTCCATGTTCTCTGAGCCATTTGTATTGAGTTCCCCACTGTACTCAGCGCCCATGTGAACTCTGCTTTCTATTGACTCGCTTGGTGGCCACTATCGCTCACGTTTTCCCGCGCCAATGGGAAGCTCCATTTTCTCCCAGTGGACAAGGCCAGGCAGCAGTGGAGGGTATTTAACACTGTGGTTCCTCTGTCAGAGGCCAGTCGGAGAATGGCTACACAAACCGGGTATGCCTTTTGAAAGAGCTAATAAATTGTCGTGTTTTGAATTCGCTCTCCTTCCGCCATCATCCTGTACCTCCCACCTTGACTCGCGTTGCCGGGACTCTATTCTACCTCCCACTGCGACTCACGTTGCCGGAACAATCTCATTGACCTTTTTCATACCCCTACCCACACGGGTCCGAACACGTTACCGTCATCGTGAAATCAACCACCGAAGCCGCAGGAAGGGATAACAACCTTCTTCCAAATATAATACATCAATGTGATTTGAAAGCTAAGAATCAAGGTTATGGAGTATGAGGTCCTTAATAATATATTAACTAAATGATTTCCTTGACAAATTAGTTATACTTAAAACTGTATCGCTAATAAATTATCAGTATGGTGAATCTCAGTTAATAGTGGTATCAGCTTAGCTCTACAAAAAATGTGAAGTTTTAATCTAACACATGCAACATAATGATTAACAAACAAAATAATCATTCAGAACTAAGTGTCTAGCCCAACTAGTTTCTTTGATTAAACAAACTTGAGTTCTATGAACAAAACATGACTTTTCATCTATATTTTGATAAAACGCTGCTTAAAAGTATTGATATTGTAAAAACAATAGAATCACAACCTCTATATTAAATGAAAGCTTGGAAGAAATAAAAAGTTGGCGAAAATAGATAAAAACAAAAGATTAGTTTCAAATTTTGGTCAGATAACTTTATAGGGTAGAAAAGGTGAGTTGTGTTGCTTAAAGTTAAATCACTCACCATACATTTATTATCCTAAATCAAGAACACCCATTGCTTTACTTTTCCAACTATAAATAAATAATCATTAAAAAAATATGTGTTCCTAAAGAATAAAATGAGCTTACCAGGCTACATTTATCATTATAACTATGCAAATTGTATTTATAAAGTATTATTTATTTTAGAGGCTTTATAGCCAGCGACCAAGCACATGGTTAGACCGAGTTCACCCAAGAACATTTTGTCTTGTACGGGGCATTATTACTGTTCATCTTCATCGGCTGGCAAATAATCAAACTTGTTGCTGCCAACAAAATTCTGAAACAGAATATACAAGAGAAGAGATATAAAGATTTTGAAACCTAATGAGTTGGCTAATTTACTGTAGTACCTGAAATTGAGCCAACCCTGAATATAGGTTGCACCCTAAAATCACAATCCCTTTGAAAGCAATAAATATATTTATATCTGAAAATGAATCCTTTAGCATTCCTAATGTCATTATTCACATGTATTATTACTAGGAATTCACATTTCTCTGTGTAACTAAGTTTTAATAATAGCTGAGAGATACTTTATTATCATGATCTACAAAGTGTTATTATTTGTTTCTTTAATATGAAAGTGTATATTCTTGTTATTTAGCTATACAGATATAACTCAATAAGGAAAACCTCTTTTCGCTTTATGAGGTAATTGTATAATATTTGGAAGAAGGTACAGGAAAGGTGGATAGAAACATATAAAAGGGGGACAAACACAATATGGCCTTTACAATGAAAAGAAGAACACAGTTCACACTTTACACTGCTGCCAATGGACAAAGAGGTAATGGATGTCTCTTAAAGAAAATTGATCGTCACCGCCCAATCCCCCGACCTAGGTTTCATTCTATCGGAACTCATCAGGGAGGAGTGTGTAACGCGCAACGCAACTTCCTAAAAGAGAAAACCAAAAAAACAAAAGGGGAAAAAAAAAGGAAAATGGTAAAGAATAATAATAAATAATAGAACACATAGATAGGAACAAATAAAAGGTATAACAAAAAGGACAAAACAGGAAAAGGACATGGATGCGAATATATAATGATATGACTCTATAAGGAAAACCTCTTTTCGCTTTATGAGGCAATTGTATTATATTTGGAAGAAGGTACAGGAAAGGTGGATAGAAACATATAAAAGGGGGACAAACACAATATGGCCTTTACAATGAAAAGAAGAACACAGTTCACACTTTACACTGCTGCCAATGGACAAAGAGGTAATGGTTGCCTCTTAAAGAAAATTGATCGTCACCGCCTAATCCCCCGACCCAGGTTTCATTCTATCGGAACTCATCAGGGAGGAGTGTGAAACGCGCAATTTCCTAAAAGAGAAAACCCAAAAAACAAAAGGGGAGAAAAAGGAAAATGGTAAAGAAATATAGAACACATAGATAGGAACATGTAAAAGGTATAAACATAAAGGACAAACACAGGAAAAGGACATTGGATGCGAATAAATTACCTCATAAAGCGAAAAGAGGTTTTCCTTATTGAGTTATATCATTATATATTCGCAAATAATGTTCTTTTCCTGTGTTTGTCCTTTATGTTTATACCTTTTTCATGTTCCTATCTATGTGTTCTATATTTCTTTACCATTTTCCTTTTTCTCCTCTTTTGTGTTTTTTGGTTTTCTCTTTTAGGAAGTTGCGTTGCGCGTTTCACACTCCTCCCTGATGAGTTCCGATAGAATGAAACCTAGGTCGGGGGATTGAGCGGTGACGATCAATTTTCTTTAAGAGGCAACCATTACCTCTTTGTCCATTGGCAGCATTGTAAAGTGTGAACTGTGTTCTTTTCATTGTAAAGGCCATATTGTGTTTTATATGTTTCTATCCACCTTTCCTGTACCTTCTTCCAAATATAATATAATATCCTACTATATAATAGATTTCTGGTAGAGAAAAGAGCCTTTGAGAAAACAATTCCTACGCTGAACAGACTTTAGATACAAACACCCTTCTCTATTTCTTTTTATATTCCCCACTTTTTCAAACTTCCACAGTTGCACATTGTTTTGAATTTTCAAAAAATTTATTTTTCACATGAAAAGACATCAATGAAAGAGTAATATTCCCAAAAATTCAAACTAATGCGCAACTGTGAAAGTAATAAAGAAGTGGAAAGTGTAAAAGTTTAATAAGACATGAAGAGAGAAGTGTGTTTGTTCCAATCTAGGCCTAACTTAACTATCCATTCAGGTTGTCTTCCTTCACTATCACTTACTTTACATCATTGTGCAGTGTTTCTACAATGTCTTGTTATACATTTCCAAGCCATCGTGCAATTATTCATTTTATTAACTTTGTTTTATTATTGTTAGTGTAACTTTAATGTCCTTAAATTATTATCACCGCGTCTTACTACCCGTTTGGATTATACACACACTACTGTGTGATGGTAAGGTGATTGTGAGATGAAATGGAGGACTTACAGCTTAACGTAAAATCAGAACCATGGTGGAAGCCTGGCATTCAATGCCCTTAAAGAGATGAGTGTTTAAACCATTTTTTTCATTTGCTTTTTTTTATTAGAGTTTTCTTGTTTTTCAAATTGTGTTTTATAAGTGTTATTACTAATTTAAAAACAAATACTTCTATTTTCAACCTTTTTATTTCCAAAACATGTATTTATATTCATAAAAATGAGTGTCATTCATATTTTAAGAACATGTGTTTTAATATACTTCTTAACATTTTAAAATGATGAATAAGCCTATATTCAAATTTGACTCAAACTCGGGAGCTTTTAGAATTACTCGACTCGAATGAAAAAACAATCAGGTAACCAACAGACTGCAACAAAAAGTATCTAGAACCATGTCTGAGAAAGTTGACATTTTAATTTTGGTTTGAAGTAACTTTTTTATTATAACCAACAAGGTTGATATTATTTTTTTTAAACATTTTTGAAGTAGTTAAGAGCACCAATTGGTATAGAGATTATAAACTATTTCAATTAATTATAATTTGTTAATAGTGACAGTCTGACTGATTGTGCAGGGGGCCTATTGGTGGGCGGGGAGAGGCTAACCCACTCTGAATAAGAGTTTGAAATGAGGTATGAGAGAAGACTTGAGATATCCAGGTGAAAAGACAGGGTGACAAATGAAGCCCTAAGAAGCGTGGGTGAGAAGAGAGCCATTTTGGATGTAATTCTTAGGTACAAAGCAAACTGTATTGAACACATCCTTTGAAAGAACTGTCTTCTACAAAATGTCATGAAAAGAAAGCTGAGCACAAGAGGATTCAAATAATGGCCGACTTGAAGGAAAGAAGAAAATTCTGGAAGCTGAAGGAGGAGGCAGAGGACAAAGTGCATTGGCCGTTTAAGTTCACTGACAAAAAGAATGGACCCATTGTAAAACAGAAAACCTAATAACAACAACAACAATAATTTCCATAACAAATCAGTGTCTGCATTAAAAAAACTAAAAGAAAATATATTACATTTTGTGATCGTAGTTTTTCATCAATTTTAGACAAAATATAAGCTTGTTAATCATATTTGAAATGTAGCATTTTGTAAATTATTTTGAAGTATTCAAACTTATATTTGGTTTAGCAATATCTGATTATTTGGGTCAGCTTTGCTTTAAATTGAAAGAGCGGACTTTATACACCTCTAGCTATAATTAATATAAATTAAGAGTGAAATAAATATAACTTTGTAAGTACTCACAGTTGTTTCCTGTTCTTGGACTTTAGGCATGCGAGCTATGTCATCGGGTGGCTCTCGCCTGCGTTCACTGAAATTCAGAATATCTTATTCACAAGGTTATCTAATATAAAATTGTATGTTTTTTCTGGGGAGGATTTAAAGTATGACGTGTGCAGCAGCAAGAATGGAAACACGTTAGTCAACTCAAAAGCGCAACTTACCTATCCCTTTCTGAAAGTGGCCTTCCTTCTCCCCGCCCTCTCTGTCGATCACCACCTCTGCTGGGATGTCCTCCCCTTTCTCTGGACTGACCACCTCCTCCTCGGTCATCTCGCTCATCTAAAACATAACCTCTTAGTTTCTTAACAATGACAATTGAGCTCAGTCAGTAGTGTCTCTGCTTGCTGAGCTAGGCGTTTCCCCTTTCACAGTGATGAATTAACATGCGGGGACTAGGTTTTGTGTTTGTCCTAGCATATGTTTAATACAATATATAATAAAATTAATATCACAAAGTTGTAGAGAAACATAGCACAAATCAAAGCCAAAAACAATAGCAATTTTTTTACACACAATTCAATATTCTGATACTTTCATTGTATCACAATATTGTGTGTAATTTTTATGTTAGTATTTTTACTTTTGTGCTTCAGTTTTCAACTTATTTAACATATTTATTTAAATTACAAATTATAGAGTACCAAGGACATTTTATCAGGTCTGTGGAATCTTATGCCAACCCTTTAACTCCGACAGAAATTATAAAAGTATATTAATTGGCTATAAAAAATTTACTGAAGTATATTTAACAATGAGGTGACCCAATGGATAAATAATTTTATAATAATGAAAACTGATAAAAATAAGTATAAAATGAAAATAAAGAAAAGGGAAAACTAAGCTAATAAGTGTAAATTTAATAAAAGAAATTTTTTAAATAAACACATATAAAATTAATGGATTCACTTACATTTGTTTATTTTCCTTTTAATCTATTTTGTTAATTTTACTTTATAATATATATTATATTATTAGTTGGTTTCCTTTTCAAGGAAGTTGCATTGCGCGTTTCACACTCCTCTTTAATTAGTTCTGTTAGAATGAAACCAAAGTCGGGGATTGGGTGGTAGCGATCAAGAGGTAACCATTACCTCTTTGCCTAATGGCAACAATGTAAAGTGTAAGGTATCTTCTTTTATTTGTAAATGCCATACTGTGTACATTCTTTTTATATGTTCTTATCCACCTTTCCTGTACCTTCTTCCAAATATAATAAGATTACTTCATGGGAATCTTCTTTGGCCATGTAAATTTATATTTAAATAAATTCTGTCCATCCAAATTTCAATCCAAAATAACAATAAAGATTTATATATTGTTATAAAATTATAAGTTTTTATATTGAAGTCAGGATTGAAGTTGGCACATTTTTACATACTCTGACTCCACCCAAAATTACTCCCAACTCCACAGCCATGCATTTTTTTACCTTGTGCTGTGATCATAAGAAGGTTATCAATTTTTAACATTAATAACTCTATAGAACTCACATTGATTTCTACGTGGAGGAGGACCCCCTCGCGCATCTCCTTGATCTCTGGCATATCTCTTTGGACTTTCTCCTCGAGGAGCCTGGTACTTTCGAGGGCTCTCGCCTCGAGAGGGCTGGTGCCTTTTTGGGGACTCATCTCTAGATGCCTGGTAGCGATTGGTAGGAGGAGGGGACTCGTGGCGACCTCTACCATGCTCGGGGTCCGAGCCAGCTGGACTCACCTGTCCATTACCATCCTGAAAGAAAGCAAACGGTCTGCTGTTAAGTGACAATCAATTTAGTTTTTAATAGTATGATTTAAAGTAAGGATGGAAACTCGTTACCTTCAAATTCCTCAAATCCTTATGTTTTTTCCTTCCCCAGTTTTTCAAGTGAAATTTGTTTTTTTGATCTCTATTACTGATTTGATCCATTACTGTTCAGAACCAACATAATTATAGGACAAACTCAACAACCCCACTCCAGGCCAGTAATTTAACATTTAACTAAATGTGAATGGGTTATAAGGATTTTAACATTTAGTTACTATTTGTATTTTCTATTATATTTATATTTCCTACGGTGTTAAATTATTTTTCCAAGATTCGAGTTTCAAGGTAAATTGGAAATTTGGATTTGTAAAATAGTGGATTCGACCCTAATTTAAAGTTAAAGTGGTGGTTATTAAATACTTATTTAATAATAAAGCTTAGATATACACAATAAATAACCCTAGAACAGTGATTCCCAACTTGGGGGTGCGCACCCATGGAGTAGGGGAGGAGGGCATGGAACAATTTGGAAATAGCGCAAAAAGTATATAGAAATTTAAGATATTTTTTATTAAAATAACTAAAATATCAAATTTTTTAAACCCCTCTATTATTAAGACAGTAGTGTTTAATGTTGTACATGAACTTAAGGTTTTGAAAAGGGCCAAGGAGGATAGGAACAAATAAAATTAAAACACAAAATATGGCTCTTACAAAGAAAAGAACATAATTAACATCAGGGGTGTGGAAATTGTGTCATAAGCAGTTATGGGTGGAGTCAAAGTTTGTGTCAGTGAATTTAATGACTCAGACTTCAAAATAAAAATTTACAGTGTTATAATTATAGATGGGTTGAATACACTATTTTACGAATTCGAATCTCTAATAACTTACCTTCAAATCTTGGATAAAATTATGAACATAAGAAAAAGAAAAATATATTAGAATACTAGAAAATACAAATGGTAACTGAATGTTAAAATTCTTTCTCATGATCCATCCATTATAACATGAATACATTCAATTAAGTGTTGAATTACTGGTCTGGGGCCTGGTTGTTAAGCTCATCCTGTAATTTTAAATAGTTTTGAAACGCCAATAAGCACTATTAGAGCTCTAAAACCAACTATGTTTAAGGATCGAATCCTCAAATCTCCTTAAGAACTTGAGAGATTCAAGGAATTCAAGGTCTTATCCATAATTATAACAATATATGAATATCAATACAATAGTGCAGGACTGCCCTTTTTCACAGATTTAATCTGTTTTCGCACATTTTAGAGGTATAACACAGATCACAGAATATTTGGTTATTTTCAAGGATTTGTAGGCTATTTTTTAGGTTATCGTTAAAAATAACTACCTAATTGTGGACTGATACGATACTTGATACCCATAGTATCCACTGTTATCACAATAATTGATACTATATGCTAAAAATCTCAATACCACTATTTAATATTCAACACGGTTAACTCCACAAATGGGTTGAGGATAGTGATAGGCATAATCGAATTGAGTTTTATTTTTTTGTGCTGTTTTTGATTACTTTTCTAACTACTTCACTACAATATTAAAAATTCAGCCATTCACAATAATCAAAATAGATTTAAAAACAAATTGTTACAAATTTAATTCTTAAAACTTGCCTACATAGCTAGCGTTTGTCAAATAAGACATGAGGAGAAAACTCGAATCAATTTTAAACAAACAATCGATAGTATGTAGAGTTTACTAGACAATTTTATCAATGCCAAACTTTAGTTTTAATTTGTGAAACTCCACAAAATATCTAACTTTTGAATAATATCAAGTAAATTATTATCTTTGATTAGAGGTTCCTAGATCATCAGTTTCAAAATAAGAATAAAGATGCTTGTTTAATTATCGCTAATTTTCCTATGCTTGGCTATCATGGGGGCTGACTTTTACAGTAATTCGTGGCAGACGTGTTCATCGTTTAGAATTTTTGTAACATGTAAAATGTGTTTATCTTTTCCTTATAAAAGCAACAATTTGGTGTATGTTTATTAGGGGTGTGCGAAGCCAGTTTTTTCAGTTTGAAGCAAATATTCTTGGAAGTCGAATCAAAATTCAAATGAAATCCAAACAACTAATAATAGGTCTGAAAGCAAATTATATTTCTAAAACACTTGGGTGTTTTAGCCTTAATATATTTATATTTAGTACAAATGTTATTAAATTGATTCATTTTAACTAACTTTTACCAAACTAATAAAACATTACAATTAAGCTTATTTATGTAATATATAATAAAACTTTTTTTTAAATACACAGACCTACTAAAAACATTCATTTGGGCACGTAAAAAGACAATTATATTTCATAAAACAATACATGTATAGACTATTAGGGGTGTGCGAAGGCCACTTTATAAATGCAAAGTTTGAAACTTGCGAAGAAAAGTCAAAAGTCGAAGCTACCTACAATTTTTGTTGTCACTTAACGCTATTTTCAATTTTTAAATTAATTATTTTTCTAGATCTTGTCAGTAACATGGACCAGGAAAATTTCCTTATTTGTTACCTAAGGCCTATATTAATAATTAATGCACACAGGCCTACTGATAGCTTAGTAAATTAGCAATAAAGTTTTAATCTTTATTTATATCATAGAGCTTATAATATTATTTTGCAAACTTTACATATGCATATGCATTTCTCTGATAATAATTATAAATTAAATTCAGTTTAAAAATGAGGTGGCCCAATGGCTAGATAATTTTATAATAAAAGAAATTGAAAAAACTAGAGAAAAAGGAAAAAATAGACTACTAAGAATAAATTTGATGAAGAAAACCCACCTAGAAAGGAAGAAGATGTCACCTTTGTGCATTGGATTCTTCCCACATTTTTCCTCTTTCCTTAGGTGGGCTTTCTTCATCAAATTTATTCTTAGTAGTTTATTTTTCCCTTTTCTTTAGTTTTATCAATTTCCTTTATTATAAAATTAAATTCTGTTTTATTTTCCCACTTTTCTTATCAGTCATTTTAATAGTAAAGAAAATGCGAAGAAGCTATAAAAACGTGATTAAAGGCTTGTGCCTCATACATATTGATAATCACTATTTTACAATTTAAAGTTTTGTTTTAAATTGTGAATTGTGGTAAACATGAATATAATATATTAAATAACAGCTCAGAATGGTTAAAATTGAAAATACATATTTATATTATATTAATACATACACATTTTTTGCCAAAGCTTTGAATTTTTCGAAGTATTTTTTCTTTCTAAGTCAAAGCTAATTAATATTCGCTTCGACTTCAACATTCTTGAAGCTTTGTACACCCATAATATTTATCCTTTGATTTCTTCCTATATCTCTTTACTTTATGTTATTTTATGTTCTGTATAGCATTGTGAAAGTATCATGTTTTAGAAGCTAGCATGTTAATAGTAGAGTCCAATGTTCATATTTTTAGTGGGAGTAAGGTATGAATAAGACTCGGATTTTCAATAACGATCATCATTTGTGATGGTAAAAATTAACTTCTCATTGTCTTTATGAAACTTTTTCAAAGTTAACCTTCTTATGAAAAAGCAATATTTGCGACAAAAAAATTAATTCCTCAGCAATTCTGCAACCCGAAAGTCTCCAATCCTAAATAAATTTTCCAACATAGGTGTTATGCTTTTTAAATAAAAAACAATTTATTAGTATTACAAAATAAGTCTATCATAATTATTATTTTCTTCATTCTTAATAAAATAAATACCACTTTTAAAAAATCTATAAAGAACCACTGAAAAACTGGGGGTCATCTTAGATTTGTGGTAGTCTTGGATTTGGGTAAATACAGTATATCTATCATCTTAAGTTTATAATTAATTTTTTTAAAGATTGATGTTTGTAATTCTGATTGACAAATTTATTCTCAAGCATAAATTTACAATGCCAAAGAAGCTTTACACAAAGTCATTTGTATTTGGGCATTTTTCTGCATTAAGTTTGTTACTACTAGTTATTATAAATTAGCCATTTCTGAGAGTAAAAAAAATAGAGGATTCAAATGCTTAGCTTACTAACTCCAAAGCCCTGGTTAACACTTTGCATTGGATAAAGATGTAATGGCTGCCTCTTGAAGAAAATCAATCATTATCACCGAATCCCCCCCCTAACACCCTTGATTTATTGAGGAAAAAACTCTCCAAAATGATAAGACAATTAGTATACTCACAGGCAACTCTTTGCGGGGTCCTTGTGGTTTGTTCCAAGCATTTCCCTTCGGGAGAGGTGCGGGCTCTAACTTCTTAGGTTCAGAAGCATCCTCATCTCGGTCTCCATACTCGCTGCCACTTTTAGACCTGTCACAATACAACACGTTAAAAGACAGCTTAATAACAATGTATAGATGTTACGTTATTTTTAAAATTCATTTTAATAAAAACACACTAAAAAAATTTAAAAAAAGAAACTAAAACTATGCACTATTTCACCAAATAGAACATGCTTTTTAACATACCATTACATCGGGGGGAAATAGTGTGCCTATAATGTGCATGTTAAAGGTGCTAACAATAATCATGCATTAAAGTAAGTTTTCTAACATAGTAACCACTGATGAAAGGACCCTATAATTATTCTTGGCCCATTAACAGTGTTGCTGAGACTGGTGAAAACAAACTATATTCAACCCACTTCAGTGGCTGAATGGTCTAAGGCGTCACTATCGTATTAGACTGGCTTTCTGATGACAGATATATTAGGGTTTGTATTCACGTTGTCTACTGGGGGTGGTTTTGCCTAAATGATTCCCTCTCTTCTTCTATGCAAATACAAGAAGTTATCTAGAATCATTTGCTCATTACTAACCATAATTAACTAGTAAGTAATTTACTCGTTAGAGCAGCCAAATATTTAACCAATTCTAAATGTAACAAAAATCCTATAGCTAATCTATTTATCCAGTGACAGTTGCATAAAAAAGTAAAGTTTTATTATTTTCCGAGCTTGTACAAATCAAGAATATTTTTTTATAATTTAAATATTTTGAACCTATTCCAAATATAAGATTAAATATTAATAATTTATTTTTCAATATAGTCCAAAACACCATGAGCCATGACATCACGAGTGAGGTTTGGTGTGCATTCCACTTAATGCTTCTGTGTCCGATGACCTAAAGGAAACAGTGGGGTCAGTGCATCATTTCATTTGGACGAGGCAATTTTGATTTATGGAATGGCACATATCAGTTGTTTGGAAGATTCCCCTGTGTGTGTGTGTGTGTAGTTATGGGTGGGTGTATCTAGGTCAGAGGTTGGTAACTGGTGGATCTAGCAGCAATTTTCAGTTGATTGTGTAATAAAGTTACGCAGTCATTTAAAGTCAATCTTTTGAGAACAGTGGGGACATAATTATAGACCATTTATGGCTTCTTTGGTGCTACCTGACACTAGTAAAAGTTACCAGACCAAATTATGTATCCCTACGCCAAACCATATAATCTGCAAAAACATTTGTTTAGCAACCGTCACTTTAAAAAGTCAAAATTTTGGTCTATAAAGAAACATATATTACGTTTTTTTTATTGTTGGCCTTGATATGTTGATGTTAGGCCTAGTATTGATTATAATTTTTTTTATAAATAATCAATATTAATCAGTCACAAATAAATAGACATCAAATAATGTTAGAATTGTTAGGGTTAAGTAATTTATTGTGGACTAATTACGTTCTCAGGTTGTGATCCATTTGTTACGCTCTCACGTTGTGCTGCCATCTATTACGCCCCTATTAGTTGGGAGCCAATTGTTATGTTCTTATAGCTGGTCCACATTGGGCCGCCAATTGCCACCTTACGTAATATTATTGGTGATAAATGCCCAACGTTTGGAAGTAATTTATAACGTTTAAAATAGTTACTATCACTCCCCTACACTGGGCCTCACTTTTTTATGATAAAATAACTAACGTCAGATAGAGTTTGATATTGGTTTATTCAATGATAGTTATTGATACTTGTATAGATAAATGACCATGTTGCACGAGCGCCGAGCATATGTCCGTCCGTGACAATGACTGACATCACAGCGAGCTCTGAGATTACACCCCCCGTTATATACCTCAGTCTAATGGAACTTACTAAAATGTTTAGTTCGTGAAAACGTATAAAAGGATACAGAATGGCCTAGAACCGGACACTGCCCCAAATTGAACATCTACATTATTCTGAGTTGTTCGAGAGCAGGAAGGTAATTTTTAAAAGACTCAACTTACGTCACACACACTGAAGTTGGTTACAGTAGCTGATGCCTCCTGACTTCAGGGCGTGAACTTAAAAACAAGAAATAACTAGTAATTTCCTAGTTAGAATCTGGTAACTATCAAAACTGAATAATTTAGAAGAAGACTTGTTTTAAGCGCCAAGTAATAAAATATAAAATTCAAATAAAAATAATATATACATATATAATTAAGAAGAGAATATTGTCAATGCTTTCAAATATTCTTTAGGGTCAAATCAGGGACATTACAGCCTACTCCTTGAATAAGGATTGGATTAAAAAGTAGCCTGCCAACAACAGGGGAGGGAGTGCCAAGACTTGTACATATAAGAGATAAAAAAAAATATATATATAGAATAATAAATATCTTTACATTGTCATTCTACTCACAGGGACTCGTAGACTTATAACTTATCGACATGATAATTTGAAACTTTTTTTAAATTTACACAATTAAAAAAAAGAGGTGAAAATATTGACGAACATGTGTTTTTACCTTTGCTCCTATTTATTTGGTTAAATTAAGAAAAGTCAGCTTTATTTATATGTAGGTTATAAAGCAGTTATCATTTTTTATTATAAGCTATCGCTAACTATCAAAACCTAACATTTGAAGAACCAACAGGGAAAACAATACAAATTGACCTAAAGATTTGCACTGACCTTCGTGATACATTCTGTAGATGACCTAACAGAAATATTTTTTTTTGTAAAATTATTAAGTTTTTTTACAGATACTCCAGGTGTCGGTTGTTTCTTTCTGATCTTACAAGGAGTTTCAATTTGATCCCTTATCTTGTTATAATAACTGCACTTCACAGAATTTTTTCGAATACTATAAGAATCCTAAAACTTGAGGTTTAGCCTAATGGTCAACACAACACAACACAATCTTGGGCTCAAAGATATATTTTATAGTCTTAATACACAGACTTGAATTTTAGAATAATGTATATTGATCATTGAGTAACACTCGCTATTTTTTTTTATCACACGCTTCAATATCATATTGGAAAAATAATTATTTAAAGATCAGTAAAAACATTCTATTTTCCAAGGATAACACACTCACACACCAAACTAATATTCACAAAAGAACACACAAATTACTAGATAGCCGAATTTAAAAAAGACACTGTATTATTAAAAATAGTAATGAAATTACTAACAGTAACTTAGATACAGCTAAATACTCAAACAATAAAGTGATTTGAACCCCCAGCACAGAAGTCCGACGACACTTTACACCTAGACTGCCAGATCACCTTTATTTTTGTTAAATATGTGTGGGGGGCCAGTTATAAAAATATATATAACTGAATATAATACTATTACATATATAATTTAATGTACTATTTAACCTGTAGTTGCCACTAAAGTTAAAAAAAATACTATAATGGATTTATTAGACTACTTTCTTTTTAATTTGATTATGGAAAATACAATTCTAGTGTAATCCTTTGGGAAGTATTGTTAAAAGTGATTGATAATATTTTTTAGTAATGATAATAATAGTAATACTTAGAAAATAATAATTATCTCCAAATATGTTGACAACAGCGACTTTCAGTCAATGTTGGTATTACTGATAGCTTCTTCTAGCTGTAAGGTAAAACTAAAAAAGTAGGGGGATCTACTTTATTTAAGAAAGGTTAATTTTAAGGTATTAAAAAGAAAGTAGAGGGGAGAAACCATGCGATACCATGGGACTTCGAGGTTTATAAGTCGATCAGAGCTCAATAAAGTGGCTGACCCTAGGTCTATATGAAGTGTACTAGTGTAAATATCAAAGTATGCTATCAGAGTGTACTAGTGTAAATACCAAAAGTATGCTATCAGAGTGTAAAGACTATATGTTTATTAAATAAACATTTTAGTGTTCAAAATGAATATTTAATTAAGTCCTGTGGTTACATATTTCCTGTACGTGGCTTTGTGCCAAGTCAAGAGTCGTGAGTTCCTTTTTGGACACGAATAAGAACTGGGTTAATTGTCAAGGTAAAACGTGACAAACTTTCCCCTTATGTTGTGGACCACAAGTAGTTTTCTTTCAGTAACACTTCAGAGTACTAAATGATTTTCACTCAAGACAGTGTTAACTCTTTGTTAAGCTCAGGACAATAGTGGTTCGATCTCACTCAAAGGACAATTAAGTCAGATCGACCTAATAATACGTGTTCTGGGTTATCAGGGTAATGGAGATTTGTAAGACAGATAGAAAGTTGTTTCCTGGTTCTAAGTACATTTTATGAAGTATGGGCCTAAGACCATAATAGGGGACTGGAGTTTGAATAGAGGGTACCAAAAGGGGTATATGTCACAAATTGTAAACAAAACAGAATAACCAGCGATAAGCCAATAAAATTATTCAAGTAATATCACTATGGTTAAAAAATCGATTTAATATTATGAAATTCCCAAGTTTATATAGTCAAATTTATATTTTAATAAAATAATTTTTTAAAAAAGACAAAGAAACTAATGAGTGCAAAATTGTGTGAAGAAAGCCCACTAAAAAAGAGATGAAAAAATGAAGCTATATTCAATGTACAAAGATGACTTATTCCTTTCTTCTGTATTCTATAGAAGAAAGGGCCGGCTCTCAAACACATGGTGAAACACAAATAGTTGTTTTTTTGGTTAGGTTCGCTTATGTGAGGAGATCCATGTAAATAAAATGTAAATATATTGACTTACCAGAAATGTTATGAATAAATTGTTGATTATATTTTGGTAACAGATAGATGTTACTTTCTAAAGATAATCTATTGATAAGTTAAACTTTTAGATTTGAACTTCTAATTTCATCTAACTTGTTCCTGAGGTTTATTTGAAATTAATATTTTTCTCTTTCAAAATACTAAGGAGTTTTTGTTGAAATTGGTTTAGGGTTTGAAGCTGTGAAGCTTAATAATTCCATTGTTATATTGTAGTCATATGCCTCTCTAATGTTTCCCTTTTAATCATCTATTCAGATAAATAAGTTTCTGAATTACCATGTAAATAGCCCCCTCCCTTTTTTAAATATGAAAATGGGCCAAATTCCATATCTCATAGCTTGCAAGAAAGTTTGTTTACCATACAATGCACATACAAGCATGCCACATTATTCTCCAAAGAAGGCATAGATAGGTATTACTTGAGACTTTAAACCTAAATTCCATCTTTTTTAAACACAAAAAAATTGCTACAATCAACATGCAGTGCAGGGATACAGCTACCCCACCCACCTCTCATGAGCCTGGCCGGGCAGGGCAGAGCTGCGAGACTGAATTATTAAGGGACGTATCGACCGATCTTCCCGCCTGCCAGGAAAACAATTCAACTTCAATTTTTTTTAAATAATTTACCACGTGTATAAATATACTATATCAACCCAAAAACACCTTAAAAACATGATCACTTTCAAAGTGAAAAAATATTTGTTTGAAAATTAACTCACTTTGATAGTAATCAAATACACCCTATTTGCATTTGTTTAATTCTTTAATTATATGTCTAATTAATAGGATTTTTTTAAACTGTAACTATGTCTTAAGCAATGGTCGAGAGATTCTTTTTCATTGTGTTATTGTTAGGGATGGGACACTCAAGTCGTTTGAAATCCATAAGGAAAATTTCAGATTCAAGACTAGAATACATAAAGAAAGATTTAAAAAAATTTTCAAGTTAAATTTGTCTTAGAGCTTTAATACTGATGATTGATGGTTCAGAACCATAATTAGGGGATGAACTAAGCAACCAGACCCCAGACCAGTAATTTAACACTTAACTGAATGCATGAATATTATAATGGATGGATTATAAAAAAAAGAATGTTAACATTTAGCCGCTATTTGTATTTTCTATTTTTCTAATATATATATATAAAATTTGAGGTTATGTGGTATAGAGCACTAGGCTAAATCATGGTTTAGATTAGGAGGGATAACCAGCACACTTACCTAGGTGATCCTGGAGTAGAAATTGTTTAGATATAACACTAAAAAACACATAAACACATTTTTAAGGACAAGCTTTCACTGTCACAGACAGCTTCATCAGGTCAGGAGAGTAGACTGATGCTTTTGGTTGAACTGTAAGTTTGACTGTCCACAGCTGACTGTTTTTCAGTTAATTAGCTTCTTATTGTTTTTATGAAAATATTTTCAAAATTGCCTTCTTATGCAAAAGCACTATTTGTGACAAAAAAAGAAATTCCTTAGCAATTTCTTTTTTTTGTCACAAATAGTGCTTTTGCATAAGAAGGCAATTTTGAAAATGTTTCATAAAAACAATAAGAAGCTAATTTTTATTATGACAGGGTGTCTACTCAGTTAGAGGAACAAAAATTCGTGACATTTTGGTGACCTTTTTCGACCACAAAATACCTTCGGGGGTGTATAGCCCAAACAGGCAGTAAGACGCGGTGCAAAAAAATTCCTTTGGTAAATGGTCGAACATTATATTGTACATCGGGCCAAGACATTATAATAACAAACACAAGTATAAACTATTACTATAATCATACCAACAAGAAAACTTACTTGCAATTAGAGGTGTTTGAAGCTCCCAGAAGCTGAAGTCTCTCAACAAACATAAAAATCTAATATTGTTCAAATTTGTCACCTAATATTTAGTTTATAGACAAAATCACAACATACAGGATTTACATCTGCCTCAGTCGTTTCTTCTGCAAGTCGATTTCAGTTTGAAGTGCTGAAGCCTCTTCTTCAGCCTGTTGGAGAAGTTTTCTTTTCTTTGCCTCGAGTTTATTTACAGTTTCCAATGTTGTTTTTGATCTGTTAGCTTCTTCATTTCTTCAATTGCTTCCCTCCTTTTGGAACTTGCTCCATCCCACTTGTAAATTCCACATTCTTTATGCCACCTACTGACTGAACCATTGAATATATGCTGTGTTGGGAGATTAGAGAACGCTCTTTCATATTTACAACCAAACATTCCTTGTTTACTGAAAAACCTCTTTCAACAGCACTGTTTCCATGGAACATTGTAAATATCATCGTGCAAAATGACAGCAATGACTTGAAAGCTTTTGCATTAATGAAGATGTTGAAGAGAAAAGAATCTAGTCTGGTTTCATTGAAATCAAATGTCTTCAGCTCTTCTTGAACAGAAGACGGCTCACAGATTTCAAGGTAGTTTTTTCTTATATGTTCAGCTTCAATGTATGCAATATGGTTTGAAGTTAGGGTGCCATGAGTCATTACTGCTGGTGAAAGGCATGAACTTTCGTAATGGAAACCTAGGCCCGGTCTGTACATCAAGTTCTTTCACATTTTTACAAAATTTCTTCACACCAAAGCCTATGTCTACGTCCGAAAAGCTCAATAGATTTTCATTTTGACATCAATTGCCAAGAGCTGTCCTGAGTTTTTCACATTGCTTATAACCTTTGCCTTAAGGACGTGAGCAGCAATATTATGTGCCATCGAATAAAGTATGTATAAGCATGTATAAGGGCAACATTGGATTGTCATTTTGAAATATTTTAAGATATGGTTCCACTTCTACTACTGACTGTAAGAAAAAGAGTTTTGTTTCAAGAAGGTTATCTTTTAGGAAGTCTCGTACAACACTGAAATTATTTGTTTCAGGTGGTTTGGAACACACAAAAGCCACATATTTCTTTAAATGCGTAATCATTTTCATGGCTCTTTCATTACTTTTGAGTTTTCCACCCATCTGATGGAACACATTTTAAGTGGAAAGAGGTCTGATCCACTTGAGACGATGTAATCAGATCTTCGAGATGGAAAATCTTTAAACAGATAATACAACGGACGCAGAAAATTATGAACTTGCCATTCACATTTATTATGAGCTGTCTTATAAGCCTCGTGAACTGTATGAAGAGAGCATGTGCCAACATCAATAGGTTTCTTGTCTTAAAAGTTATCTAAATTTTTTCCCATCATTTGATTGAAGTACTTAAGGAATTTTAAATTTACATTAGGTCCATCAACAGCAATTTGTAGAACATTCTTTAAAGGCAGTCCTAATTCAGACATACCTGACGTAAAGGAATCAAAGAGGTCAGCTGCAGTAGAATGCCCTAAAAACACAGAGTTCAAGTATCGGGTCGAAACCACATTTAAACTTGAGTTCCAATAACGGACAATGATGTCCATTCGTCCTTTTTGGGCAATTCTATTGAGACTTTTGTCAAGTGAAACTGCAAAAAATGCAATCTTCTTTAACTCCGCCGAGAGTTTTTCTTGGAAGAAGGGGCCAAGACCAAAGGTTGTCAAATAGCCAAGTTTGTCTTTTTGCATTTTGAACTTCTGTGCTATTACACTGTCAGGAAACATGATTGAGAAAAGATCACTGGAAATACATGAACCTCTGTCAGAAGTATGAGTCATAACCTTATTCATGGACCACAGAATTTCTGCTTTCAAGGTATCATCATTTATACAAAATTTACTTAAAGGTCCTCCAAGAGATGAGGAAGATGAGACAACTAATGTAGACGAAGCTGCAACCAAATATACATCATTTTCATAAGTAGGCCTACTTGTGGAAGGTAATAATTCTTTTGCCAGTTCTGGCTGTTTACATCCAACTTTTTCAGATATAAAGCTGAGCGTTTTTTGCTTACCTTGGAGTAGGGCAGAGGTTAGTTCCAAATGCTTATTACCTTTTCCATGAATTTTCACTCCATTCAACCCACTGTGGCTTATATCAAATTTCGATTTACAAAATGTACAATAAGCCTTATACTGGTCATCTTCAACAGGGCACAACCACTTTGAGTATTTATTTTCTTCAACAGTCAGCCAAAACTCTTTGAACGAACATTTACCAGGCATCTTTTAACAGATTAGCCTAAACTTCACACACAAAATCTTTGAATGTCCCCCTCCAAAAAAATTATGGATTTTTTTCGCAACACAAGACTAAAAATAATTTAGGCCTAATATTTTATGTGCCTATAATACAACGAAAATCATTTTAAAAATTGGTAAATTTCAACTGTTTTGAATGAATGGTCTTTAAAATTAAATGAATTATATCAAGGATCAAATATTAACACTACTAGTATTATTTTATATTTTATAAGAAATATGCCATATTTCACTGTGAAAACGATTGCTATTTGCTGCCAACGTTAATTTGAAATTATAATATACATTTTACACAGCCTTGCAGTCAGATCACTGAAAGCGTAAAAAATTGATAATTGCCGCCAACATCTTGATCCAGATCCACAACACAGATGAACGCACGGTTTGTGTAGAAATTGTCTTGGTATTTTCCCGTATCATCTACAAAACCTGAATTCCAATTCATTCACTCGAAAACCATTATTTGTAGACACACACACGGTATAATGCACTCACACACCCCACAAGACAAGTAGCATGCCAAATTAAAATTTAATACAAGATGGCGAACATTAACCTTGTCGTTGGAATCACAAACAAAACAATCAGGCACTTTCGACTGGTGCGTGTTATCACGTGTAGTGGCTAGCACTATCTTTGAAGCATTCGCGTTGTTATGATGTGCGGGAAATTCAAACTAAAATTATTTTCATGACTTTATGACCAAAATATTAAAAATTCGTGACTTTTTCATGACCTTTTTGGCAATTAGTGACTTTTCCGTGACTTTTGTGACCCAGTAGACACCCTGTATGACAAATGATAATCGTTAGTGAAAATCAGAGTCTCATACATACCCTACTTCCCCTAAATACGAAGAGTGTACTCTACCATTAAAGCTAGCTTCTAGAACATGACACTTTCACTTTCACTTTCACAATGATATACAGAAAATCAAATAATATAAAATAAAGCGATAAAGGAAGAAATCAAAGGATAAATATAAAACAAACGGTTGATTTTATAAGGGTAATAAAAAAACATTCACATGTAACAAAAATTCTAACCAATAAACACGTCTGCTGTGAACTACCATAAATGTCAGATGCCATAACAGCTAAGCGTAAAAAAATTAGTGATAACTAAACAAGCTTCTTTATTCTTATTTCAAAACCGATGATCTAGGAACATCTAATCAAAGATAATAATTTCCTTGATATTGTTCAAAAGTTAGATATTTTGTGGCGTTTCACGAAATAAAACCAAAGTTTGACATCGCTAAAATTGTCTAGTAAGCTCTATGTATGATCGACTGTTTGTTTAAAATCGATTAGAGTTTACTCATCACATCTTACTTGACAAGCGCTAGTTATGTAGGCAAAGTTTTAAGACTGATTTTTGTAAAATTTGATAATTGATTATTTGTTTTAAAATCTATTTTGATTATTGTTGATGGCTGAATTTTTAATATTGTAGTGAAGTAATTGGAAAAGCAAAACCAGCACAAATAAAATCCAATTCGATTATGCCCATCACTATCCCCAATCCATTTGAGAAGTTAACCGTGTTGAATACTAAATAGTGGTATTGATATGACTCTATAAGGAAAACCTCTTTTCGCTTTATGAGGCAATTGTATTATATTATATTTGGAAGAAGGTACAGGAAGATTTTTAGCGTATAGTATCGATTAATGCAATGCCAGTCGATATTATGGATATCGAGGAATCCAGTAACATATCGGGCCACAGCTAGGTTATTTTTAATGATAACCTAAAGAATAGTTTAAATATCCGTGAAAAGAACCAAATACCCTGTGATCTGTGTTATACCTATAAATTCCGCAAAATTGGATAAAATAAATAAAAAAGGCAGACTTGCACTTTTGTATTTATATTAAATAAAGATGTAAAATGTTACCTTTTTATGCAGGCCTAGCCCAATTCTTGGTCTGCGATTTTAAGACGACCCCTAGATTTTGAAGCTACAAATTTGGGGAAAAACCTAGTCTTAGATTCAGATAAATATGATATTATAAGGCATATATGAAGTTACGACAGGCCTAGCTAGAAGGAAGTGGAAAATATATGGCTTGAATAAAACAATGACCCAGGCCACAAGCTGAAAACAGTAATGGATGTAAAAAATAAAATTCCATATATCCTGCCCTTTTTCCATCGTAAACAAGACCTGTTCGGATGAAAGTGGAAAAGACTATAAACTTTTTTCATTCCTTTTTTGTGTCTACACCTTGTCTCTCTTTTTCTTTATCATTTATCTTAAACATCAATATATCTAATTGAGTCGGGTCAAATTCACTATTTTACAAATCCTTAACTCTTTACCATCCCTCAAATCCATATTCAAATCTTGAAAAAATTGTGTACCTAATAGGATGTATAAATATAGTAGAATAATATAATATATAAATAACTAAAAGTTAACATTATGTCTTATAACAGGGTGTATAGTGATTGGGAGAAAAAATCATTAGTGACTTTTTGGTGCCCTTTTTGACTATAAAATTCCTTCGATAACTACCCAACATTATATAATGCATATATAGGCATAATGCACTTACACGCAACATTAAACTTTAATTAGATGGTAAAGGTTAACTTTGTGCTGGGTATCACAGTAAAAACAATCAGACAGCTTGCGGCTAGCGCATAGCATCATGGGTAGTTGGCGGTTCGACATTCAGTGTGTTTTTACTATGCGCGGGAAATTCAAAAATATTTTCTTGACTTTATGGCCAATATATTGAAAATTTGTGACTTTCATGATCTAGTAGACACCCTGTGACATCCAGTTAAGGGTTACATTCTTGGTCTGGGACATGATTGTCGAGTTCACCCCTAATAATAATAATTGGTTCTGAGCCACTAAAATGCAGTATTAAAGCTCTAAAAAAAATAACATTTGAAATATTGAGAAAAAATATTTTTTTATTAGGATTTTATGCTTTAATTTGAAATTTTCTCGTATCTCAAATATCCTAAGGGACACGTGGGCCCATCCCAAAAAATATCATAGTTGGGCTGCAGGACATACTTACATAACTATGTATCCCCTCCCCTATAACATTCCAAAACATAAACCAAACATAAGCCGATTCTAAATCTCACCTTGAATCCTCTGTTCTGCCACTCTCCCTGGTGGAAGGCCATGATACATCTAGTTCCTTCTCCTTTGCCGCCAATCTCGCCTCAATCTCTCTCTGTTTAGCTGCTGTGTCGACTGGCTTGGCCCCTCCGAAGATAGATGCCTGAGTCTGAGCAGGTTCAATCTTGGCTACCTTCTCTACAGGTTTAGTACGGGGCTGGAGGTTTAGACGTGGTCGACTTTTTACCTCGCCTGAAAATGGTCAACATTATCTATTCAACAATTCATAGAGAAGGGAAAAAACCTCAAAGAGGCATATTCTTTCAAGTTGCTTAAAATTATTTACAATAATGTCAGTGTGCAGTCTATTAGTAACATATTGTATAACTTGAACAGGATGGGGATTAATTCAAAGGAAATGTAGTTCTACAAATGCTCGAAGAGGATGGAAAACCACAATGCAGGAAAAATCTTAGTTTCTATGACAACCTGCAATGGATTACGTCTGTTGGCAGGTTTATGACCTAGCCATAATATAATTAGAGATGGGTCAAATTCACTATTTCTCGAATTCAAATATATATTTTGTTACCTAATATTGAGTATTTAATCCGAATCCTAGCAAATTGTTGGAAATTTTTAATGATTTACAAATAGACCTACATTACACAATGTAAAGTGGTCAGGGTTTTAGGCCCTTAGCTCTTGACCATAATTACCTTTAAATATATTAGTTTGCCAGTGTTTATTTTGCTAAATTAATACCATTACTAAAACCACTAAATTCAAAGACCTTTAGTAAAATTTTATATATCATTGTACAAATACCCCCCTTTTAGTTTATTAGAAATCATGTTAATATAATCGAGATAAGGAGAGTACTATACTTATAATACAATATTTTCCAATTGCAGACAATATCTAAAGATGGGGAGGAGACGAGGAGGAGGTGACTGGTTAGAACAATATAGGCCTAAGACTATAAATGAAGATTTATTTCAACCATGCTTTCAATTTTAATCAACCCCAACCACCCCTCACAAAATACTGGTTAAAATCCAGCCAAATTAAACAATATAGATGAATATTATTGTTTAATAATCAAAAAAATCAATAAAAATTTGGAAGTACCTTTTAGTTATTTTTAAAAGGGTTGATGGAATGAGTTAACTTTCTAAAAAAAATTGAATTAAACAGATTATGCCTATATACCATACCTTTTATATACGATATATCGATTTTTGAGAATACATTCTATTTAAAACACAAACATATTTTCAACTCTTGCAATATGTTAATTCCCATTTTATCAGGCAGGACTATGTTTCAATAGTTTTACAATAACTTAAATAACATTAAAAACTAAGATATAATCAATTTAAAAACAAATTATAAATTAACAAGTCGTTAATTGATTCTTAAAACTCGATAGCACTTACTAAGTAATCAGATTATCTGAAATGATTCTAAACAAACAACCAATATAAGATATGTAGGCTGGTAGGCATAAATAAACAGTTTTATCGGTGTCTTAACTGTAGATAGTATTTATTTTTCATGAAACCCAACCAAATATCTAACTTAAGGATCGTATGAAATAAATTGGGGTTCTTTGCATAGTTGTAGATATTTGAAACCAGATGGGTGGTAAAAAATTAAGTCATGTTTATTTAATCATCACTCTGGTGAGTAAACATATATGTCATGGCGGTTGACTTTGTACTGTGTTCATATTTTTGTTAAAAAAAAGTCATTTGTTTTATTTATTTCGAGTTTATTTTTAATTCTTGTTTGATTTTCAATTTATGAGAGTTTTAATGTGTTCATTAAAATATTGACAAGATTGTTTGTGAGATGAAAGTTTCAGAAGTGAGCATGCGCTACAACGGTCAAGTCATAGTTTCCCATGGAGTTATGGTATTAAGAATGTTTGATATTATACACCTATCAATTATTATAAAAAATAATAATTACAGATTAAGTTGTGATTTCAAGTAGGCCTAACTAAGTAATTTTTGAATTCATAATATTATGCTTTGTTTATGAGGTGAAAGATTCGACCATCGACTCTAGTAAAACACCGAGTCCTTGGATCTTGAATACTTGTCAGGATTCGGTGGATTCGAGTGACCCATTTTTAAATGCAATGGTAGAATACAAATAAAAGTATAAACACTAACACATAAGTACACACACTTCGATATTTCGATGCTATGATAGCATCTTTCTCAGGAAGTAGTAAGTAGTAATCGTGATTTTTAATGTTAACCTTAAAAAAACCCAGAAAAACAACTAAATCCACGAAAATACTTGTATGTCCTATGAGCCCTTTTATACCTTTAAAATCTGCAAAAATGGATACTATCCATACAAAGAGAAGCCATGGCATAGCGCTATCGCCAGTGTTACCACATTGAAAATGATATTGGGTGTCGTATTTGCTCAAATTACAAAGAAATTGTGTTTATTTAGAAAAAACAACTTAAATTTGAGTTATTCATGTGAAAACAGTAGAATTTGTGTAACAATTTGCCTTATCGCAAATGTGAATTTTACATCTCTCTCCTTATTCATTGGAGATGTGTGCTAAGCTATGAGTAGAGAAGATTAATTAAACATTAGTATGTATAGATATGCGCTTCATCCAACGGCCTCGAAAACCCAACCATGAAAATCAAATGCGCTTAGAAGGGAGCTCCTCATATGGCGATATTTTGAAAATTCTACTTTTCTCCAAGATATATGATGTGGTCCATCCTGAGGAAACTTAAAATTTTGTATGACTCTAGAAGCTAAAGTAGCATGATTCTCACCTTTAAACTCCTGACGTATGGCAAAATTCAAGCACTTTTCTTGGTTTCTCCGATCAGTGGCCATCTTGGTTAAGCAATGTCACAAAAGAAGATAATGTTTCAACTGACTTACTTTTATCAGGTAGAGGTCCATCATCTCTCCCTCGGTTGAGTCCACCTTCGGCTTCTCTGTCATAGTCTCCTCTACGTGAGCTAAATCCCCCACCACCTCTGCTTCCATAGTCACCTCCGCGGCGACTACCAAAACCACCATCCCTGTCTCGGTCACCTCCAAATCTACTGAAGCCCTCTCGATCTCCATCTCTGAAACCTCCACGGTCATCCCTAAATCCCCCCCCTCGGTCACCATCACGAAACCCACCACCGCCAAAATCTCTGCGCCCACCACCTTGGCGGCCGAACCCACCTGTAATCACAAACACAAAGACAACAAATGTTATTGGCTGCAATAGAGAAAATACACAAAAGAATATTGACTAAACTGAAGCTAGCCTGTTGTGGCTTATAAAGAAGTATTTCATCTCCCCTGACTTATACCAAAATATTTTATTTCCAACATATCTTAGTACCTGTTTGGGTTGTAAGTCTACATTAATAAGTAAGAATTAAGAAAGAAGCCTGTTGTGTGTAATAAATGCTGGGAAAGGAAAACTATGATACATGGAGACAACAAATGGAAGCAATTTTAATTAAGAACAACCACTGGGAATATGTCGATGGAACTAATCCTAGGCCTACAGCGGCAGTAGGTGCTGACGCGGAAGCAATTGCTGATAACGCTAGACACGCTGCCACGTGGGACAAAAAAGCTGATCGTAAAGCTAAAGCTGATATTATTTTAGCTGTGAGTCCTACAGAACTTTGTCACATAAGACATTGTGAAACATTATCAGAGGCTGTGTGGACAGGATTCAGTGCTTCTCAATCCAAGCTGTTTTAACGACACAGCACAAGCATTCAAGTGACAAGATCAGTGATAAACAACATTAGGCACCGACCTTTAATAAAGTTCTTACGGGGTAGACAATATCCATAAAGCCTGCAGTCAAGACATAGCCATACTTACAACTCGGGTACGAGAACATCCGCCCATGTTATTTATATGGGTGAACCAAAGTCTCACACTTTTGCGACCAGGTTAGGCAGTAGATGTATCATATGACTACTCTCGTTATATAACAAGCCTTTGTAAGCTGGCATCCCAGTCGCAAGAACATAGATGTGCGCGCTACCAAGCCGACAAACCCATTCAAGAGTCTGGCGGAAATTTTCAATTTTGATTATATTATAGCTACTCTGAGATAAAAAGAAATAACTTATCACAGCAAAGTTGTAAGACTCTTAAAAATAAATTACTTTTATTTTAAATAATATTTTATAAGATCAATATTTTCCAAGTAATAGAAAAATATATATTTTTAAATAAAGTTTTGGGAAATGATAGTTGAAAATGCACAGAACAAAAATAATGTTTCTTTAAAAGTGTGTATTATTTCATAAATGCTTTTTGGTGAAATGCATTGTTCTTGTTTCCCCATTATGTTTAAATAACAATCTATAATATTTTGTTTCACATATCTTATAAGTTATAGTATAATTTAGATAAAGGAGCAAAAGTCTGTAAAGTGCACAGTACGATTTATTTACAAGTGTACAATCATTTTGTGAGCACATTCCCTCCTTCCTCACCTTTAGCAACAATAAAATAATTAATTTAATTTTCAACGATTTGGCCACTTAAAAATTTAATAATATATTTTGTAAAAGAAATTTTATCTCATGAATAGTGTTCAATAAATATAATGTAAGTTATGAACTTTTTCTATTTGCATTATTTTATATGAAATGCCCATTGTGTGCAGCTAAGTGAAAACTTTTACAATTCACACACCTAATTTTGTTTAAATTTGTACAATGTTTGACGATTGAAGATACTTTCAATAAACTTCTTAGCATATTAAATTGGATGATAATTTTTATTTTGTGATAAACATAAGACTTGTAATCATACTTTTTTGTAGCCTTACCAACAGATTAAATATACCATACTATACAATGCTATAGCAAGCCAATAATTTCAAGGGGGGTTCGGTGGGTATATCCCTCAATCACTGCAGGCTAGAAAAAATTATAAATGATAAATAATTTTAAAAGCTATCTGAAGTATTTTTATAGCAACATAGGCCCTTAAATGCTGAAGGCTAGGACAAATTCTGAATATTAAATACCTCTAGAAGCTATCTGAAGTGTTTTTTTTTGTGGTAACATAACCCCCCCCAACTGCTGGAGGATAGTTAAAATCTATATATTTTAACACCTATAGAAACTCTCCAAAGTGTTTTATGGTAACATAAGCCCTAACTGCTGAAGGCTAGGAAAAATCTATATATTTAAACAACTCTAAAAGCTATCTGAAGTGCTTTTTATGGCAACATAGCCCCCTAACTGCCTGAGGATAGGACAAATTCTAAATATTAAACACCTCTAGAAGCTCTCTAAAGTGTTTTTATGGTAGCATAAACCCCTAACTGCCAAAGGCTAGGAAAAATTCTAAATATTAAACAAATCTGAAGTGTTTATTATGGCAACATAACACCATAGCTGCTGAAGGCTATTAAAAATTCTAAATAATGATAAACTCTAGAAGCCCTTTGAAGTGCTTTTTATGGTAACACAGCCCCCTGATTTGTACTCTTACCTTAATTTTGTTATTGTTTGAACCATATATAAAGCCATACATATTTTGTTCATAAGATTTCGGAGAGGGGGGTTTGAACCCCTAACCTCCCCTGACTATAGCCTTGATACCGTATTAGATGCCATCCCAACTGGTGGCGTGTATTGTACCAAATAAGTTGCTTTAATAAGAGATTGACATGGTTGATAATTAAAACTTCCACACTATAAAAATTCAAGACTATACTTTGAAAAATATACACAATATACACTAAAATACCAAAAGTATCCAACTACCCAATTAAAAAAAAATTATGCACGGTACACAAATGTGTTGGATATCAGAAATAAATAATTATATTTGTATCAAATCATTTGATTTATTTAAAAAGTATATTTATATATGAATGTACATTTGAGTGGTAATTTACAAAATCGTTATTATTGTAATGGAAAACTTACAATATTTGGTAATAAAATAAACAAATAAAGAAGCATTAAATATAAATTATCTTGGTATGAATATAGTTGTGCACTCAGGTATGCCGGATCAAAGGCTTCTTCGGTGGTGCCCGACAGCTAGTAAAAGTTACAAGAGCAAATTAAGTATCCCTACACCGAACCATATGATCTGCAAAAACATATGTTTAGCAGCTGTAAAAATGCTACCTTTCAAGGTAAACTAAGGGTACATCTTTGAGTTGAATTAAATATGGTTGAAAAACAACATTTGGACACTAGAAACAAGCCTGGAGTTCTTAGGTTTGTGTGCAAACTCTCTACCACTGAGTTATCCAGGAATTTATCCCATTCTTCCCTCATAATTAAAGGTAGAGTGTCTGTGATGCCGAAATTAATCGGTTACTTATATATTTAATTTAAATGACATGAAAGAAAATAATATTAACATACTACTATTAAAGCAGGCACACTTTACAATAATAATTCGTACTAAAAAAATCACATAAATAATTGTAAGATACTAAAATTTTAAAAAAAATTGATAGTAAATATAAACTGAGAGCACAATTGAACTTTTGAACCACTTGTATCTCACCTACCTTTACTCCATGTGTAGATGAAACTTCTATTTCAACAGGTTTTGAAGCAAAAAGTCGTCACATGACAGTGCTTTTAAGGTGAGGATGTAGGGAACAAGAGAAATATCCAGTGTTTTCGCAGTTTTTATACCAAAAAATGTTTTGGTCCGACTAGATCAATATTGCTTCATTACAAACATGGAATTTAATTTTCTTCACATGGTGAAAACATTTCTCAAATATTTGTAGAGGATGTCCTAGAATTTAATGACATCATTTTATCTTCATTTAAAAAGTTTGTTAGAAAATGCCGCTATGCTCATGAATAATATTCAACAATTGTTGATATCAGCATGTTAATAAAATTAAACTCTATGTTTGCACTGAAGCAATTTTTTTATTATTTTGACTAAAAAAATGTTTTGCTATAAAAATTGGAAAAACACTGGCCTTTCATCACATTCCCTATATACCCACCTTAAAGACACTTGGCACACAGCACAGGGTCTAACATAAAAAATAAAATGAGATAAAAAGTTTTTTTCTTTCATCATTAGACATAACTAGGTGAAAATGTATTTTACAAATAGGTAGCCACGTTCTCCAAAAAATTCAAATTTATTTATACTTCATAATTAGAATTTAGCAATTGATTTAAACTATTCCAAATTCTAAAACACATACATTATAAAATAGCAATATATTACTTTCTCAAATTAGTTTTCAAGTGAATATGATAAATATATTATTTTCTAAAATTATCTTTTGATAGAATTTAATAAATATATTATCTAAAATTATTTTTTAATTGAATTTGATAAATATATTACTCTGTAAAATTAGTTTTCAATTGAATATGATAGTAACATTAACAATATTATAAAACATTTTTTATGTTTGGAACAAAGTACATGAAAGATGATTAAATTACTAAAATAAATTGTTTTTGTAAAGATCTATAAATAAATAAATACAGTCATATAAAATCCAGGTATTTCCCAGAGTGGAAAATTTATGAATAAAAATTATTTTCAGCAATTAATATGCTTTATGGTAGTGGCATGGTATATGCTAAAGTATTTTTTAGACATCTTACTGTCTTGCATGAAGTAGAATTGATTAAAAAAGAAATAAAAACCTTATAATTTTTAGCGCATTGTCTCTATTCCCTGGGAGTATTGAAAAGTAAGTTGAGCAATACAAATTGAAACAAAATAAAAATAGCATCATAAAAGAAGTTTCACTCTTTGAATTGGTTTTCTTTTCTTTATTTGTAGAGTTTCTTCCCGAAAAGAAGAAACATTGGGCTTGATACTGGTTTCTTCATCAGGTTCAGCTTTTATTTCAAGCTAAAACAAGAGACACACACCACAGTATTATGAGCAAATGGAAAAATACTTATTTTGTTGTTTATATATATACACATACACATAAAGGGCATAGAGAAGTCCCCTGGGATTAAGTGTACCCCCCTATAATTTGTCGGATGAGTCCACAAATACAAATAAAAACTTAATGGTTAAGTTTTGTACCCTTACTACAGTTATAATTGTATATGTCATCAACTAAATATTAGTTAATGAATATTTTAATATTCACCTTCAAGATACATCTTGTAAGACTTCTGACTGTAAAATTAGCTCTGTCAACATTTCAAATATTGTACTTCTTTTCTCATATATTCATACGTTATTGAAAAACAAGGGACGTTTATTGTAATGAACTGAGTAAGTGGGGTCTTAGGAAATGAGACAAACATTTTTGCTTATCACCTGTAGATCCTACTTGAAGAATCACCCTAAGAAAAGTGTAGCTTAATAAAATAACTACTGTCAGAAGTGGTGTTTGTAGCTTATGTAGGTAAGTTTACTACCACCTGGCTAGGCCTGTCGTAGCGCTTCATATGCCTTGTAATCTATCTTAAGACTAGGACAGGCACAACATCCAGTCCCCAGCTATTAATTTTTCAATATAAAAGAGAAAAATTATATTTTATCACTGCCCCGTGTTTGTGTTTGTGTGTGTGTNACAAACAAAATGGTAGCTGATGTGCTCACGAAAGGACTGTTCGGGCCAAGCCATCATCAGTGCATACAAGGACTTGGCGTGATAGACATTAATAAAGTTAACGCGTGTTTGAGAGGGGGTGTTGTGTGTAATAAATGAACATTCTCTTAACTAGGCCTGTAACAGCAAACACGGATTTAGTAACTATTCTACTTTTAGATTTGTGAAGCCACTTCTCTGATGACGTCACCAAAGCGTCTTACGTTGCGTCTTTGTTAGTTCCGGTGTTTATCTCGAGTGGCGAGCATGTGCTCTTTGTTCTTTAATTGTTTATTGTTCTTTCATAAATAAAACTAACAAAGCCTTTTAAAGGAAATGTACTTGCATCAGTGTGTGGGAGAGTGGGAAACCAAACATTTACAAGAAACCACACACAGTATACCTGACCAAGATGTGAACCTCAATTTCCCTGTTAGGGGCAATCCAGTCCACCATGAGAGTGATCCTTTAGAGTAGGCGACCATCAATTTGGTTTTGAAGTTATTTTAAAATAGTTCTACAGCACAGAATGAGGAATATTGAAATAGTTGAGTTAAAGATGCAATGAGATGGTACCAGTATGACTAATATATATTAGTAAAGTTAGGATACACACCCACTCATAAATATGTTTGTTCCTTTCACATCTTTGCTCTGGTCATAAAAGGAGCCAAGTTAAAGTGAAGAAAAACAATTTTACTCTTGCACACTTTTTCGAGTAGACAATTTAAATTTAAATTGCCACCTGAACAGTGTGCCATGTGGTGAACAATCTGTACTTTTTTTATACACAAATTGAATTAGAATAAAAGTCAATGAAAGATAAATAAAAATAGAGTTTTTAAAAATGTATATATTTAACATATCTTGACAAACACTTTATTATTATTATTATTATTGTGTCCAGCCATCTGTTCAGGTTGTAAGCATATATGATTATAACTCTACTGATGGAGCAAACCAACCTGAAAGGATAGTTAGGTTAGGCCTGGATAAGAACAAATACTCTTCTCTCTTCAGTCTTCATTTTTTTTTTAAATTTTAACATTTACATAGTTTTAAATTTTCGAAATTCCTTTTTCATTTAAGACAAAGCATAAAACACAAAGCTACATGGGACTCCATGCTTGAAGAATTTGAAAAATGGAATTTTTTCAACCATGTAGTCCTACATATATTTCTTTGGGTTGTATCTGTTGTCTCTTTATATAAAAAATAAATAGTTCTGTGAAAAAATATATATATAAATGTGAAAGTGTAAAGAAGTTTGATGTGTGAAAAGTGTAAGAAGAAATAGAGAGAGAAATGTGTGTTTCTATCTAGGACAAACCTAACTATACTTTCATGATGACTTCCTTCACCATCAAAGTTATAATTAGGGACATGCAAAATTCACATTTGTGATAGAAAGAATTTTTACAAGAATTCTAATATTTTCACATGAATAACACGGATCTAAGTTTTTTTTTTCCAAATAAACACAATTTCTTTATAATTTGGCAAATACCACATCATGCAATGTAATTTACAACGCAGTAACACTGGTGATAGCACTGTACCAGGCCTGCCGTTTATACAAATACTACCAGTTTTTATTTATTTTATAGGTATAAAATGTATCCAGGAAATATGAGTGTTTTCAGGATATTTAAGCTTTTCCACTTTCCCCCTAAAAATAACCTCACCTTTTGCATGTCTCTAGTTATAATCATATATACGCTCAACCTGAACAGGTGACTACAAGCGATAATCTATCTCTTCAAAGAAAACGGTTTTTTTACTTTACTTTTTGAAGTATTAAGTTACACATATTCGGAGGAATGTCCAGGATAGGCCTGGAGAAAATATTTATTGGTTTTCTCTTTTAGGAAGTCGCATCGGGCATTTCACAATCCCTCCCAATGAGTTTCAAGAGAATGAATCTTAGGTAGGGGGATTGGGCGGTTGTGATGAATTTTCTTCTTCTTTGTCTGGTGGCAGAATTTTTTTTCTTGGTAAAAGCTATGTTGTGTTTATTCCCTTTAATGTGTTTTCTAGCCACCTCGCCTTTACCTTTTTCCAAATGTAAGGTGTTTCTACACTGACTTACATTTCCAAGCCATTTGGCAATAATACATTAATTTATTCTAATGGGGTAGGGATGAGGCAGGAAGCATTTTAAAGGTAATCTACTCGCATTTAGGAAACCTGACTTGAATTTCAAACCCTGATCTCCCCATTATAAGCAGGCCAGTCCTAACACGAGAGTGACACCTTAAACCATTTGGCCACTTAAGAGGGTTTCTTTATAAATGATTCATAAAGGATAGTAAGATTAGGATGGTGGCTACAAAGAATTACACAGCATTTATAAAGTAGGAAGATTGAAAAAATACAAAATAGAATAATCTCTGCCCCATTATGTTCCACCATGTTTCGGTCTTAGTAAATCAATATAGTGGCAAGTTAATATATTATCATGGAAGAATTATTATTATTTAGCACCGCGTCTTACTACCCGTTCGGCTTATACACTTTAAGTACTAATTACGCTAATGGATTAGGAATTGGGAAGGTTGAATTAGAGGAAGTGAGCCCACATTTGCGTAGAGGGAGAGTGGAACACCCCCCCCCAGTTCA
>CABFOV010000033.1:276305-301814 GCA_902141375.1 Timema poppense | reverse complement strand
CCCCCCATGTAACACCATTTAGACATTAGAGCTTCCCCTTCCTCCTCTCAACTGAGTTATGTGGTTTATAAGTGACCCTAAGGTTCTATTCTCAATTGCTAGTCACAAGGTCAGGATTCAAATCTTGAAAGGGTTCAATGAGAGTTATATTAGGGACTAGGAAGCTCATATTTATAGGAAGTGTACCCGTATTTGTATGGAGGGATTGGAAAACCATTATGGAAAAACCACCCTCGATACAACCCAACCGAGATTCAAACCTCCCCACCTTCAACAGTCTATTTTAATGCGAGAGTTGCAGCCACCAGAGCGGGTTCTAGTCCTCTACTATATTTTTTGTAGTAAAGCAGAAAAATTTCTTTTATACTAGTATTAATGTTAACTTAAATGTTACACAACTACTAAATCAGCTATATAAAACTTGTATGGCTTAAAATTACTGCATTTGGGAATAATGCAAACTAAACTTATTTGAACACTCATAGCCACTCATTTTTGCTAATAATCATTTTTCATAAACATTAAAGTGAATATTTGAATAATGCTAATATTCCTGAAATATTCTGGATCCCAATTAGATCTACTTATCAAACCATATAAACTAAAAGAAATCATCTTATTTGAGAGCAGCACACACACACAAACAACTTACATCCAAATCCTTGAAAAACTCTGCGATTTCATCTTCATTCACCTCATAAGGTAAATTAGAAAGGTAAGATAAAAAGGGTGGATTCTGAGGAATTTTATCATCGTCAACATCTGGACGATTGGCTCTTGGTGCCGTGGGGAGAATAACCTTGTCCCTACGACTGTATTCAACTGGAAAAAATATAAATACATATACAAATTGTTTTAAGTAGTTGTATTTGGCAAAACAATATTATGATTAACTATAAAAGATGTACACAATATTTTAACTATAGCCTGATTTTTGTTGCAAGAACAATATCTGGTAGTTACTAATATTACTAAAACAATTTATTCATACTTGCATCATGTTATCTGCAGCTGTAACTTTTGATATATATTTTCAATACCTATAAAATAACTAATAATATGGTAATATTATATAAATGTTGACCATAAAAAATTAGTTTGAATTTTCTTACAGCTGTACAATCAAAATCAGGCTACATGTTATGGTATGAGAGGAATTCCAATATAAGTATTCCTCAAAATTTTGCCAGTTGTGTACCCCTTTTGGGATCATAGCCTAACCAGTTCATTCTTCCGGTTCTTTATAACAATAAAGTATAAATGGTTGTTACAAATTTTAATAAAGCCCTAGTGGGAATCTAGACAAAGCAGTGATAACTGGGGGAGAAAAGCGTTATTTAAATCCACGACATCCTGTCAACATTTGTGATAGTGTATATTTCATACTAATACTACTATCAACAAGCTTTTTATTACTAATAAAATTCAGTGGCAATGTCGTTTAACTCCTAAAGTATTATGTGTACACCTGGGGCATATGTACCACAGTTTGGAAACCTGGGGCATATGTACCACAGTTTGGAAATAATGATGTTGAATATTAAAAATAAAGGGCTTAAAAATGTTTGTTTAGAGAGCTTGCTAGTACCTATATAATATTGGTGACTTAAACTTATATTAATACAAGACAACATTAACAACCAGACTCTGGACTAGGGATGTGAAAAAAGTATCGATATTTTACAAATAATAAATGTTTTCCTTTAGATACTAGTAATTTTTTACTTGATACTTTTTTCCGATACTTTTGCTGATATTAGTATTCACACTCACGTATCAGATCGGTATCGAAAAAACAACTTTTTGAATATCTTCACTCATGATTGGATTAAATGTTTACTGTGGTTAAAGAAGGGTACAAAATAGATTGAAAAAATATATTACTAATTATATTTAGTAATTAAATAACTTTCTATCGGCTAAATTTTCATAGACATTTTGAAAACTGGTATGGTAAATATTTTATAATATCCAACGGTATCTTCAACACGTACCTGCGATCTAAATATCTTATAATTTAAACACATTTTATAATGTTATTTGATATGACTTTTATTTAAAAATGACAGAAATCATTTTTTCATTTTTGTTCAATTGTCAAAAAAAGTAAATGCTTGAAAGTTGGTTTACTTTATACATATAGATCATCATGAATTTGCCATATCGGCACACACACGTCTTAGCCTGAATCGACAGTTAACAACTCTGTCTAGTAGAAGCAAAAACAAACACTAATTATCAGACTTCAAACTCAGATTGTGCCTGGGAGCTGCTGAGCTCTTACGGACAAAATGTAAAACTACTTCTAGAAAAAGAACATAAAAACAATATAATTTACAAATGAAGCATATTGCTCTCTTTTTCGCACCTACAGTGGGAGGTTTTTTTTCTTTAATTATTGAGAGGGCTGTAAACAAGCAAACAATGTTTTTCACCATAGCCTGCTTACACGTGTACGGAAATAAAATAGCAACAGTAGAGTCGGACTAAATAAAATTGACACAACCTAAATTTAAATGCACTAGAAATCAATTCAATAAAACAGGATAGTTGCAATACTAGGTACAGTAGCCCCATGGCTTCTTTGGTGCTGACAGACAGCTTTGAAAAGTTACCAGACCAAATTATGTATCCCTACGCCGAACCATATGATCTGCAAAAACGTGTGTTTAGCATCTGTCACTTCTGATGGTCAAAATTTAAGTATACACCTAAATGTTGACTGTCATAAGTCAGTTGTGAGCTGTCAGTCAACACCAAAGAAGCCATGGGGCTACTGTATCTATCATACCTTACAAGTTCCCGCACAAAGCACATAACAATGATGCAATAGACCTAGGTATATTATAATATGGTTAAATCATTATAATTATCAGTGTTAAAATAAATATGAAAATAAAATTACTATGAAAAAGTTGAAATTATTATTTGATAATTTTTTTTTTCAGATTCAAATTTCGATACCGATACTGTTATCAGTACTTTTCTTTCAATACTAATACGGTGTCGAAACTTTTCTTCCAATAATTTAAATAAGTACAGTATCGATACTTTTCTGTCTATTCCACATCCCTACCCTAGACCATTAATATATACCTTTAGGTGAATGAGGATGCCACACCTTTCGGCTTTAACTACATATGGATTCATTACTATCTTTCTTCTTCTTTTAAGACTAAAGAGACTTACTTCTGGTTCAGGTTATACGCATATAATTTATGGGAAGAGGAGATAGCATTTTAGAGGTAAGTAACTCACATTCTTGTGGACAGAGATTCGGAAACCATTAAGGAAAAAACATCCTCAGTATACCTGACCAGGATTAAAACCCAGTCCTCCCTGTCATCAGCAAACCAGTCTAACATGAGAGTGATGCCTTAGACCATTCGCCCAGCGGGTCATTAGGCTATTAAAAAAATATCTTTATGTACTAAAACTTAAGATATTAAAGAGAGCCATAGGGTAATAGAGGTCTATCTTACCTTTGATAAAGTTTATTGGTACTGAAAATCTAGTAGAACATAGATGTTTACACAAATACATATAACTATTCAAACTTTTAATGTCACAAACAGCTTCAAACAATTAAGCCTTTTAAAAACCAAAGCTACAATACAGCAACGCTACTACCATTTGAGTAAATTTCCTCTAAATTTTGACTTCCTAAACCCCACCCCACTAGAGTAATTAAAATAGGCACAACCCAGATGAGTAACAAGAGACAGAGAGGAAGCGATAGAAAATCCAAGCAATGTCCATAAATTCCTAAGATAAAATTTGATCGTAGCATTTTTCAACAAAAGTTTTTAAGTGCATCTCTTAATGATTAAAATTATATTTATTTTAACTTTATATTTAATTTAGGGTGTGCAAGTATATATTTTTCACTTCAAGTCAAGTTTAAACGAACACAAGTTTTTTTAGTAGTATAAAGTAATATTAAGTAGGCCTAAAATCAATATTTAAAGTTTAACTTTAGTAATAAATCCCTGCATAAGCCATAATGAAAAACATTGTCTAGTTAAAAAATTATAAAATGATATCAAATTTATTTTATAATTGTTTCAAGTTTAGATTTATGCACATGCTAATACCAACAGATTTTGAATATGTATCAAGAGTGTCCTGGAATTTTGTCAAAACTTTTTATCTATATTTAAAAAGTTTTGACAAAATTCCAGGACACCCTTGACAGATATTCAAGATCTGTTGATATTAGCATGTGCATAAAACTAAACTCTATGCTGTCACTGGAGAAATATTTGATTTATTTTGGCCAAAAAAATGTAATACTATAAAAACTGTAAAATTACTGGTGCTCCCTTCTGCCTAGACAACTAGACAAAAGGAAATATTGAAAAACTCAAATTTGCTAAGAAATTATATTTGTATAGTAATAAAAAAAAGGAACAAAACTCTAAGATTTTTCAAGTCTTGTAAATATTGTCGAGTTTGAGCAGCTTCTGAGTCAAAGCAACTAATCATTTTTATATGTTGATTGAAGTCACTGTAATGTTTGTTGAACATTTTGTAGTCAAGATTGCAAGTCACTAAAATGTGGCATCCTTGATGTATCTTATTTATTTTATTGGTTATAAAAATAATTTTTAAAAAGTATCCAAAGCTTTCAACAATACTTTATTGGGGATGATTGTGTAATTTATTTTTTTTACTATTAATTCAACAAGCTTCCTATAAAAATCAGAGAGTATGTCAGTTATTCACTGTTCTTAAAATTACAAATTCTGATGAGTGAATTGATATTTTTACTTATTGTGTTTCCTAATACGACCACTTCACTTAAGAGAGAAGTGTAGTGGTGTCTGAAGGAAACCTTTAATCTAGCACACTTGGCAATGAAGCCTACAAGTATACTGATCATAGAGTAAATGATCAATAATCTCTTTATGTGCATATATTATGAACATAGCATAGGAGTGATATTTGCTCATATTTAAAAATCCCACTTATCAGTCAGTACATGATGAAAATAATTTTATTTTGCTTTAAGTTATTTAACTTCCTATTATTCCCATCATAGTAATTTTCTTTAATCTGTGCCACTAATTGTTCTAAGGTGTCATCCTCACAATAGACAGGATTGTTTGTGATCAGGGTTTGAATTATGAACAAGTATACAGAAGGTATTTTTCTAAAGGTTTCCCAATTCCTCCACACAAAAATGTGAGTACATTTCCTCTGAATTTTATCTCCCCATAGTTTAGTGTGTGGATAGCCTGAAAAGCAAGATGGAGTGCACACAAAAAAAGTTAAAAAAAATTTTAATCTCGACCAATTAGTTACTCAATTAGATTGTCTTGAAAACAATCAACAGCAGGCATCCACGAATAAAGTAATAAATGATAAAATTATATGAATAGCGAAAATATGTTGTGTAAGAATGGTGTCACCCAAAGCTGTAATTTCAAGTGATGTTATTAATTCAGAGTTATTTGCCAATATTGATAATGAAGATTAATACATCTGTGTACCTTATCAGGGTGGCTACAAAACATATTTTACAAAATTCCCTGACTTTTCCAGGTTTTCCAGGCTACATTTTTAAATTTTCCCTGACTATGTTTTTCCAGTTTTAATGGTGGATGATGACTTTTTTCTTTATTATTGATCACATATTAAAAGAATTGTATCTACTAAATATAAATGGTTTTATCAGTTATTTTAAAAATTAAAATATTATTTTATTTAGGTATTATTAACTATGTTTCAGTGTTTGGTTGCGAAATTAATGAGATTTTTTAGACGTATTTTAATTCCCTGACTTTTCCTTATTTTTAGTTAAATTCCCTGACATTTCCCTGTTTTCCCTGTCATCCAAAAATTCCCTGACTTTTCCAGGTTTTCCCTGTCTGTAGCCACCATGCTTATCTATATACAGTATCCCCATGGCTTCTTTGGTGCTGACTGACAGCTCACAGCTGACTTCTGACAATCAAAATTTAGGTATATAGCTAAATTTTGACTGTCAAAAGTAACAGCTGCTAAACATATGCTTTTGGAGATCATCTGGTTCAACGTAGGGTTACGTAATTTGGTTTAGTAACTTTTTAAAGCTGTCAACTGTCAGTCAGCACCAAAGAAGCCATGGGGTTACTGTAGTGATATAAACTATTCAGATTTATTTGAGGATGGGCTACTGTTTTGAACAGAGTATCTGCTCCAACAAATGTAAGCACAAGTAAGGCGTTATCAGATTCAAATTCACAACCTGTTATTTTCAGTTTTATGGCTATTAATATTTTATATCTGGCATTTTAATTGGTCATCTTGTGAAGGAAACAAACATACGTGCAAAAACAATCATTCTTTTAAACCCACCAATTGTCTCCCTACTCTAGAGATGTAAACTATAACTTGATTTTGGTTGGGAGAACAGTTTAGACAATTCAAACATATTTGTTTGTGACCAACATTGCTAACATTTAACTATATTATCTGTGTTATTCTATAGGTATTGATAATGTCTATCAAAAGTGACAGTTGCAGACAACATGACTTGATATGAGTATATTAAAATTGTTTTAATTTAGTTTAGTAGCTACTATATACTGTTCTTCTTATCCAAATCAGAGTATATAAGACTGCGACTGGGTTTTTGCAGCTTTATCAAATTAGAGACCTACTTTTAGTTTGGGAGACAATATGACCAACCGATATCCTGTTTCTAAGGTAGTTAAGTTGTTATCCCAACCTCTTAATGAGCTTCTCTACTCAAACGTTGACTGGTTAGGGGATTGTCCACAGGCTCAAGCATTTGAAAACATAAAGATAGCCATAGCAAAGCCACCTAGTCTTACTTTATATAAGTGCAATAATGACACTATTTTGTCAGCTGACGCATCATCCTATGGCCTTGGTGGAGTTTTAATACGCCAAGATGATGGATCTCTTAAGACCTGTTAGCTGCGCTTCTCGAACTCTCAGTGAAGCTGAGAGAAAGTGGGCACAAAGTGAGAACGAGGAACTGGCTCTCGCTTGGGCATGTGAATGCTTTTCTGATTTTATTACATGCATTCATATAACAATAATAATAATATTTAGCACAGCGCCTTACTACCCATTCGAGTTATACGCTTTAAGTACTAATTGATCTAATGGATTGGGAAGGTTGAATTAGAGGAAGTGAACCCGCATTTGCGTGGAGGGAGAGTGGAAAACCATTTAGGAAAAACCACCCCCAGTTCACCCGACCTAGAGTCGAACCTCGATCTCCCCGTCCTTAGCAGTCGGGCTCAACACGACAAGCGCGTTAGCCAACTACACCACCAAGGCGGGTCATATAACAATAGAGACTGATNATAACCCGAACGGGTAGTAAGACGCGGTGCTAATAATAATAATAATAATAATAATAATAATAATAATAATAATAATAATAATAATAATAATAATTTTCACCACCAAAGACCTAGATTCTATTACCCCTAGGCTACAAAGAATTAGGCTTCGATTGATGAGGTATTCATTTGAGATTGTTCATGTAGCTAATTGCTGATGCTCTTTCATGCAATACGCAGCCACTACTTGCTGAAGTGATGGCATATGTCCAAGAGGTTGTCTGTGGTCTCCCTGCGTATGATGCTAAGTTTAGCAGAAATTGTTCAGAATCTACATAAGGATGAGGCTAGTATCCACCTCATGCAGTTTTGCCAAGACGGATGGCCTCTAAACTCACAAATACCGGAAATGTGCTTACCATATTGGCAACATCAAAACGAAATATTTCTACAAAATGGCCTTCTAAAAGGTAATATACTAGTAATTCCTAATTGCATGTGCAAGGAAATAATAAATAAACTACATGATCAGGGGATTACCAAATGTAGAGCACTTGCTAAACCAAAGGTTTGGTAGCCAAGATTGTCCACACAACTGAGAGATCCTGTTGAGAATTGTGTTAAGTGTGCCAAATTTAAAATAAATCGATCAGAAACTTTAATATCTACTGTTTCCTGAGTGGCCTTGGCAAACAATTGGCATGAATCTTTTGAAGTTGAACGGTAACTGGTATCTCCTTGTTGCTGACTACTACTCCAGATATCCAGAAATAGCTTTGCTGGGGCGCCTTACTTCTAGTTGTGTCATAAATCATCTTAAAGTTATTCTAGCCAGGCATGGAGTACCTGAAATTATTAGAGCGGATTGTGGCTCACAATGGATCCATAAAAAGATAATAAATGAAAAGTTTTTTCAGTTTGGTAAATATAAATATAATTTTAAACTTGTTGCATCCAGCCTGAAGTGCTCACAAAGCAATGGATTTATAAAGGCAGAAGTAAAGAATTTAAAAAATCATATTGAAAAGAGAGAGGACCTATACAGAGCCTTACTTATGCTGCGCTCCACACCTCTTGAATCTGGCTTTAGTGTTGCTGAGTTCTTGATGGGGAGAAAACTTAGGGGGTTTATACCAAAACATTGCCAAGTAACCTCGTTCCCTCACCAGTTAATTTGGACCAGCTGTTCCACAAAGAACAGAGACTGTCGAAACGACAAGAAAACTATGATCGTCAACATGGGGTTAGATCTCTCACAAATTTGAACCCTGGAACAAAAGTCTACATCACCGACCGGAACCAGGAAGGTACTATAGTGAAAAAACATAATACACCACGGTCGTATATAATCCAAACAGAGGACGGACAGTTTATAAAGAATTGAAAGTCTCTTCAGCCTCTTAATGAAAGTGGTCCTCAGGTCCAGCAAGAGCCAGATGAGTTGGCAAATAACAGCTCATAATCTCCAAGAAGAGAGTCAATTCTACCAGTTCATCCAACGTCTTCAGAGGTGGCAATTGAAGTACCTCAACTTGATGGTTCTTCTCCCAATTCATCCACTCCCGCTCGAAGAAGACAACGGTCTAGGAAACCCGTAGACTGTCTCGATCTTTATAGGGGAGATGTGATGGTAGCGCCCTGTGGCTATGTAAGGAACTACACTCTCAATCCAAGAACAAGTTAAGCGTCAGAGGTGTTACCCCAAGGACTTGCTATCTGTGGCTGTGTATTGTATTGTCTTATGTCTGCAACATGTATTAACAGAAAAGACTTCTCCTTGTACCAAGTTAGACTGATGTATATTTTCATTTTCTCACTGTAATATCACAACCGTGCCATTAGAATGTCAAGGTCAGGCAGGTACGCCAATAGTTTGAACTTTAGCAGTTACTAATAACTCATCACGCATAATGGTTACTGATTTCTTTCTTACTCTAGTATGTAAGGGGGAGGGGGGAGGAAGGGTTTAGTATAGAGACTGAGAATAGAAAGATCAGCAAGTGAGGCAAACATCCCCACTGCTAGGTCATCTACAAGGTCAACGAATTCTGTGGCAAACAAGATAAACCACAGGGGTAGTAATTGAGGGGTGGTCATAATAAAACTATCAGTAGTCCAAATAATACCAGGGGTCTCAAAATGATTAATCCAACATTTCACTCAATGTAAAAAGGCTGAATATTTTTCCAGTATTCTATTCAAAATTCTGATATTTCCAGTATCAAACATAAAATTAAGTATATTTCCAGTATTGGTAGACACCCTATTAACTTAGGTAAGTATGGTAAGTGAATAAGTATTATTTTATTTTGATTAAAAACACTGTAGGGGCAAAATCTTCTAATGAAAAAAACTTAAGGGAGACTGTCAGTTATTTCAATCAAAACTTATTTGCATTGCAGATATTATAATGCATGATACTTTTTTTGGGGTACAATATTTAAATGTTTCCATTTATAATTAAAACTATCCCAAACAAGCTAAACCCAACATTTCATGTGTAAATAAAAAAAAAATTTGATGCACTATTGTTTTTAAAATAATTTAAGAGAAAGGATTGAAGAATCAAGATAGCCTAGTAGAATAGGAATTTATAGGACCTGCATCAAACCTGTGAATATGATATGGGGGCGTGTACATGAATACAGTATTTCAGTGAAACATATTTAAGAAACCTGTAATTTAATGAAAAATATGTTGCTGCATAGTAGGCCCCTATAAGGTTAGGTTTTGTTTATTTAATATAGTTAATTATATAATAAAAATGTTAACTATTGTGTATTAAAATACTTTTGGTGCCATGTTGTGATCTTCTTTTCAATATTTATGTTCTATACTCCTATTGATGTTTTATGAATTTGGTGAATTTTCTTTAAAAAAACTCAAGCAATAAAAATTAGCCTATTTTACAATATCAATTTCTTTTATGAATTGAAATTTGCTTTTAAATATTTATAAATGGTTAAAAAATATAAAATGTATTAACTTACATGGCTTAGAAAAGACTCTTACCGGCGGTGAACACTATTCGCAAAATTATCAATGTGATGAAAACTTGAAATACTGATGGAATACATTTCTAAAATATAGTTGGTTAACTCACCATCCTCATTGTCCACTTCATCAGACCAGTTGTTGTATTTCCTAACAGGTACAACACCAGGGGAATCTCCTATAAATTCTTGTAGTGGCACTGTCTTTCCTTTAACTTTCTTCCCCTTTTTCCCTGCAAAAACAAAATAAACTTTGTATAATATCTAGCAAAATGTCACAGAGATCCAACCTGTGTTTTAGGTATGAGAGTAAATTTTTCAGATACAGAATATAAAATAAATATGTATGCCGTATTAATAGGCCAATATAGATAAAGCATCTTCCATAAAAAAATATATATATATTCCAGGTTACAAGATAAATTGCTGAAATGTTAGCCACGCGGTGAATCAAGGCACCAGGTGGACGAAAACTATTAACATTAATTAAAGAGATTTGTAAAACATGATCCTATTTTCAGAGAAAAATAAAATGGTACTAATTGGATTTGAAATAATCTTAAAAATGCTTCAGAATTTAGTAATTTGCCCAATTTATTCACGTGACAATCACTCAATAGACAAACCTGAGGAAGCCATCTTGAAGGATAGTCTTCAGTATTGGAAACTTAAACTAGATTACTTATATAGAAAAAATAAATACAATCTAACAAAAGCAAAAGATTAAAAATTAATTTTATAGTTTAATAAAACAATCCATTCTTTTTTTTAATTCTTACATTTAATTAACAAAAATTAATGGTTCAGCGTCATGTAATTCTTAGGTTGGTATAGTATACGATACATTCATGGCAACAGCTTTCTCAAGGAGAATTTAAGATGAAGAGGGGAAATAAATTATTATTATTATTATTATTATTATTATTATTATTATTATTATTATTATTATTATTATTATTATTATTATTATTATTATTATCACCGCGTCTTACTACCCGTTCGGTTTATACGCACTTACGCTAATATGTAATGGTAGGGTGATTGTGAGATGAAATGGAGGACCTACAGTTTAACGTGGAATCTGAACCACGGTGGAGGCCTGGCATTCCCCACATTCACAAGATGTCTTGTCAGAGGTGAAGGAAGGGTGTGGTAATCAGATAAATCTGTGCCGGGACCGAGGATTGAACCCCGGCCACCGGCACAGAAGTCTGACACCTTACCCCTAGACCGCCAGGTCACCAGGGGAAATAAAGAGAATAACCTTTTATAATCTGCTGTAACGATTACGATAATATGAGAGGAAAAGTATGAGTTGATGAATCATCTAATACTTTTGTTTAGAACATGTTAAGGCACTCATACATAGGTCAAAAGACCCCTTATTCTTTCAGAAAATTCACGAGAGCTGAAGCAACCAGAAGGATACCGCGTTTTTAATTTAGCCTTTCACATGAGCGTGTGTAAGTGAAGTCTTGGCTTTAGTGAGTCGTTTTCCAGCTCTCACTACCACTAGCAAGCTACCACAACCAGTAGAGCAGGAATTACACGAGGCCCACAGCAAAAGGTCTGTGGCCCGCTCTCTGAACCTTGAAAATAATAAAATAAAAATAAACCTTTCACTCAAATTTTTGTCTGATAACTTCTCACAGTCACTGCGGTTTAATACTTCAGAAGTTGACAGTTTGGAGACACTATTGAGAAATATTACCTAGATATGTGATGTTATTGTAATGAAAGTTCTGTGTTGCTTGGTGTCGACAGCCTTAGCTCCCTATACAGTTAGACCACCGTAACAAGTATTCAAATAGCATCTCGGGAGCAAATATTGTTTATAAGTACATGAGAGTACAGGTTATGAAATCTACCTTCCACCTGCTACAAGCCACATACTCGACCTCGACCACCATATTACCACCTACTGATATTTTGTCATGGCTACAGTAGTGGCTTCCGTAACCAAGAGTGCACGGTTATCACTACACCGATATCTCAGTTCCTGCTACTTTTGATATCAGCTCACAGGAGCCAAATCAGTCAGTCGTAGGCTTACCATAATATTTTCCTCTCAAACCGGGACACTTTTATAGCTTAACTGGAAGAGAATCATGATGCAGGACCCAATTAATTTAAAAGAGGAAATTAGCACTAACATATTCTGTCGAGCTTAACCCCCTTTCCCTCCACCCCTTAACAATTGAAAGGATGTTTACAATGTCATTGGGGCTATACATTTTTGAAAATTAATTCCCATTTATATGAAAACTGAAGTCAAACTCACTGATAGAACATATTTGAATATATTACAGAGAAAATTATGAATATAAAGATGAAGTTCAATCGTATCACCAGCATTTATGAGTAGAATTGTAGTGAGTGAGTTTTGTGTTTTATTTCTCTTTAGTTAAACCAGTATATGATAAACATGTCTAAGTTCAGTAATACGCGTACACTAGGTATCTACGGGAGCACAAATTTATGTGAACATCTGTTTTCTTTGGTGAAAAATAAGAAAAAGGTCAAGATTAATTGATCAGCATCTATATCCAATTTTTTTTTAAATATGTCAGCTCAAGATATTATACCAAATTAATGTTATACTATCTGGAAAACGATACCTAAGGTCCACTAAAAATAATACGGTACTATGTAACAAATTAAGAATTATTATTTTGTGATGTTAATGTTTTAAATTTCTATTTTTGATGTTTAATTATTTGGGAATATAATATATTATGCAGCGTCTTGTTATAAACAAATGTAAGTGGGTGTATATACGTAAATAAAAACCCAAACCGTTGGCTTTCCGGTACCTACTTTAATTTTCCCCTCCATTCAGTTATTTTTCCACAATATTACTTTTGCATTTAATGCACTTTTGCCAATGTTCTACTAGTTACATGTCTCCATCACGATAGAATTTCAAAAATGACGTAGGCACAACTTCACCTTTGACTTGACTTCGTCGTCTGACCCGAAGTGATGTCCTATATATATTACATGTCTCTGTATGTTTACTAATGGTCAAACCCCATTTAAGCTTAAAATCTTCCCACATCAGTGATTTATGCGTTATCATTAGTTCAATTACTGACATAACATGGTACTTGTATTCTCGCAATGTTTACAAACTATGCGTGCCACGTGCCAAACTCAGTTCCGGGGGGTGTGGGGCAGAGGTGAGACACAGGAGCAGCTACAAGTAGTAATACGCTTCTTTCAAAGTCGTAGTCAGCAAATAATTTCGGGGGGAGAGCGGGGTTGGCGGACACATCTTTGAAATGGTGGAGGTTATAAAAAAATTCTAAATGATAAACAGTTCTAGAGGCTATCTGAAGTGTTTTTTTATTGCAGCATAGCCCTCTAATTGCTGAAGGCTAGGGACATTTTTAAATATTAAACACCTCTAGAAGCTATTTGTATATATATATATATATATATATATATACATACTTTTAGAAGCCCTCTGAAGTGCTTTTATGGTAGCACAGTCCCCTAATTTGTACTTGTACCTTAATTTTGTTATTGTTTGAACCAAAAATAAAGCCATATATATTTTGCTCATAAAATTTCGGGGGATGGGGGGATGTTTGAACCCCCGAACCTCTTCCTCCCCCCTGAATACGGTCTTGGCTTCTTTATTAGAGTAATTGTGGGAAACTATAGATATTTGTGGTATCGGTATTTGAGTGTGGAGAATTTAGAATAAATATAGTTTAATTTATTTAATGATTGATTAATTGGTTAGTTCTTAACTGGAGACATTTCTTTTCTCCTAACCGAAATCAAACTTAAACTAACAAGCTTATACCTTTTAAATGGTTAGTTCAAAGGGATATTTTCAGTATAATTAAATATTTATTTTGGTTTAAGAGTTCCTTTCAAACAACGGCTTATTTATTAGTATTATAGTCTTGGCTAAATGTTCATTTTCTCTTTTTTTTTTCTCAGACCTGCTTAAAATGGCATGCTATGCCGAAACATCTCGTTAAAAGATGTGCGATGACGTCGCTATCCACATTTCTTAAGGAGATTATTTATCAACACATTATTTGGCTACTGGATGGATAGTTGTTCACAAGAAAACTTCGAGTTACGAGTGTATAAATAAAATTTAAAGTTTTCATTCTGGAATATAATATCAAAAACTTTACAAGTTGATTATCTATATTTTAGAAAATTTTATGCAAGGTTTTTAAGGTTTTTTTTAAAAATCTAAGCTATTTAAATATGGGAGAACTAATTTTTTTTGCTGCCTTTTGACTTACAATTAAAATATTTAACCAAAACAAAGCAGAGGAGTGTAGTGTTCACTCTATGAACTATATAATCAAAACTTGTTCCTCAACTAAGAATTAAGTAGTTGATCTGATCCTATTCTCCTTGGAAAAATAACAATTACAGTAATAGAACAATTGATGAATAATATGCGGTTAAAAAAACCGGCGGAAAATTGATTTTCTATAAAACACTATATTGAGAATTCCAGGACAAAGAAAACAAAGTCGAAATGGTATGTGAATCGGAGTTTTAAACAACATATTCTCACATTGATTAATGTGTATTTAATTTTTTTATTTGTCTTATTTGTTTCTATACATTTTAGTTTAATTTTTGTCAAATAATCAAATTGAAGTTATTTTGCTCCAAACCTTTAGACTACACCATTAATTGATTACAGTGTTTTTTAGTTATTGTATTTGTGGTTTATTATTATAGGCAGAGCTTGGTATAAACGAAGACCATCAAATACTTGTCATGAATTATTTGAGGTTTGCTCGATTCCAACGAACTCAAAACTTGAAAGCTGTTGAATATTCCTTCAAGAATGTTATAGAGTCTAGGTAAGTTTTGCATTATTGCTTAGCCATTTATTACTAAGTGATTTAAATCTATGTAATATATCGAATTTTTACATATCTCAGATTCCGGACCATCTAGTATGATAAAAAGTTTCTAGAATAAACATATTATTGAAAAACATATATAACTTGGTCCAAACTATCATGAATACATTGTACAGATTCATAGTCATAGAAACAAAATAAACAAATTCCATATAGCTATATGTATAATTTTCATTACCGGTACTGACACACTACTGTATGGTATTTGGTTTAAGTTATAAAAATCCTCACTTTTATTTCTAATAGCTACCCATGGAGGGTAAAACATATCAGGCACATAGCTAGAAAAAACTTTCGAAGGGGGCCCAATTTCAGATGAAAACTGACTAAACTGGTGATTCTAGGTGTGCGAGCTGGTGACTTCCATATTTTTCACTTGATGGGCTCTCGTCAAAAGCACCTGCATGCATTTTTCTTGGGGGAGGGGGGAAGGGCGTTTGGGGAGTATTCTATGAAATGGTGGGGTATCTGAGAGTCTTCCCCTGGTAAAATATATTAAATTGAAGTCTCAAAAGACACTTTTTAAGGCAATCCTTGTCTCTTATAAAGCAGGGACAACATAAGGGGGGAAAAAATCAGCCCTAGGTACCCAAATTTGTTGGCATTTTTACGGAATTAATTAAATTTAATTTGATAGGTTTGATTACATTTTATAGGATTAACTTTTACAATATTTTGATTTGAGGGAGTGGGGGACGAATTGTAAACCCTTCTTTGACTCAACCCGCACTAAGATGCACATTTGTATTTTTGCGGTAAAATACCCTACAGGTGCATTTTCAGGAGTTATTTCCTGATGCGTGTTTCGTCCAAGAGATCATATATGTTTTTATGTTTTATTAAGTGCTATAAAACTACTATGGATGTCTCATTTTAATGATATGTGGTAGGAGATCATTAGGTGCCTGATTGCTGACAATTACCCCAGTGATCACAATATTATTTAACAAACCTTTGTGCTACCCGTCAATATTCCTACCATTTTAAATCTTCATAATATTTGGTAAATAAAAACTAGTTTTAAATTTCTCAAGCCCTCAACCATTTTTTTTTTTTTCAAAATTGAAGCCTTAAAAGTGGCCGGGGCACTGTGTTTGAGTGCTAGCTCCCAACACTGTTGGGCAGATCTTTGATGCCTTTATTTGTTACTAAACTATGTACATATAATAATATATGGCCTTTCCCTGTGAGTACCCTTGGTTCCCCTCCTAACCATGAGTAAGGGCCATTAGCCCCCCCCCCTTCAACATTCCAACACAAAGGTAAATTAATTTAATTTTTATTGAGGGCCATTTTTTGTAAAAAAAACATATTTAATAACATATAAAAGATCTAGATTTGCCTCCCCCCTACTTCCCTGGAATATATTTAAATCATTTGCTAAGGGCAAAACTGTAAAATAGTTAACCTAAATATAATACCTAGGTATGCAAATTAGGTCTTTATCAAACCATAGCCAATATTTGATTTAAAAAAATACCGGTAGCCAAAATAATAAATTCAAAAAAATAAATATTGGGATAGCCTAATATAAAATGTCCAGGTTTAGGTATATTGCTGTGTTGATACACTTAACTACCTGTAGAGGTGAAGATAACATTTTGCATTGGGGCTTGAAGAAAATTTATTTTAATAATTAGACAATATTGGGTATCATGAGAATGACAAACATTATCTTTATTTATATTTTCTCATCTCCCTCCAATCTATAAAAACTATTAGGGCCTTCTAACTGTGACTCGTGACATAATCATGCAAATGGATTTAGGATACTATAAGGCTGCACAATGTAATCGAGTGGCATTTGGTTGGAGGTAGAAACCAAATTTCTTCTTAAACACATTAACTAAAAAAAAAATCCATCCACCCATAAATTAAATTAATTGATTGGGCTACTCTTTTAAATAAAAGTGTATTTTTTTTCAAAATCAATGCAGCACATTAATTTACAGGGTTGTTTAAAATTAAAATAATAAAATAAATCCACCAGGATTTTTATCAACTGATCATTAAAAATCTACATCCTGAAAGAAATAACACATTTTTTGTACCTTTAAAAAAAATTCATAATTGGCTATTTATTTTAATTTCAAGGTTGCTTGAAGAGACCTATACTGCAGAAGAAGTGCAAGATATGTTGGCTGGCCTGTGTCGAGTGGTGACTGGGGAAGTAGAGACAGAACTTATTAATACCACACATACTAATATATTACTGCTCAAACAATTGTTCTCGCAAGCAGAAAAATGGCATCTTCGGCTTCAAGCCAATCTCTCCGAGCTACAGAATAGGTTATTTTATTTTATTTCTTTTTATTCATTTTCACAGGAACTATAGGAGTGAACTGCCACCAAGACAATACAACACATAATCTATAAATACACACAAAGAAAGATAAACATGTAAGTCACACATTCACATACAGTAGAACTTAACTGATAGAAAATATGCAAACAACAGCATGCTCAACAATGACTGTGAAGGGTTGGGGGTAAAGAAGGAGAAGGGTGTTTGACTTGGGCTGCATGACTCATTGCATAGGGCAGGCAGAATTTGGGTGGTTGGTAAAGAAAAAAGGGGGTCGCTGACTATTAACAACATTTTAATAGATGTTATAGTAGGACTTAGTGTATATTCACGTCCATGTCCTATGTTGGAATTTATTTGATTTTTTCCTTTTACATGTTCCTATCTTGAGTTTTCTATCATTCCTCACAAATTTTTGTTTGTTATTGCATATTATTTTGTTTCCTCTTTCAGGAAGCTTCTTTTCATGTTTGATACTCCCTCATGATGAGTTCTGATTGAGTGAAATCTAGGTTGAGGGATTGGGCAGCTACAATAGATTTTCTTCTAGAGGCAGCCATTGCCGCTTTGTACAGTGGCAGCAATTTAAAACATTAACTGTGTTATTCTTTACATTGTAAAAGCCATATAGTGTTTGCTCTCTTTTATGCATTTACATCCTTACCTGTATCTTCTTATAACAAAATATTGAAAGTTACAACACAAACACAAAATCTTAACATAAACTCAGGTAAATTGCAAACATTGTCATAATCAAGAATGATAGGTAGGTTTCATGGGGAAAGTTATTTTCTAAATAAAATCTAAACTGAATTCAGTAAATTAAAAAGAAATATTTGAATATGAGGCAAAATCAAAGGGTTGAAAATAATACAAATACAATAATAGTATTAAGTCCATGGTAAAACTAAACACCTTGAAACCTGAAATAAGTCTTAAAGAACAAGATTTAAAAAGGGTTCACTAAGTGCAAGAGTTATTTTGGCTCTGATCTTTTAATCACTCATTCTTTTAAATGATAGTTCTCTCTCTTATTCTTTGTTAGATTGACCTCTCTCTTATCTAGTCTTTCTTTGCTTTCTTTTCTAGGTTTCTAATTGGTTTTAAGGTTTCATCGTCACCATGAACTGTTTCCAGCCAATGGCCAGATCTATTTAGTAAAATGGCTCCAGCTCCCTTTGTCCTTCCACCATTATTCCCCCTGCACTCTCTTCCACTCTCCTCCTCTTACTTGCACACTTTCTGCTTTCTGTTCCTCCCATCTCTTCCTTGGTCTCCTTTGAGGTCTCTTCCCTACATACTTCATATCCATTAATCTTCTTGAAATCCTTTCCCCTTACATCCTCATTATGTGTCCATATCACCTCATCTTAGCTTTCTCAACTATTTCATGTACCCCCTGCACCCCAACTCTTGGCCTTACATCTTCATTCCTAATCATATCTCTTTTGGTGACAGCTTATGACAAATAATGTTTAAAATTCCTTATTTTATGGGAGCTTTATGAAATTATAATGCATGTTTCTGGTGCTAATGACTTCTTCTATATTGGTGTCTTTAAATCATTACTATTATTACAGTATTGTTATTATTAACAGTACACATCTTATAAGTACCTAATTTTATTTTCTATTAACATTTGGAATTAATATTTTAGTAAATTATACAAGACATACATTGTATGGCTTTAGGAGATTTATTATCACATTTACAATATCTACAGCTTGTTTAGTATAGCACAAAGATAGTTTTCTCATGGATACCTCTGCCATTATTTTATATTTTATTTTCTAAGAAAAAAAACACACAACCTTGTGAAATCCACAATGTGTTTGTCCCTCTATTTGTTCCTATAACATTTTCCTTTATACCTTTTCCAAAAATAAACTTAGTCCTCTGAAAAGTGTAAGGTAGCTCAGTACTTGGTGGATTGGTAGATGTATTAAGTGACATTAAATTTCAACAAGATTGATTATAATTTGCTTTTAATAAGCATCAAATTGTCATATATGAACATTTTCAATAAAATAATATAACATCAACTAAATTAAACCATAGGTTGATGACAAGTCTAAAATACAAGTGTTACATGTTTAAAATGTGTTACAAAACATGGATACAATAGATTAAGGACAAAACAAAGTTAAAAGTTCAGCTGAGTTGTAACTAATTATAAAATTTGAATTAGTAGGTTAACATCTACCATATGAAGTTTAATAAAGTGAATATGTGTTTTCGTTGCAAAGATTTGAAGAAAATAATATAGAGAGGATATAAACAAGGTTTGTAATTTAATATGTTAGGTAAAAACCTATGGTTTAATTTAGTTGATGATGTTATATTATTTTATTGAAAATTTTCATATATGACAATTTGTTGCTCATTAAAAGCAAATTATAATCAATCTTGTTGAAATTTCATGTCACTAATATATCTACCAATTTTGAAACTATCTAATTCGTTAGATTAAAAAAAAAGTTTGTTATAAGTATTTTCAGAGCTTTCTATCTAAGTCTTAACTTCAATTAGTACCTACTTTAATATTAATATACGGCCGGGGTTCAATCCTCGGTCCCGGCACAGATATATCTGATTACCACACCCTTCCTTCACCTCTGACAAGACATCTTGTGAATGTGGGGAATGCCAGGCCTCCACCGTGGTTCGGATTCCACGTTAAACTGTAGGTCCTTCATTTCATCTCACAATCACCCTACCATTACACATTAGCGTAAGTGCGTATAACCCGAACGGGTAGTAAGACGCGGTGCTAATAATGAATATTAATATTAATTTTTCATCCTCAAAAGTTGACATATATCAAAACTGTATTCAGCTTAAGCAATAATCGAATTTGTAACTAACATGTTATCAGAAAGTCTTACCAGTTATTAGTAAGCTTTCTTTTCGTAAAATGATATACCATATTAACATCTTAGGGAGGAATTGGAGACTGTACGAGCCATAGAGGAAAGAGAGATACAACTTTTGAAGCCAGACAGAGCCCCACTTAGCCCTGCCAAACTTAAACTAGCCCCTTTATCAGAGCCTACAGGCTCCGTTGCTCTGCTTAATATGGAGATTGATCGCCTTAAGAATGAGAATGAACATTTGCAGAGCTCAATTGAAGAGACAAAGGACAAGGTTAGAGTCACCTATTGGCTATCCATTATAGACATAATTTAGTCTAACAGTATTATAATACAGTCCAATTTTTAAAGTAAGAGCATATCTGTCAGATATAAAAATTAGGTACTAAATCTACTTTCCCATTTTCAAACGCAAAGTCATGTGAGCTGCAGCTGTCACTTTTGATAGAAAATATCAATACATATTAACATTGGCCGTAACTTTCTAAAAGGCTCTTCCTATTAAAACTGGACCGTAGTAAAACTTTGTGAATATAAATTGGCAGAAATACCATATTTTACAGATTGTCCTTAATATATTTGATAATTTTATTATATTTACAAAATAATTAATCGGAGCTAAATATCATGCTTAACATTTGAAAGTTTGTTAGTAGCACATTATGTAAGGTGATCATCATCCATCCTAATGTGTGCTGTGTTCATAGAGGAAATATATGGTTTGTTATTCTTAAATAGTGATAATTTCTATATTTTCAGTTTATTGCACTCGGGTGGTTATAGTAAAAATCGATCAAATGTGCCAAATTTATACACTATTTTTTTAATGAATAAAGCCTTAGTAAAATTGATATGCTTAAAAAGTTGCTATATTTCAAATTTTAGAACTATTTTAATAACATTTGCTCTTTATAAATGAATTAATTAGCTGTTTAAACAGTAAAAAAGACAGTATTGATCAAATTTTATCTAATATGGTGTTTCATACCATCTATTAAAGCTGTTTTTATTTTTACAATCTTGATTTCAAGGGCACTTTTAATCTTCATATTGGAAGACACCTTTTGAATATCAAGTTGTAATCCTAGTCTTAAAATTTAGCCCATACATTTGTCTAATTTCAATGAGCTTTATATTTTATTTGTACTTAATATGATTTAATTTTTATTAAAATTATTTGGAGTCTTGGGATGATCAAATGCCCCATTTGCCCTCGGGAGCATTTCTAAAATCCAATAACATAATTTACCGCTAGATGAATGCAAATTCATACACTTCAATTTTCTATAAGTAGGGCCTACTCATGTGAATATATTCAGGTCTAAGGCATCACACTCGCAATATACTAGATTGCTGATTACAGGAAGATAGACGTTTGACTCCTGGTTGGGTTTACTGAGGGTGGTTTTCTCTAAATGGGTTTCCATGCAAATTTGGATACATTTCCTCTAAACCCAACCTTCCCCATCCCTAATACATTAGTGTAATTAGTAAATATGCACATAACCTGAACAGGTAGTAAGATGCAATGCTAAAAAAACTGTGTGTGTGAGTGTGTGTGTGCACACGCCCGTATGTGGAAAGCAAGAGAAAAAAAAGCACAAGGTTTATTAATGTGGATAAGTTAATCTACTATGTGTACTATATTTACTAAGATTCACTTTCAGAATCAATATTTAATAGATGGTGGGGCTTGTCAAGAAATCTTGCTAAAAGACATTTTCTTCGCCATGGTTTGAGTCCCTATTTATAAATCAGTCGTTGTTTACTCTTCTCTCTACTTGTTTGTATGTGGTTTGTGAAATTCACCATTTACATAGTTAAGTTTAAAATGAGATATTCAGTCGACCCAATCCTGTCTTGAATCACTAAATTTGAGCCCACAAACCTCTAGTTTCATTCTATCAGATAATTCAAAATAGTGAGTGTGAAAAATACAAAACAATTTTTTTAAATATCAATCAATAACATACATACAAAGTAAAATGGCAAAGGATTGTAAGATATCCAAACAGGCATAAAAAAGGATATTTTGTCAATTCCTTTATTTGTTTCTCTCACTCCTGAAGCGATACGCTTCTTGACATACTGTCTATGAACAAAAATGGACCAAGTTTGGTGATAATTTAAGCATTACAAAAATGTGACTACTTCATGTCCCACTTTAGTTAGATATTTAGTCATCATTCTTTTTTGGGTTCTAGTAATTATATATGATTTGCCCTGACTACTTATTATCTTGTTTAGATGTTTATGTAAAATATAGGAAAGATGTCTAGTCTTTAATTTTGTATAATTTACCACTGTTTATTATTATTAAAGCATATATTTAATTTTATATATCACAAACTTAATTATGTCCAAATACATGCATGTGCACCCTTACAATCAAATGTAAAGTAAAACACGTCTCACTACTTTTACATTTTATGGGACGAATGAAAAACATGTCTATTACTTCACAATTTCCTTAACAAGTGTTTTAGATCTCTTACTTCTTTAATAATTTCCGAGCGTACAACCCAAATCGGTAGTAAGGCACAATACTAAAAAAAATTCTGAGCAAATCTTTTACACCTCTTACTTCTTTAATAATTTCTGATCAAGTATATTACATATTTTGATTCTTTAATAATTCATGAGCGAGTATTTTACACATCTTACTTCTTTAATAATTCCCTAACGGGTGTTTCTAAGTCACACAGGTTTTTTTGTGCTTGTTTGTGTGAACCCTTATTTTTCAGAAGTCTCAACATCAAAACTAACTCTCTTTCTCTTCACCCACCAATTAAGGATGCACTAAATTAACCTAATACAAAAGAGGAAGGAATAGTCTTAAGCTGCACGTGTTCCAGAAGCTGACTCATACACAAGTGGGATGAAAAAAAATATTGAAAGGAGTAACTAGAATATTATTTACATTAAAGGGTTGGTTTTAAATATAAAGGAGGTGGAAAAACTACACAATTACACTTCTTCTGGTAACCTATTAGATACTATTCGAGACTATAAGGTTATATCGTTAATGTTGCAACATACACTCAAATATAACACAGTACCACTCAATTAGTATCGCTAGATTATGCCAAATAGCATAATTTCTCATATCACCATCTGTTAATGTACATATTATAGTTATTAATATTTTATTCATTGCACCATATAGTGTGACTCATATTCCCAAAAGATCAACAATTTGAAGTTGTCATTGGAGGAAGCCCAGAAAGCGTTGAAAGAATGTCAACAGTTTTATCCTTCAGCAGAACCAGAGCCATCAAACTTAAACAAAGTAAGTGATGAATTACACTGGCCTCTATTTTGAAAGTAAAGTACCTGTTTTTAATTCAACTTGCTTGACCTAACATTTGAACTTGGATGTGTTGAGAATTTATGATAAAACCAATTTTTATGGATGTTGACAAACCATTAACATTAATATTTTAGTACCATTAGTTATATTTTTCTTTTTTTATTCTATACTTCTAAATTAAGTTTGTTTAAACAGCTCCTTTCTATCAGATAGAGGTGAGGAGTAAGCGCACCTATTCCCGATACAAAATTCCTGTGTTCAATCCTCCTGACTATACTTTGTTGTTTCTCCTGCATTATGACTGATATTCCATCCTTTCCCTATGCAAATTCTTATACTCTTTTATTAAAATTAGCTGCCATATTGTTTCTGTAGATTATTTAAGAATAAATAACAGAAACATAACACCAATGGCCATGTGATTTAAATATCAAACCTAATTTGGTTTTCCATTAACAGGGAGATTGGGGTTCGAATCCCTTCTGAGTTTACTGGAGACGGTTTTTCCTAATTGTTTTTACACTCTATTTCCATGCAAATGTGGATACATTTTCTATAAATTTTATCTTAGCCATCCCTACCAATTAGCATTATTAGTACATATGCATGCATACCATATGATTTCTGAGACACAGTAGAAAATCAAGCCAGAAACATACTTGTAAATCAATAAATCAAGTTGTATTTCATCGTTATGTGATTAACTTAATAGAAAGTACATTACAAAGATTGTACTGTTAACGAATTGATATGTTATTCTTGCTATAGACTTGATTACCAGCGATGGGGTGGTCCAGTTTCAAATTCTGACAGGATGTACTGAAGGTTTTTCCACCCCTAAATGGTTTTCCACTCTCCCTCCATGCAAATATAGATATATTCTATTTTCCTCATCTCCACTCTTTAGTGACATTAAATGTGGATCGCCTAGTTAGGCAATAAGACACAATAAACAAGGTTATAAATAGTATTTTGAATTTTACATAAATAAATTATGATCATGGTGTGTTACTCAATCTATAGGTGGAAGAGGAGATGAGCAAAGTGCGCAGTCTTCTAGCAACAAATCTAGAGCTATCTGTGTGCAGTCAGCAGCAGTTGGAACTTGAGTTGTCCACCACCAGGAGGCAGTTGGCAGAAGTGCGAGCACAACTCACACTAGCTGACCAGGTGAGACCATACAACAGTGGCATATTCTCTGGGTATGCTAGTCCTGCGCCACATACCCATAATTATATGGCCTAGTTTCTTAATTCTATGCTGTCTGTGCAAACTGTATAAATATTAATGTTTAGATTGTGAAATAATATACATGTATAAAGTATCTATATATTATTAATTTTTAAACTAATATTTGTTCATATTCCAAAAATATTGTGTTTTAAGTAGTTATTCTTCCAAAAGGGTCTACCTACCAAGCTTATGAAGCAGAGAAGTTAGAGAAGCTCTAATGGCCTTGACTAATGTCTCTGGGGTTGAAACACTCCCCCTTTCCCCTCACCTACAAACATTGACAACATTACAACCCAGGGCCTGCCGAATACTTATAGCAAGTAAAAGAGAGGGTGTGCCAACTATTGAACAAATATTCAAAAGTCAATATCACAATGATTTTATTTACTAAGCTAGTATCGCTCAAATAAATAAAATAAATGCAAATAATATTTGTAAAATAATTGTATAAACAACAAACTTTAAATTATGTACTAATTAAATACATATTTGATTATATTTATGCATTCTAGCTAGGCACATGTATCATTATATATTTGACAAGCTATTTACCATCATTTTAGAGTATACACCAGTGAAGTAAAAGGGGGGGG
>CABFOV010000033.1:256532-272126 GCA_902141375.1 Timema poppense | reverse complement strand
CGAAAGAACAAAGCAAGGGGGGGGGGGGTATAGAAACTGAAATTGATTAAGGATTATAAGACCCATAAATAGGATGATATAAAAGAAACAATTAACAATTTGACAAACACAAGAAATATAACAAAAAGAACATGAATTTATTGTATATTTAGTAAAAATCTGTATTCACTATTTGAGGTACTTACACACAATATTATATATGGATGAAAGTGGAAAAAAGCGTAGATAGAAACAAATAAAAGTAAAAAATACAAATGGCTTTCAGAATTAAAAAAAACAACACAGCTATGCCCTTCACATTGCCACGGATCCTTATTAACTAGATAGGGAGGGCTATCACACATTAATGTCACGTGGCGAAAAATTATGTGAGCTGTGTTCAGCTTTGCAGCTCATGTCGCGCACACATTTTCTGATCATTGACCTCAACTGTATTACAGCAGTAGAGTTTGAGCTTCATTCTCTATTTTCTGGTTATATTGAAAATGGAAAGTAATTAAATAAAGTTTTGTTTCTAATTATTTTTAGACATGTCACAATACCTTTTTTCTCAATTCTGGTTCCAAAGCTCAACCTTGATTCTTCGATTATCGATTCTGATTCTTAAGTTCAACCTGGAGTCTTTGATTCCGATTCTTGAACATTTTGTTTTTCATTATTTTTCCAAGCATTATTGCATAAAAAATCTGACGTGCCTGATAGCCTACTCCTCCTTCAATGCAAAACTTGGACTCTATCATTACAACACATGTCGTTTGAAACTTTAATCTCACAATCTTATAGATATTTACTAAACACACTAAAATTCTTCAAACTGAAAATTAAAACCAGGTAATTAAAAAAAACTCAAAATTTAATACAATAAATTATGGATTTTATAACAGAAAGAACACATTTCACACGTTACAAAAATTTTAAGTCATCCGCAATAACTGATCCTATGCACGTTACCTTGTCAGAAATTAGTGATCAAGTTTTGGCAATGATATATCGATAATCTAGTGAATTAAAATAAACCCTAATTATTTGTTTTATTTCTTACTTGAACTATATAATTTCTAATGGGTACCACTTTCTTAATTCATTTAAAAGGAGCGAAAGCTTGGGTTGGATAGAAACTATTCTTCCTAACATTATAATTAGTGAAAACATTGTGGTGGCATCGAAATGGAAATTGGATGTAAGAAAGACCAGGAAAGTGGAGGCCATGAGAATGAAGTTTTTGAGACATATGTCACAACCCTGGCTTAACGTGTAATGGACTCGGCACAAAAGTGGCACCTAACACCCCTGGACATCGTGGCCCAGGGCAGTTTCTAGGTTGGTACTTAAAATGCTGCAACCCCCACATCCCGAAGGGAGGGATGAACCGGCTCGGGCCGGATACCCAGGAAGGCGTTAATTAACTCTACCTACCCTTCCAGTCACTCACTGGTTGGACCAGCACCGGGGGCTTGTTTCTCCCACCTATCCAGGATGGTAACCGGAGCCATTTACTTCCGCTCACAGAAGCGACCTTGCAATCTCCACTCTTTCCCATGTGTATGGGAATGGGGCTACACCCATTACGCATAGGAAAGTAATACCCCACTCCTCGTGTGTATGAGTGGCCCATGTCTAGCCAGACATATATCACAATGTGAAACAAGACTAGGAATGAAGCTGTCTAGCAAAGGGTGGGGGTAAAGGGAGTATACGAGATGACTCATTGAAGGAAGTAAGGCTGAGATGGTGTGCTCATGTACTGAAGGTGTAAAAGGAAAGAATACCAAAGAGATTGATTGAGATAAAAGTATGTAGGAAAAAAACTCAGAGACAAAAGAAAGAGATGGGCAAAGCAGATAACAGCATGTGTGCATGTGAGAGGAAAATAATAGACATAAGTAAAAGAGGAAGGTGGAGGCATTTCGTAAAAATGACCCGATCAAAGACTGGACACAGATTATGATGATCTTGTGGTGGCATTATTACTTGCATTTTCTGTCTTGAATCATTATAATTAATAAATTCAATGCAGAATTACATAAATACTACTTCTTTTATTACTATAGTCTCTAAGGTATATAGACCTAAAATGTAATGTTTATAATATATAAAAGAACATAACAGGCAAGAGTGACAGTTCAAAAGTTACTAGATCTAGTCTCATGTATTCATATGTCAAGTCATATGTTTTGTTACTCTCACTTTTGACTGATAATATTGGTGCTGATAAAAAATGTATGTTTTTATTTCTGACCACATTAAATAATTTTGTGTTCCTCATTATGAGTAATTTATAGCTTAGGCCTTAAAGGTAAGTTATGCTTATTTTGAGTTGGTTAACATTTGTTTCGAATGTGTTTGGTTTTGACAGTTTAATAACAAGATTAGGAATGAAGCTATCTGGGGCAGAGTTGGGCTGTCTGGAGTACATAAGATAATAGAGGAAGCAAGACAAATGATATGGTCATGTATAAAGGATGGAAAAAGAGAGGATGCTGAAGAAAATGTTGGAAATAAAGTATGTGAGGAAAGGACCGCAGGGGAGATAAAGAAAGAGATAGGTGTAGCATATAACAGAGTGCGTTCAAGTAAGAGGAGAAGAATGGAAGAAATTAAAGTAGGAAGAGTGGTGGTGGAAGGATAGAGTAAGATGGTGGCATTTTAATAAACTGACCCAGTCACAGGCTGGAAACATGATGATGATGATGATGATGATGATGATGATGATGATGATGATGATGATGATGATGATGATGATGATGATGATGGGTTTAAAAAAATCAATTTTAATTTAATGCTTCAGCTTTTACAAGTAGCAATGTGTGTAAGATTTTCTTTCCTGTCTTGTGTTCAAATTCTTATTACTAATAACTTAGTCAAATTTAAACCAAGGGATTGAAACAAAATTTATCTTGCTCTTTGTAAAAAATAAAGTAGAGAGTTTGAAATTACATTAAAAACCCAAGATGTATTTATTTTTTATGGGTGGTAAGAGGCTTCTTTCTAACTGTAGCACTCCTGGCTCATATTTTTAAACAAAGTCAATACTTTAGTAAATGATTCTTCTATTCCAGGAATTAATTTTATCTACTTTATTTTCTACATGTACCTTTAAAAGTCATTGAACTGATAATGAGATATTCTTGGGATATACATAGTTATTTACCATATTAAAATATGGGCTATTGCACATATCATAATCTAAGAACTAGAAATAATTGTTACTCTCATGTTTGTGTGTTCAGGAGTTGGAACGAAAATTCAGTGAGACAGTGGTGTACACAAATATGAAAATGATGTTATCGAAGAAGAACGAACAGCTCAAGGAGTTAAGAAGGAAGGTGCAAAGCTTGGACCCATCAGGAGACACATTAGAAGAGGAGGTCTAGAGACAATGCACTCCACTCAATCTAGTCCATTACATAATGATCTCATTTGGTTGCCTTACATGACAGCTGCGGCTAAAATCACAGCCAAAATTATTCATTCCGTCCACAGCTACATTAAATTTATAGTGTATTAGCTAATTTTCACTGCTATTAATATATTACTTGAAATGGCAAAATAAATTATTTAGTTAGGGGTTTTAAATTTAAGTCTTTGGAAGGGGTGTGGGGGGTATTGGAAGTCTTCACCCAAGGAAAGTTTTAAAGCTGGTATGATTAAAAGCTATTTGAAGGTTGTTTTTATTTTCGTATGTTGACTTTCTTTGCTATTATTAATAGCAATACCACAATAGGAAAGGCTTATTAGAAAATACAAACTTATTTTTTGGTAATGAGAGTATACAACAAGAGTGACAGTTGCAGATCACATCACTTGGTATATTAGTATATGAAGGTAGTTCTAGTAATTTTTTAAATGTCAAATGCTAAGGTCATTAATAATCTTATTATTATAATACATAGGTATGATTATCAATCATTGACACCATTTCCTTGTGTCCTTTCACTTTATAATATCTTCTCAGGGAAACAGCTCATTACAATTTTAAATCTGCCTGGTTCCTACTAAGAACAACATCTTTAAAACAATCAAAACTCATATTGAGGAAAGCAACTTTTTGATTATGTTCTCCAAACATAAATTTAGCATTAATCTTATCAATTATTTGATTATTATATAGTTTAAGTTTTTAATTTTAATGCCGATGCCAACTCCACCCACAATTAGTTCAGACTCCACAACCCTGAGTTAAACAATTATTATTAAAAGTATTTTTATACAATCCTTTGCTTTGTATATATTATATACATGGAAAATATTGGGGGGTGGGTGGCTACAATATTATTTGCCCCTAAAAATAGAATCAGAGGTGCTTACCCACATACACAAGTTACAGAACCCATGTATATGTATTTTCAAAACATTATTATTTAAGAATTCTTTACCCACAATGCTGATATGTTTCAGTGTAATTATGAACTAACTGATTTTGTTTGTGTAATTTATATTTACTATCAATTTTGATGTCATATGGCTAAAATTATTTTTAACATGGGAAAAAAGAAATTAATGAATTTAAAAAATCTCAGATTTAACAGAATTAAGAGGCTCAACTAAGATGAGAGAAAAAGTAAAACATACGATTAATATGTTACTGTGACTAAGAATTGGTCAATGCCAATCACCCACTCACCATCTATCATTTACTGATTATGACAGATTTATTTGAGCCGATGAGTGATAAATGCTATATCACCACTTGTTTACGCTACTTATAATTATTATTATTTATTATGCATTCTTTCTTATTATGAATACTAGATTGCTTTAATAAGTCTTTACCTTAAAAACTAATTAAATTAAATAATCCGTTCATTTTATAAAATTACAAAATAAATTTTCTGTTTGGCCATTTTTGTTTTTAAAAATGTTATTTAAAATAAATAAAACAAATTGTTAGTGACTCTTCTTGGAAAAGATTAAAATAAGCAAATAAACAAAATCTAAGCCCTCTGACTAATTTTGTAATAGTATTGTATTTATTAATAAACTATTTCACAGTCGAGAATTTTGAATTTGTACAACACCCAACTACCTTATTAGGCTCTGTAAAACCCTTTTAAATAGCTGTCATTATATATTGTAATATTTTTCTATTAATTTTTCTTGCTTATTAACATCTCTTATGAATTCAATGAACCAAAAAAATGGTGTTAATGTCTGGTGTTATAGTTTGCAACAAATCCTTGGCAAAGGGCAGATCATCCCCTCCCTAATGGTGATATGAAAAGTGCTCTTAGTATTAGATATTGCAACTGTCGAAATTTTTGTTGGAGCTTGAATCATTATATCATTTTGAGGTTCTGGTGTTTGATCTTAAAAATAGGTTTATCTATTTGCTGTCTTAGAGAATCTGTAAAAAGGCATAGTAAACTTACCTATATTTTGCTTTTTAGTTTGTAAAACAGATTGTATAAAATTGAATTGTAAGGACATGAATGTGAATATTTATTTATATTTGATCAGGGGGAATTCTTGCATACTTACTCTGTGATAAAATTACACTCTTTACTATTTTACAAATTTAACAAATTTATTTGGATTGACATATTTGTAGTATGGTGTATGCTTGTAGATAACACATAAAACCAAAATATAAGTTAATTTCCTGTATAAAACTATTGAATTAAAATAAATTAACCGGATTATAGATAGTAATCTAAATATTTCTGGAAGATAAATTATAGTGTTAATAGATTTCACATAATTTAGGCACATTTAAAACACAAGCTTTTGCCACCCAAAGTCTTTCAGGTGTTTGAATTGGCTCGATTTAATAGGTTATTGATTTTAATGACAATTCAATGGGGGGAAGGGAGGCGAATGTTTTTGTGTTTGTTTTCTAAATTCGATTCTTTGTTAAAGCAGGTTGGTTTTAATCACATGGTGTTTATTCTCTCCAGTGTTTACAAAGAAAACTATGAAATAGTAAGTTTGTTCAAGTAGTTTTACTGACAAGTACCGTATGTCACAAATAACCTAACATCTTTTAAGGATAACTTCAGTATTAAAATGTTAAATTTGGTACAAAATAGTTAACATAAAAAGAATCTCTGTAACTTTGTATAGGAAATAAATTACTTTGAAATGCAAAATAGTTTTACGCACAAGTAATAAAAAGTTACAGTAATTTCAAAGCATAAAAGAGTATTTAAAAGTGTTATAATATGTAATGTTATATTTTTTAGTTTGTTAATATACACTATAAAATACAAATGTAATTGTTTTACAAACTATAATATGTAGTGTAAATATTTATTTATATATTAAAATTTCTAAAGTGTATTTTAATTATTTTCTTAATCTCACGCAACACTGATAAGTTTTGTCACATTCTTAATCTCAAATGTTTCAACATTTCAATTGTGTGTTTTCATAACATACTACCTCAATTTTTCCAATGTTTTAGAGATAGCTACATATTACTTCCAATGTTGCAATATTGCCTTGACAAGTTTCAACACCATTCTCCTCCTAATGTCATAACATTGCATTAATAAATATAAACATCCTATACCTGGCAGGCTCCAAGCGGCCCTGCGCTAAAATATGACATTCATAAATACTACTGAAGCTATGTTTCTGCGGAAGCAGAAGTGTTGAGGTAAAGCATTAATTGTATTTTGTACTGTATTATTAGTAATTCCAGTTACATTATCAATGAATAAGTCGCTATTCCCCAGCTTTGGTGGCTGCATGGTCTACATGTATCACTTTCATTTTAGACTGGCTTGCTGATGGCGGAGAGACCAGGGTTAAAATTCGGGTCAGGTTTACCGAATATAGTTTTTGCCTAAAAGATTTTTCACTCCCCTTACACGAAAATGCGGGTGGATTACCTCTAAAATGCTTCCTTATTCCTATCCCATTAGAGTAGTGTTTTCAAACTAGCGGCCCACAGACCCCACTTGTCTATGATACTTGTAACCTGCAGTCACATATGCACACAAAAAAATAATTGTTAGAAATTAGTTTGAACATAATTTAAAAAAAAACTGTGCTAATTTGTTATCACTTTACATACTTGACTGTGGGAATTTTGATATATTCCAACAAACTTTAGCCACTATGTTAAAAAATGAATATTGAAAATCTAGCTTTAATTTATTCAAATCTATTGAAAATTAAGACACTTCTGATGAATTCTGGCAAGAATTTTATTAATGTGAATTGGCAGCACTGCTTTACTCACATACTATGCTCAGTGAGTACTAGTGATGGGAAGAATCGAGTAAAAGTGGTTGACTACATCTTTTGTGTATCGTAATCGGCTGTACGCGATTCTTCCAGAAATAGAATTTTAATAGAGTATTTAAAAGCTTCTAGTATAGTATATTTATGTGGGTTAACGAAATACTCAAAGCACTATTTAAATTTAAAAAAATTTATATATAATTTAAATAGTGATTTGAATATATTTAAATATACTTATACTTATAAAATATTGTGACCTCACCAACCCAAATTAGAGTCCTTGGACTTGGATTTACGTGCCTGGGCAGCTGAAACACCACTTCGACTACAAGGCTCAAAATCAGTAGAGGTTCATTTTAAAGAAAGTCGAGCAACCCTAACCCTTACAGTAGCCACAGGCTATGGACCCAGTCTACTTGGAAGACCGTGGTTTGAGCCCTTTGGGTTCACAGTTCACGGGCTAAATGTTGTACACACTTTAGCGAACACAGAGCAGAATCCTACCAGCAAAAATGACAACAAGAATTACCGGTACATGGATACAGGACAAAGAATAAGGTTACAGTGCAAAATACTCTGTTTACTTTGAGTGAGGTTAAGGTTTTAAACACCATGGTACAAGGTTACCCTGCAGTGGCCGACACCACATTTGGAGAGTAATGGGCCTATGGTGAGATTGGAGCTGGATCCATCCATACCACCAAAATATAGTAAGTCCAGGCAAGTACCATTTGTGTTAAGAGACAGAGTGGATAAGGAAATTCAAAGGCTATTTTATCTAGGGGTGTATGAGCCAGTGACATACTCTAGATGGGCCACACCGTTATTTTGAATTTAAAAAGGAAATGGGGAGCTTCGTCTTTGTGGGAATTACAGGGCAACACTGAACAAAACCTTAAAACCTTGATACTGTAATAGAAATAGTAAAAGCAAGAACACAATCAATTTGAATAATGAAAAAAAATAACTAATTGAGCACGTTGGGCACCACTCCCAATGTCTAGGAGAAAAGAATAAATATAACAAAAAAAATACTCCAGCTCAACTAACCGGCAGTGGCAACGACGCCCCTTTACACTCGGGACCACTGAGTGTGCTCAGGAACATTACTGGATTGTACAATGTATCTAATCTTAAATTATAATAAAATAAAATAAAAATTACCTATTGATAATTGTGTGTTGTTGTTATTATTATTGTGGTTTCTTTCTGAGTCTAGATTCCAATCCTACCTAATAAGGCATGCCTCATAAATTATAAAACTAATAAAAGAATTGTGAAGCAATACTTGAAATAAAAATAAAATAAGTTTTGCATTGAATTATAATGACTAAAGCAAATAAAGGGTCTTTTAAATTCCTAGTAACACTGATGAATATAATGATGAGCTTGATCTCACCCAAATATGTAGACTGACGATTTCATGTACTAGTAGTAATTCTGTATTCTTCTCTGTAGTTTGTTCTTTATCATTTCTACATGAAACTTTCAATAATCCTTTCCTGATAATCAGCTCCTATTTTTCATGCTTTTGCATGGCCAAAATTGATGATTCACTATATAATATTTACTTTTGAAAACCGGCCCAAATTGAATCTTCTCTTATATTTTTTCAGTCCTCCTTCCCCACCAAAAGAAAACAACAACAATCACCCAAACATGTTATTTTGTTTTTTATTTAAAAAAAAAATATCTGGCCTTGGAGAAAGAAATGATTTAAACTTCGCGCATAAAATCTCTGAAACAAAATAAATCAAGATTGAAATAGTTCCGAAATCCACCACTCCTTAAAGCAGATAGCGTTAAAATCACATACAAAAATAGTAATAAGCATGGTGGGTTGGCATTTCATGAATTAAAATAAAGAAAGAAAATTTATTACAATGAAATAAAGGTAAGTAAGTTATATATATATAAATATTTCAATTGTAAACAAATATATAATTAATATTTGAAGCTTTAGGAGTTGTGATTGAAATTTCAAACAAATAAATAGTAAAATTGTCAACGTTATTATATAGTTGAAAGTTTGAGTCAACTGACGATTAAATTTATATTTTAAGTAAATATTTAAGCAAAAATAACATCACAATACATACTACTTACCTACAGCTTCAGAGGCTTTCGCACAACTGGCAGGAGGAACCTTTTTTTCAAAAATTTATTTAGAGCAAGCATATACGTAGCTCTGAGAAGATGTCAAATCTGCAGAGGTTTCAACAGTAAGCACAATCAGAGGACTTCACCGGGTACACCGCTTGCCATTCGGGATTGACGCGGTGCCAGATATTTTCCAAAGAACGATGGCCAACTTATTCACAAATATGAAGAGAGTGTCAATCCTACTGGACAACACAGTGGTGGCAAGTAGAACGTTCCAAGAACACAACGACAAACTTTGTTAGGTGCTTCAGTGACACAGTGATGCCCTATACCCAATGTCTGAAAAAGTAAGTGTTATTCAGAATGCCCCAGGACCTATGAATAAAACATAGTTACATTCAGTTTTAGGTTTGCTGAATTTTTATGAGCGTTTTCTGCGCAACAAAGCTACTATCCTGGAACCACTCCACTGTATACTGGACCAACAAAGTGAGTGAGACTGGACCCAGGAACATAGGAAAGCCACGTACACAGCTAAAATTCTACTAACATCGGCACCGGTCTTGGTTCACTATGACCCAAACAAACCTGTTGTCGTTAACTGTGAATTATGGAATTGGAGCGGTACCAGCACACATAATGGAAAATGGGACCGAAGCACCAATAGAATTTGGGTCTAGGACGCTCACCAAAGCAGAGCGCAACTATTCACAAACATAAAAAGAAGGCTTAGCTCTTGTCTTTGGGGTGACAACGTTTCGACAAAATCTCCTTTGTCGCAAATTCACAGCAGTGACAGATCACAAACCACTTTTAGGACTTTTAAATGCTGACAAACCCATTCCAGCTGTGGTTTCTCCTCGTATGCTCAGATGGTCATTAATCCTGTCAGCCTATGATTACGACCTGCAGTATCAACTGGGCAAGAAAGCGGGGCATGCAGATGCTCTTAGCAGACTACAAGAACTCGTTTAAAAACAAGCTTACCTAGAGCCATTGGGAATTTACTTACTGAATATATCAGGTGAATAATATATATCTTCATCCCAAGTCGTGTACGAAACAGAAATTGACGCTGTATTGAGCAAAGTTAAAAGATTGATTGAAACTGGGGGCCATATTGTTATCGTAGGCCAGAACTAAGGCCGTTTTGGACGTTACACCAGGGTCAGGACCAGTGGAAGGAGACACACTACTCCTGGTGGTGAATGCATATTCCAAATGGATAGAAACCACCACAATAAGCTCAATGACAGCTGGATCACTTATCAAGAACACGCGAGAGATTTTCGCAAGACACGGCATCCCGGACACACTAGTTAGCGACAATGGTACACAGTTAGTGTCTGCCGAGCTTGCTGCATTCTTGAGTAAAAATGAAATCGTACCTCTAAAAACAACACCATATCACCCTTCAAGTAATGGGCAAGCTGAACAAGCAGAAGAAAATATAAGAAAATGGCCTAAAAATATGTCAAGGGAGATTGGTATAGACGTCTTGCACGTGCTCTTTTTAGCCACAGGATCACCCAATATGCAACCACCGGGATGACTCCAGCAGAATTGCTTATGGGTCGTAAACTGCAAACGGCTCTATAAATGCTCCATCCGGACCATACATCACACTGGGAAGCCAAGCAAGAGACTAAACAAATACCCTCAGCGACACTTCCACCTAGAAGATACAGTGTAGAATCGGGAATATTCTGCCAACCATTCCAAGTGGACCCAGGGCACTGTGGAAAAACCCTTAGCGGAATAGATGTGTGAAGTAACCAACAAGGATGGTCGTAGACAGAGAAGGCATGTTTAAAGTAGCCCCATGGCTTCTTTGGTGCTGACTGACAGCTCACAGCTGACAGATAACACCTTTGAAAAGTTACCAGACCAAGTTATGTCTCCCTACGCCGAACCATATGATGTGCAAAAACATGTGTTTAGCAGCTGCCACTTTTGATGGTCAAAATTTAGGTATATATCTAAATGTTGAATGTCAGAAGTCAGCTGTGAGCTGTCAGTCAGCACCAAAGAAGTCATGGAGCTACTGTACCAGCTCAGAAAGGCTTCAGAGTCACTCCAGACAGGCAAGCAGCAATATTCTCAGAGAGAACAGCACATGCCGGTAAAACACATAACTGTGTTGAGCATACAGTGCACAATTCACGAGAGAAATACATTGGTTTATATTTTAAAGGTAGAGTAAAACATCATATTTAAATAGATTGCCTTTTATTAATAAAAAAAAGTGTCCAACCTCTTTTCACTACTAATCAATATATTTAAAAATACTTTTAATGAAGGGATCATTCGAAAAACGACATTTATTAAATTGTATCTTTTAAAACGTGAATTCAGCTTAATTTAATTTTGGTCTGTATATACTATTAAATCAAATTTGTTTTTTATTTGGTTCTGATTTTATTATTGTTATTATAATTGACGTAGGCCTACTTCTCACTAACAAAAATGAAATGAAATATTTATCTGTAATTCAATCATATAGAATATCATAGTTGTTGACGCTAAAATAGTTAAAATTCGTGAATAGTAAACAAGGATGGCTACCACAAGACATTTCAAACATGAAGATTAACACAGAAGCTATTTTCGTCAACTTGTATAATTTCATTTAAGGCTATATTCTCTTCTTGCAGTATCATTGACTGATACGTCTCAAGTCTAATTCCATAAATAACATATACAAATTTAAAGTTAAATAAACTGTGTGCATTGTACATTATTCACTAGTCACTATAAATTTCAACTACTTGCGCACTATGTGCTACACACTACTCGTTTAGCGTTAAGCATAAGTCCAGCCAGCTCAGCACTCTCAGTAATAACACTATAATAAAAAGCATTACTGAACTTTAAAGAACCTATATAAAAATTTTATGCAGCGTAACCTATAGTACACCCTGATTTTCGTTGGAAGAACAGTAGTGAAAATTCAAACATATTTTATTTATTGTGGTCAACATTGATAAAATTTTACCATATTATTAGTGTTATTTTATAGGTATTGGTAATATCTATCAAAAGTAACAGCTGCAGATCACATGGACTGTCGTATGAATCTATTAAAATTGTTTTAGTAACTTTAGTAACTAACTTTTACTGTTCTTCCTACCAAAATCATACTATAGTTCAATTTTCATTGAATATTAATAACATGCATAGTAATGTTAAGGTCCGGTAACATTATCCATGTGCCCTAGGTGAGAATTAAAATTTGTGCCCTTAGTTTTAATCTGTATAATATAAATAAAATACCCCTTGCGTGACGCAATAAATTAATAATAATAAAACTAATAATAGGATGCCAAAATACCCGTACAAAATTGATTATAAAATAAATAGAGAAATAAATTTAAATTAAGCAGCAACTCCCATTCTATTATCCCCTAATAAATGCGTGCAAAATAGTATTCCCTAATTTCCTTTATTTTTCTTAATATTTTTATTGAATAATTAAATATTAAAGTGAATCAGTGTCAAAGCGACCCCTAATGCCAGACTTACCCAGTTACTCTATCTATAGCATAAGGAACACAAAATTTCATTGCCCTATTTACAAAAGTATGCCACCTATCTCTCCATCAAACCCACCCCAATACACCCTATCTCTTTCAGGTTGATTATAATTTTATCTTACCATCTGTGTCTAGGTTTCCCAATGGTCTCATCGCAAGGGGTTTGCTAGTTAGGATGATTACGTTGAGAGTCAACCTCTTTAATTTCCTACGAGACATGGAAAGAAGGAATCATGAAAAAATCCATCTTGACCTTTTAAAGGATGGCAACGTTTCATGACCCCGACACCGTGAACCTGATAGAGTGGTTTTAGCGTAGCCATCAGTCTGTGTCTCGGCTTAGAATTGTAACCATACCCCTTACCCCCTTTTTATAGGTATTGGTAATATCTATCAAAAGTAACAGCTGCAGATCACATGGACTGTCGTATGAATCTATTAAAATTGTTTTAGTAACTTTAGTAACTAACTTTTACTGTTCTTCCTACCAAAATCATACTATAGTTCAATTTTCATTGAATATTAATAACATGCATAGTAATGTTAAGGTCCGGTAACATTATCCATGTGCCCTAGGTGAGAATTAAAATTTGTGCCCTTAGTTTTAATCTGTATAATATAAATAAAATACCCCTTGCGTGACGCAATAAATTAATAATAATAAAACTAATAATAGGATGCCAAAATACCCGTACAAAATTGATTATAAAATAAATAGAGAAATAAATTTAAATTAAGCAGCAACTCCCATTCTATTATCCCCTAATAAATGCGTGCAAAATAGTATTCCCTAATTTCCTTTATTTTTCTTAATATTTTTATTGAATAATTAAATATTAAAGTGAATCAGTGTCAAAGCGACCCCTAATGCCAGACTTACCCAGTTACTCTATCTATAGCATAAGGAACACAAAATTTCATTGCCCTATTTACAAAAGTATGCCACCTATCTCTCCATCAAACCCACCCCAATACACCCTATCTCTTTCAGGTTGATTATAATTTTATCTTACCATCTGTGTCTAGGTTTCCCAATGGTCTCATCGCAAGGGGTTTGCTAGTTAGGATGATTACGTTGAGAGTCAACCTCTTTAATTTCCTACGAGACATGGAAAGAAGGAATCATGAAAAAATCCATCTTGACCTTTTAAAGGATGGCAACGTTTCATGACCCCGACACCGTGAACCTGATAGAGTGGTTTTAGCGTAGCCATCAGTCTGTGTCTCGGCTTAGAATTGTAACCATACCCCTTACCCCCCCCCCTCCCACCACCACCGATTGAGATAAAACGTGGTATCTAAGGTTTTAATAATATTTTTTAAATATGTTTTTGGAATCAGATACACAACCCTAAAACTAAGGGCAGTTTACTTTAGGTTTAAAGGTGAAACAATTGACTTTATCAAAATCCTTTTTCACGATTTTGATTATAAATGGTATCCATTCAAGGGCACCATAAGGATTTTTCTCCGGGGTGGGGGTGGGGGCAACCAGGTATTATAAGGGATATGGAATACCCCCCTCCCCCGATTTGGCAGGGGTTCTGGGGATCCTCCTCTGGGAAAATTTATTAAATTGAAGCCTCAAAACACGCTTTTAAGGCATTACTTTCCTTATGAAAGTAAGATACAAAACTAATAAGATGTTTCAAATGTATCCTAATTCGTGGGTGGATACTTGACCTTGACGATTTGAATGGAAAATGCTGCTGAAATCGTTCGCTCAAGTCCCAAACTACCAAGCCTAAAGACAACAGGTGTCCTGGTGACGGGCGCGAGTAATTAGTTTATTAGTTATACGGTATTCTATAACTTTCTGTTTGTTGTCTGGGCCACTGTTTGAGCGCTAGTTAAGAACACTGTTGGGCGAGATTAACCTACTTATAATATTTATACGATATTGGGAGTAAGGGGAGGAGGCAACTGCGGAAGACCCTGTGTCTGTTTAATCTATAGACAGCAAAATGACGCTTCATAGATAGTGTACTTTACGTGAGTGGATATCTCCAATTTTGATCACATCTCTCTAAATATTTTAGATACGAAATGACCTATCATCATAGACGACCACAGGGTGTTGCTAAAAAAAAAATTAAAAAAATGTTTTATCTTACCGATTTATAAAAATTGCTATACCATACACCTGTTGAAGTGTGCCATTTTTTAAACTATTCAATAATTTCATCCATATCGTTGTTCACAGCCAGCCTTTGTTCGATGAATGGAACAAGGAGGTTTTGTAGCCAGTTCTATCGCATTGTTGGGCGAAATTTGTATTTCACTATTGTCAACTTGGAGGAGTGAAAGGACCAGTGATGCCTGTGCTTGGGTGTGGTCTTGCACAATGACAAAGAAGAAGTACATTTCTTGCCATTATTAAAATCTCTATGGATATTTTTTTTCTTTTGTTTTTGTAACCCAGAGAAACGTTGTTGATATGATTGTTGGTTGTGTTTTGTTTTTGAATTAGAAGAAAAGTATTGTTTGTGTTGTGATGAAGAACTGGCTATTGTGCATAAATAGGACTATTTTATTGGAGTGTGTACTGCTGTGGAAGATGTTGGTGAGAATAAATAACCTATAATTATTGTTGTGGTGTGAACCAATAGATATTATAATATGTTATTATCCATTATACCCGTTAGTGGCGAGTTCGGGTACCCAGAGGCCCGAGGTTAAGTCCGGGTTGTTTCTACACTGGCGCCAGCCTGGCAGGCATACAAATAGTGTGTGGAAACTGGGATGTGGACTTATTGGAAGGTTTGAGGGGGAA
>CABFOV010000033.1:208415-254182 GCA_902141375.1 Timema poppense | reverse complement strand
ACAGAATTCGTGTCAACCGAAAACCGAACCAGATAGAGTAGGTTGCGCTAAGAGGCGTTGAGGTGGCACGTTTTCTCTAATGTGTTGTTTTTGTTGTGTGTAACGTATATGTAGTTTGGTTTTAGAGGAAGAATATGCGAGGATAGTGTGTGGACGCTACAACATGCATCTCTGGCCTCATTAAAACAGTTTCAGTGCGTCGATGTAGGACCAAAACTGTTTGGGGGCATCTGAAAGGACCAGTGATGCCTGTGCTTGGGTGTGGTCTTGCACAATGACAAAGAAGAAGTACATTTCTTGCCATTATTAAAATCTCTATGGATATTTTTTTTCTTTTGTTTTTGTAACCCAGAGAAACGTTGTTGATATGATTGTTGGTTGTGTTTTGTTTTTGAATTAGAAGAAAAGTATTGTTTGTGTTGTGATGAAGAACTGGCTATTGTGCATAAATAGGACTATTTTATTGGAGTGTGTACTGCTGTGGAAGATGTTGGTGAGAATAAATAACCTATAATTATTGTTGTGGTGTGAACCAATAGATATTATAATATGTTATTATCCATTATACCCGTTAGTGGCGAGTTCAGGTACCCAGAGGCCCGAGGTTAAGTCCGGGTTGTTTCTACACTGGCGCCAGCCTGGCAGGCATACAAATAGTGTGTGGAAACTGGGATGTGGACTTATTGGAAGGTTTGAGGGGGAAACAACCCTTACAGGAGTTCCTCTCGCACGTTCAGCTGGTTACCAGTATTGTAAGAAACTTTGTAAGCCTTATTTATGCTTCCAGTTCTGATATGTCTACGTCAAACTACGTGGAAAGAGTTTGAAATTTCTAGTTTCCCAATTGCTAGGACCTAGGCTTAGAACCGTAATCTTTCTTGTAGCACAAATTACCTGCTTGCTTCTTGACTAAATTTATCATTCAAACCCTGTATGAGAATATCCAAAACAGGGTAAACTGCGAACAGCTTTATTTCGTCCTCTTTGTTTTCAATGTGAAATGCAGTTTTAGGAGCCTGTTCTAGTTGGACCGAAACTTTTAGCTTTCCCAACTAGGCCAAACTTGGACTATGACACTGGATTCTCGCAAGTTAGATTTTTAAAATCTTTCTGTAGGCTTATGCTATAAATATAATCCTGTTAAAATCAAAGGCTTCATATTCGAACTCACAAGTTGAACTATTGTTGATAGAAAAACACCTGCAAGCAAAGCAGTAGGCCGCATCTCTTGGAATTCTATATTCCAAAAAATTGAAGTCGTGGTACCAAGAAGCATTAAAGGACATACTGACTACTAGTGGGGGTATCCGGTACCCATGGCACCCCTACTGCGCACGCCTATGCCCATCATGAAAAGGTTGTAGAAGTATTTAAGATTTAAAAAAGTTTAAAAATACATTTATATAAACACAATAATTTTCGAGATATAAGTAGATATATTTTTTAAAACGGAATTCTTTGAACTAGGATGTTACTTGTTACGTTCTTTGGTGTACTGAAATGTTCCTCAATATGTTTCTGTAACAGTGTTCATTTATACTCTTTGATGAAGTGTAGTGTTATTTTTTTCCTTTCTGTATATGTAAAAATGTATATTATTCAGTTTTACATATCTTACACGTTTTAAGTAAATACAGCCATTTTTTGATAATGGGAACCAGACAGTTCCTTTGATGCACCGTATTATTCATCAAAATATATTATTAACTATAGCTAACACATTTATATATTTTTTTTATTTAGAACAATTCATTTACCAATTTCGACCAAGGCTATTGTGCCATAGGAATCAACTAATGGCCCTTCTAAGGATAAATAACCGGACAATTATTTTAACAGTTACATATTATCAGTATAACAATATTTTTGTTCGCAATATTTCTACTTACTTCCCTCTCCAAAGGTATAATTTTACGTTACTATTTTAAATACTTATGTGTTATGTAACATAGACATATTTTTATTAAAATTCCTTATTAAAAAAATTATCTGAGTATTTCTAAAAAATAAATGCTTTCGGTTATACCTAGTCTAAATTAATGTTCCAAGCAAAAGCATACTGCAAAATATACATAAACATAAGTCTGCATTTACAAACATTGCTTGAATATTCAATTTGCGTTTTCAAACTACTATATATTTCCATGCACATTAGCTTAAATAATATCAACTTACTAGCTAGTTTTGAGTGTATTATTTATTTATTTAATATATTATTCTTTATAAAGTTCTTCTGTAATGCTTTGTTTGCTATGTAGCGTAATTTTGCTGAGAGAATTGATCTTTTATGTAGGTCTGACAACACTGATTTCAATATGACTCGTTTAACTCTATATCCGGCAAACATAAGAGAAGCTCTTTTCCGGTATTCTTGACTGGTTACGTTAGATAGGTGAGTTACACGTTCTTGTATTTCTAAAGTTTATCCAAGCATCTATTGATTCATCTGTTACATTTCTTTGAGATTAAATATAGTAATAAAAATTTCAATGTGTCAGTTTAGTTTAATATGTATATTATTTCACCATTATTCTTTTAAAGGTTCATTTTTTGTGTTTTTTTAACAATTGTATTTGAGCATGTTTTTCTGACATACAGTTATGTATAATATCGGGTTAATCAAGATACTTAAACAATTTACATACTATACAGCAGTCTAACTGTATTAGCATAAAATATTGGGTTGACTGAGTACAGATATATAAAATTATAACTATAAATTTAAACATAGCATTCGATAATTGTTTTATGTATTTTTCTCCTCTGCTTAATTCGTGGAATGTTTTTATATTTTGAGAAGTTTGTAAAGTTTAAGGCCTATTATGATGAACCAACAGTTCATGCATCACCATCCTATTGATTGTGAGGATACTGTTTTTTTCTGAATAGGCCATGTTGCCACTGAATAATTTTATCAAGTGCTGATAACAATACCAACATAATGCTCACTTGTATGCCTATTACACTTATGTTTTATGACTTATACATATCATACACTAACAGTCTAAAGGTCTCGACACACTCGTACTCATAGGTCCGTGGTCCTTAAGAAATCTTATGCCATGATCTCGGATTGCTCTGGCCACAATCCTTACTACGTGGATGTTGCCCAACTTAACTTTATACGGACTACCAATCGCAACCGAGTAATTTATGTACATGCACATTGAATCAAAAGAACGAATGGCAATGAGAGGATCTGTCGCTATAGAAATATATACAAAATGAAAAGATGGCTATATGTGGAGCTATTTCAGAAACATTTTTCTAAAAATCTATAGACACCCCAGGAAGAGCGTCTTTCAGGAAAATGTTTTCGGACAAATACAAAGCTCTCATAAATATGGGCCTGGCTTTTGTAGGGTCAACACCCCTATTGTCAATATTAAAAGTGCTCTTTTCGTTTTCATGATTTTTAACCTACATTTAGCAGGCCCATACACTGGAAGTTTTCTCAACCAAGTTGTTTTTGGTTTCTTTAATTCTCTTATAATCGGCTGACTGCTTGACACGCCTTGCTGTAGATTTTTTTTTGTCGGATGAAGTTTCTTACTATCTCGTCTCATTGGTTGAAACTGTCATGAGTAGAATTTCTTATGGGCCAGGGGGGACAGATAGTTTCTGGTGTCGGGGCCTTAACATTGGCGTTGCAGTCACTGGGGACTATTGTGCTCTTTACTGCCAATAGTACAAACACATTGTACATTCTAAAATGGATTGAAAGCATCTTTTGGTCCAGCTTTTATATTTCTTTGAAACTAAATATAATAGAAATTTCAATGTGTCAGTTTATTTTTTATATATATATATATTATTTCCCATTGTTATTTTAAATGTTTTGTGTTTTTGTAACAATTTTGTTTTGAGCAAGTTTTTCTGACATACTGTTATGTGTAAAATATCGGCTCAATCAAGAGACCTAGTTACACAATTTACGTTATAAACAGCAGTCAAAATGTATCAGCATAAAATATTGGTTTGACAAGAGTACAAATATTATATAAAACCGTAACTAGAAGTTAAATCGTAATAGCATTCCAAAATTGTTATATATTTTTCTCTTCTTTGCTTAATTGGTGGAATGTTCTTATATTTTGATAAGTTTGTGCAAGTTAAGGCCTATTATGATGAACCAACAGTTCATGCATCACCATCCTATTGATTGTGAGGATACTGTTTTTTTTCTGAATAGGCCTAGTTGCCACTGAGTAATTTTATCAAGTTCTGATAACAATACTAACATTATGCCCACTTGTGTGTCAGCTACACTTTTATATATAAGCCAGAGTCTGATTTACTTATGCATATCAGCTACTAACAGGTTAACACTGATATCGCAGTCACCGGCGACTATTGTGTTCTTTGCTGCTTATTGTACAAACACATTGTACGTTCCAATAGACTCGGTGAAAGAAAGCAATTCTATACTTATACATCTCTTAAAGTTGGTCTAGGTGTAATCTTTTTTATATGTGGTGTTAGTATCTAACAAAGGTCTAGCTACAAATTATTCATCCCCATGCTTAGCCTTTCATTATATTTAATTGAAAAGTGTTTAGTTTTTCCAACTCTTAGCATTAGTTGTGTTTGGGTAGCTTTTAAAAAACATGTGGGCCCTAAATATTTTCTCATTTGTGTCACCAGAGCATGTTCATGCTCCAATTAGACTGAATCTCATGCAATGGTCCTCGTGTGTTTAAATGGGAGCAATCACATGCAGATAAATTAAAGTCCATGAGATAGCGTTCATGTTACATGAACAATTCCATCTGGTCTTGGGGGTGGGGTCAAACCAACTGGGGCTGACAGATTTTTTTGAGTGATAAAAATCTCTAACACAAAATAAGAGGAAGTAAAACAGACCCATGAGCTTATTTGAAAATACCTGTCTTTACAAAATTGTTAGCCCTTTCATTCTTACTCATAGAAATTCTCGTGAACTGAAATAATCATTCTGTTAAGAACATGCATATTTTCCCATTTTTTAGGCATAAGAAAATATTTTCATAGGCCTATTAAACTCTGGAGATCCGGGCCTTTCAGAAAATGGTTATAAATGTAAAATAAGACTTTGCTAACTTGGACTTTATTGGACTTAAATTGAATCTCATAATGAACAATTTTACTAATTTTAAGGTCTGTAAAATCAAAAGGGCCTGTAACCACAGGATGGAATTTCTTTTACAAGAACTAAAATACACTAAGCCCATGAACACACAACACTGGTAGCATAGCTGAAAGTGGAGATCAGAGCACTCAGGAATACTTAGTATAGTCATACAAAATATCAGAGCGTGTAAAAATAGTTGTCTTTGAATAGCCATGCAATGTCAAGCAGGGGTTTTATATTAGCTTAAAATACAGCTCTAAAATTTTGTATTATTAACTCATTGCATAGAGAAGTCTGTAGCCACAAAATAAACGATCTGTAAGTTTATGGAGAATTTGATTATTTTTATGAAACACTTTGAAAATACCCAACTAAATTTTTTTAACAGGCGAGGATGTCAAAAATACTTATGATTTCTACCATCTTCATTCTTCTGCCAATGAGGAATTACTGTTAACTTTATAAATCATTGTTTCACCATACATTTAGGAAAAACCGCTTTACTACATTAAGGCCCAATCTTACAATGTCACGTTAAAGTCCTCGTAACTTAACCGTATGTAAAGTATAACCGTTGGTTAAACTTAGCGTTGCATTTTACAATACCATTTTTATGTGTGCGTCAAATTACGGATAGGTGCCTTCCATTAGTTCTTAGCGTTAACTTTCTCGGAGCGCTAGATTTGTGTCAAAGCTTTTGATTGGCCTAGCTTGACCATAGAGAATATAACCAAGTCATTACAACGTCTATGGAACTGTTATGAAAAAAATCAATCAAAACGAGTTCAATTCATCAAATTTGTTGAGGTTATCTGCTATAGTTTATCGTATTTATTTTCCTGCTAAAATGTCTGTTGAGAATCATAAACGCGAACGAAGTGTAAATTTTAGCAAAGAAGAGGAAATGTTGCTGATTGAATTAATTAATCAAAGTAGTCATAATCATACAATAAATCAGCCATTTCATAATATAAATAAAAGTAACCTCACTTTAATAATAACAACAATTGCCTTGAAAACAATATGGCGGAGTGTTTAACGTTGTTAATGTGGACGTTATATTTGCTAACCGGAAGGTAGACCTCGCGTTAACTTTACGAGCACATTTACGTGAACATTAGCGCTAACCAAACATTGTAAAATCAAAAGTAGTGGTCGTTATCGCTTAACCTCATGTTAAGCCCTAACGAATAGAATAACATGACATTGTAAAATTGGGCCTTAATATAACTCGCAGAAATTATAATGTAATCCACCTAAACCAGTCTCAAAACAAAGTGAATTGTCCGCTCAGCAACCAGCATCACTATACACACCTACAATAGCCACATGGCTTTATTGGTGCTGACTGACCGCTTACAACTGACTTCTGATAGTCAACATTTAGGTATATACCTAAATTTTGACTGTCAGAAGTGACAGCTGCTAAACCCATGTTTTTGCAGATTGTATGGTTCGCCGTAAGGATACATATTTGGTCTGGTAGCTTTTCAAAGCTGTGAGCTGTCAGTCAGTACCAAAGAAGCCATATGGCTATTGTAGCTCCTCTGCACCGCTGTTGGCTGCGTTCTTTTCTAGGTCATCGACATTTCTCTTTGTATGTTTGAATTGTAAGCTCTGCTCTGCTACCAGTGTTGTGTGTCTGTGCCCTAGGGTTTCCAGCCACAGTGAAATAAAGCCTGAATTTCCGAACTTATTTCAAATTTTAAGCTTTGCACAGGATTAGTGTTTAGATAGCGCACTACAGTCCCAAGATTACATAAACCTGAACTTCAGGTCTCCACCGTGATTCGGATTCCACATTAAACTGTAGGTCCTGCATTTCATTTCACAGTCACCCTACCATTACACATTAGCGTAAGTGTGTATAACCCGAATTGGTAGTAAGGCGCGGTGCTAATAATAATAATATTATTATTCATATTGACTTATTTAAAAAAAAATATTTGTGATTTTATTGGTAGGCCTACTTTAAATTGAAATTCTATAATTGTATTTTTGCTTTTTTTTTTATTTATTATAGCCTACCATGGTTATTTTAACACCAAATATTTGTAGTTTTGGGAACTATTATAATAATAATATTGATTGTTTAAAAACATTACTATATTACAAATTTATTAAGATTCTGACAGGAAGGAACTTTTATAAAGTAGGCTACAGGGTGGAGCAGAAATATTTTTCATATACTCAACCGATGTATGACCTTTGTTAATCTCTTTTCCATACAGAACGGGATAGGCCCCGTTCATCATGGGGGCATATAAGTATGTTCAGGAACTGTATCGGAAGAAACAAAGTGATGTTTTAAGATTTCTTCTTCGTATAAGATGCTGGCAGTACCGCCAGCTCACCAAGATGCACAGGTCTCCAAGGCCGTCTCGCCCTGACAAGGCACGTAGGCTAGGATACCGTGCAAAGCAAGGTTTGTTTACATTGTTTTAAGCCCTATTCAGGCTCTATAGTTTGTTTATTGTTTACTGCCTTTAGGGTTTTCTATATATCATTTTCACAGCAATAAAATAATTACTCTCGTGTCGACTAAGAAAGTATTTTAGTGCCAAAATTATTTTTTTATAAAATTCTTCAATATTTCAAATTAAATGTGTCTTAAGAGCTCTCATACTAGCTATTGATGGTTCTATACCATTTATAATTATGGGACAAACTTAACCAGACCCCAAACCAGTAATTTAATACTAAATTGAATGCATGAGTGTTATAATGAATGTATTATAAGAATGTTAGCATGTGGTTATTTATATATCATGTAAATTTTTCCAAGATTTGAATTTGGGATTAAAAATTTTTTGTAATTTCTATTCGGACTCAGATTCACAAAATAGTGGATTTGAGATGTTTCTAATTAATAATTGTAAACCATCTTTGTGTTTATGATGAACCCTTAAGTTCATGCATCACCATCCTAATGACATTGAGGATAATATTGTATGCTGAAACACAACCATTAGATATTTTATTACTAGGTCTTGAAGTTGGGAGGAAAATATTGTGTCCTAAAAGTACCGTAGCTGCATTCATTCTTTATGATTTGGTTTGAAGGTCCTGGCTACTTAGGAACCTAATGTGGACAAATTGGTTTCAAGGTTACATCATCTACCGTATTCGTGTTAGGCGAGGAGGTCGCAAGCGACCTGTGCCAAAGGGTGCCACTTATGGGAAACCCAAGAGCCATGGTGTGAATCAGTTGAAGCCCACTCGGAACCTACAGTCTGTAGCAGAGGTGGGTAGAAAATAAAAACCAATGATTATCTCATTAAGGAAGAGCTAATAGAGATGTCGGCTGGAAAGGAAATGTGTAAAAGTTTGTCAGACATTGTTAAACTTTGATTATACCGACCATTAAGTTTTATAATTCAAAAGCCATCCTCCCCAAAACAAGATCGTATTATGTTAATACGCTTTAATTCACTAATAAATTAGGATTAAATTTAAACATAAGTAACTACAATTTGTATTTTTAATGAAAAATAAACCGAGTAGAAAAGTAGTGAAGAAAAAACACTTAAAATAATTCTAAATATGTGTGTGAAACATTAAGCAAATGATGAATACATCTCCATATGATCATTTTGTGATTGTACTCCTAACTTCCTTGGATGTCTGAAGCAACACAACCACACATGGTGAGTAAATGGTACTTATTTAAGTACACGCAACTTAAAAATTTCTTTTGTTTGTCAACAGGAGCGTGTGGGAAGGCGTTGTGGTGGCCTTCGTGTCCTCAATTCATACTGGGTTGCTCAGGATTCTACATACAAATATTTTGAGATTATATTGGTTGATCCATTTCATAAGGTAAATTACAATTTTGTCTTTTTGAGAATTGAGTGTAGGCTATTGGTGGTGTGAATGTGCAACTTAACCAATCTTTATATATAAAACCTGCCTTGGTGGTGTAGTTGGCTAACGCGCTTGTCGTGTTGAGCTCGTCTGCTGAGGACGGGGAGATCGAGGTTCGAATCTCGGTCGGGTGAACTGGGGATGGTTTTTCCTAAATGGTTTTCCACTCTCCCGCCACGCAAATGTGGGTTCACTTCCTCTAATTCTACCTTCCCAATTCCTAATCCATTAGAGTAACTAATACTTAAAGTGTATAACTCGAACAGGTAGTAAGACGCGGTGCTAAATATCATTATTTATACTTAAAATAAACATAATATATGAGGTCAAAGCCTACATACTTCTGGGAAAATTATGTATAAAACAGCAATTTTCAAGTTTATTTCAACCTGTCACACTGAGCAAGGCACTAAAATTGTCAAGGAGAGATCGTATTGTTAGAATAACAAGCATTAAGATTGTGTGGGAAGTTCAATGGCTGAAATTTTAATAATAAAGCTGTTTTTAAAAATATGGTTGATCATCAATTTTAAAGAGATAAATTTTATGCCTTACATTTCTTTCTTGATTATTTTTAATCTTCTTCCAAACTCCTGTGACTACTACTCAACCTTGGTGTGACTGATTTTTGTGACACGCTGGACCCCTTCTTCTGCGAGATTGTTTGAATCTTGGTCAAAGCAAAAGCACAAACATATTTAACACTTGGGTATTTTGATGCTCTACAATTGTATCCTACTAAATTGAAAGTTCTAGCGTTAAATGAATTGGCATCATTCAGACTTGAGTTAACATTTACTTTATAGTGGCTATATTATTGATTTACCTATTTTACTTTAATGATTGAATAAATGGTCAAGATTTTATATCTTTTAGTCGCAGAGCTGTGTATAAATATTACATTCTTGTCTGAATATGGGAATCAAACCGGGAATTAAAGTTACTGGTCATTATATACTGGTAGATAAATCTTAGGTTTTGATTCATAGAAATGTATTAAAGTTGATGTCTTAGGAATATAATTAGAATTGAAGAACTGGTACTTATCATCCATCTACTTTGACATAAAAGAGGAAAGGTTTTTGAATAAATATGAAGCCCCAAAATGGTTTTTTTAAATGAACTGAATATTAAGACGATAGGCCTACACATCAGAAAACTGTAGGCCCCAAAGTTTACATTTAAAACACATTGTTGTATTATTTGCAGGGTACGTCTGTCCCCTTATGTATATTAGAATAAAATACAGACTGAACTATACGTCTTGCTTAGATAGGTCACTTTGATACTGATACCGTACTGCAGCCGTAGCCCAGTCTGTGTTTACTCTCTGTACTGCAGCCATAGCCCAGTCTGTGTTTACTCTCTGCACTACAGCCGTAGCCCAGTCTGTGTTTACTCTCTGTACTGCAGCCATAGCCCAGTCTGTGTTTACTCTGCACTACAGCCGTAGCCCAGTCTGTGTTTACTCTGTACTACAGCCGTAGCCCAGTCTGTGTTTACTCTGTACTGCTGAGGAAGGGGACTGATATACCCCAAAAAATTACATAATTATGTGTATTGTGTTTTAATTGAGAACCTTAAGGCCTACAGTTGTCTGGTAAGTTATTCTTCTATCCTCAATGAATAATTATATACAGCCTTTAGGTGCCATTAAATTTGTTTTTGTTGATGAATTATGCCTAAATCTCTAACACAAGGGAAATAATTTTGTCAATAATTTTGTCTAGCTGTTTCTATGATGATTGGATCATGCACCACTCTGATGGATTTTGATGTGTCAATTCCATTAAATTACTGAGAATACAGCCAAGATATTTTTCCTTTATTGTTTTTACATATACACATTATTTTAACCACATCTTAATACCCCTTAGGGTTATACACTTAGGTACTATGTATGAAAAAAGTACAAACATCTAGTAATAAATAAAATGATAGAATATTAGGAAAATGGTAAGAGCACAAATAAAAGTAAAAACATAATATATATTTACACACTTAAATATTTCAACGCTATGTTACTTTGAAATATTGAAGTGTGTAAATATGTGTTAGTGTTTTTACTTTTACTTGTGTTCTATCATTTTCATAATATTCTATCATTTTATTTATTACTAAACACTTAAGTACTACTAATTACACTAAAGGGCTAGGATTTAGGAAAGTTGAATTTAAAGGAAGTGAACCCACAGTCTCGTTGAGGGAGAGTGGAAAATTATTTAGGAAGAAACCCCTCCAGTTCATCCAACTAAGATTCAAACCTCGATATCCCTGTCCGTGGCAGTTTAGCTTAACACGAAGTTAGTGCATTAGCTAACTACACCACTAAGGTGGGTTTTATTTATATGTATTAATCTATCAATAATATAATGAATTAGTGCCTAATGGCTTGAAATCTATAATAAGACAGTGTAGACACTGTACAATGATGTAAAGTAATTGATAGTGAAGGAAGCCAACCTGAAAGGATAGTTAGGTTAGGGCTGGATAGAAAAAATACACTTCTCTATTATCTTCTTAAACAATTACACTAAACACATTGTATGACATTTAAAAAAAATTAAAAAGCTGAATATGTTTGACTCGTAAGACCTGAGAGAACGCACGAACAATCAACGCTTCGATACCAACACACATCTAGATAAACCAGTTCCTTCCCATGCTAACACCCACAGTAAGGACTTTGATTCCTGACAGCCACTTGCAATAACTCACAACAAATCAATTTATTTTTGTTTATCGTTTAAAGTATAGTCTCTGTTAGTCCTTTTTTAGTTATTAATTATCTGCAAATCTTTTCAAACCCTTTTAGGTTACATATATTTGGCAACACTGAGAGTTTTCAGTTACATATTTCAACTAATTCTAAAAACAGTTAAATAGTATCTCTTTGTGTTTTTAATGTCTTTCTTCAAATGATAAAGGAATATATCTGAAAATTTAAAACAATGTGTGAAGTGTAATAGTGCAATAGTTTAAGAACTAAGAGGTGTGTTTTCTACATAGGCCTAACCTAACTTCCATTCACAATAGGTTTTTACCTGGATGACGGTTCGAAAATCATATGTTTAGGTTTTGGGTTACCAACACTTGTAAAATATGACAGTTTTGTTATAAATGTAAAGATCTTTAATTACCTGTTATATATTACATTTAAAATAAAGTAAACAAGTTTTCTCATACTATTTCATTTTTTTAAATAATTTCTTTTTGTCCAACTCGAAGCAATATTTTAAACATAATTAAAAGTACTTATTTTTCCTTTTGGAACGTTACTGATTATACAGGCATCGTATTCACTTGGAAAAAAGAAAATTGTTGTCATTTTTTTTACATACAATACATGATTTTATGATTATTTTATCGTATTTTGAAATACTTAACTGAATAAAGTATTTTCATCAACCGCGTGTTTGCATCATTGTAAAAAAACTTGTTTACCGTTATGTTCAATCATGTGGTTTAAATTCATCAGTCACCATTTTGAGTTTATGTTCGTTAGAAGTTTTTGTGAAAGAGGTGTGAATATTTTTTTAAGTGGAATAAAACGATAAATAAACTTTGTGTCCGGCCTTATATAAATAATATTGGCCTAAATCATTGTGGTTAACTATCACATTAATATATTACCATCTGTTTTCATTGCAATCATCCAAAGTGATATATTAGGGATAACTTCTAGTAACATTTTGAGCGGTCATTCAGGTAAACTTAGCTCTTGAATGCCTTATATTGTTTCAGGTTGGCTTCCTTCACTATCACTTATATTAATCTCAAGATAGTTGAAACAAATTGACTTATTTGCTATAGTTTTGTGGTTGCCCGATCTGTGTTTAATCTTCTTCTGAAGGAGACTGATACATCCTGAAAATTACATAACTATACGTTTTAATTGTGGAACCTTAGGTCTTCAGTTTCCCGATAAAGTCCATTCACACTGAGTTTTTACCTGGATGACAGTTCGAAAATTATATGTTTAGGTTTTAGGTTGCCAACACTTGTAAAAGATCACTGTTTTGTTATAAATGTAACGATCTTTAATTATCTGTTTTATATTACATTTAAAATAGTGTTAACTAAGTTTTTTTTTATACAACTTGAAACAATATTTTAAACATAATTAAAAGTACTTATTTTTCGTTTTGGAACATTATGGATTTTGTGTAATATAGTGCACACACATACCTTTTAATACAGGCGTCGTATTTCCTTGGAAAAATGAAAAATTCTTGTCTTTTTTTACATACAATAAATGATTTTATGATTATTTTATCGTATTTTGAAATATTTAACTGAATAAAATAGTTTCATCAATTGCGTGGCTGCATCATTGTAAAAAACTTGTTTACCATCATGTTCAACCATATGGTTTAAATTCATCGGTCGCCATTTTGAGCTGTCATCCAAGTAAACTTAGGTCGTGAATGAATTATAAGTATGAGGCCTTGTTCTATCCTTTCAATGTTTAATTTAATACAGCCATATATTTCTTTTCTTGAAATTGATAGAATTGGTGGAATTCTTTTGTCAATAACCATTGTCCTTTTAAAACAGGTGTTGGTTATTTTGAATTTGTTTTTGATAATGAATTATGCCTAAATCTCTTGACACAAGGGAAATAATTTTGTCTAGCTGTTTCTATGATGATTGGATCATGCACCACTCTGATGGATTTTGATGTGTCAATTCCATTAAATTACTGAGAATACAGCCAAGATAATTTTCCTTTATTATTGATCTATTAATCTATCAAGATAGTTTAATCAAACTGCCTATTTATCTTGTTATGGTTTCGTGAGTTTGTGCATTAAAACATTTTCTTTTCTTTTAGGCTATACGTAGAGATCCTAAGGCTAATTGGATATGTAATTCTGTTCATAAACACCGTGAACTACGTGGTAAAACATCTGCTGGTCGTAAATCCCGTGGATTGGGTAAAGGCCATCGCTACAGCCAGACTACTGGTGGATCAAGACGTGCTAACTGGTTGCGAAGGAATTCTTTGCAGTTGAGGAGGAAACGTTAAAAAAATACATTCAATTATTTTATTATTAAAAAGCTTATAAAAATATTGTATACGTCTGGGAGGATTAAAAAGTCATTGAAACTGGCCTTTTGTTATTTAATTTTTTGGTTGGAAATACCCTTTTGTATATCAATTATTTGGTCTGTGATGATGAATTTATGTGCGGGTCTAAAGTTTGAACAGTACGTATGGGGAATGGTAGAAAATGAAGCTTCAGTATTTGTCATTTAAATGTGTTAGGGATTTTACTTGGGCCGGGCTGATACGCCCTTATGAAATTTGTAGATTTTGCCAAGGGTTCGGATTCCACGTTAAACTGTAGGTTCTCCATTAAATCTGACAATCACCCTACCATTACACATAAGTGTGTGTATAACGCGAACACGTAGTAAGACACGGTGCTAATAATTGCATGATGACTTGGAAATGTATAACAAGATACTGTACTGTGTGCCCACACCTCTCGTGGAACCTTCTGACGCTGTAAGAGACAATGTGTCGGCCACCGTTTTCAGCAGTGTCAATAGTAGGGGTTCATGCACCAGATTTAAGGCATGGCACGACATGTCGTTATGAAGGGTTGTACAAAGAAGCCACTCAGGATGTTGTCACACAAGTCTTTATTCAGGACTCTAATTCTACCCCCTGGTTGGGTTACACCGCAATGACCTCGACTCGCTCTCAACAACCCTAGAACCGAGAGCCTACTGAGAGTACTAAACTGATAAATACATTTTTCATTTCCAATTCGTCTAGGTCTAATTTAATTCTCTCTATTACTATCAATTGGTTAACCACAAGAAAGTGTGGGGTGTTATGGTAATTATAAGTTATGTACATCATAACCAAAGTTGTAAGCAATATATATATTAAATTTCAATTCATTAACTTCATTTTCAGGCCTTAAAACTTTTAATCAAATAGTTTTTCACTATTTAAAGTCTGTTGGAATATTAGTCATCCAAATTTTTTACTTTTCATTTTAAGCATCATGCAATGTATTAATAACTGAACCTGGAAGATGCACGTGTGGTCTTTCGGGGGGGGTGGGGGGGGTTTGGTGCAGACTCCTGGTCAATCAGCACATTCGATTTAGCGTCTGTTTGACCCTATTTGGAAGGAAAGCGTCAGACGCGACAGGGAGACTGGCCGGTTAGCACGCAAAGAGTAAAGCCCTGTATTAACTAAGTACCTTTCATACCGTGTAGATAGTTTCGAGATGGGTGAAAGGAGAGTTAGACCAGATGGCTAAACAACCACTACACTAAATAATTATCGGTCAATGTCGTAAATAATTTGTCTCTCTAAATTAAGTAATCATGGTACCAACATGTATAATATTCAGTTAAAATAAAACTTCAAATTCTACTCTAAATAGTATCTCTTTAATCGGCTGTGTCCATCTACCCTCATCATTATCTATATAACCCAAAGATGCTCTACTGGAACCAACTGACTGCCGTGGATGACACTGTATGATGAAGACTAGAAGATAATGGGTGAGTAGGTACATAATAGCGTCCAACGGTGAGGCTGACTGGTTACATTGATGACAAATTATATATATATATATTTACACATATTAAAGAACAATGTCCAAAGAATATTCCTCAAAGGACTTAAGGTATAAATAACATGATTATTAGAACAAATTAAACAATATACACAATCGCAATCGATCGAAAATGCATTTTCGAGGGGGGGGAAATACATAGAGCCAAATAACTTAACACTTAGGCCCAGTTTCATAGTCAAATTTAGTACGCCTCAAGTGCGGCGCTATCCTAAGTTCATGACGACACCTACCTACACCAGAATGGAATGGGCCAGTTTCCTATGCGAGAACGGCCCATTCCATTCGAGTCGAGGTAGGTGTCGTCTTGTATTTAGGATAGCGCCGCACTTGAGGCGTACTAAATTTGACTATGAAACTGGCCCTAAGCCCTTATAACTTTTGTTCACTCATTTCCTAGTATGCCCTGTATTATCTTAGAAGCACTTAGTATCGCCTTAGCAAGTAGCTCAACATCCTATTGTCATGCTGAGATATGGAGTACATGCAACATACGGAAACGAACATCAGCTCATAAAGAAATACTTTTCTTTGTCAAGCAGAACATACAAATGAACCACAAGAGAACTTAAGTACTTGGTTCACTCGTAGAGTCAGTGACAAGGTTTTAGTTGCATGACATGGGCACGACCAGTTTGTCCCGCACCACGAAGAAAACATGGGACTCTTGAATGTGGTTTTGTGCAACTAGCACCTAGAGTTACATATTAGCACAATAACGATGCGTTGGCTTGGACATATTTGTTGTGTTTGCAGTGTGAATCAGTTATGTTTATGTAAATAATTATATTTATCAGGTGTTTAATAATTTGAAATTAACCTTAAGGTAAATAAAATTAAGTATCTAACCCAGAATTAAAGAACTTGTGATTACATGCAAGAGACGATTTAAATTATTGTTCTAAAATATGCACAATAAAAACCGATTATGCCAATATCGGCCTAACCCTGGTTTTCTCTATTTTGTCTGATGAGGGATGTGTTGGACCATGTTATAGTCAAACATTAAATTTCACATCGATAGTGATCACAAATAGTCTTACAGTAAGCCTGGCCATTTTGTGACTTGTCTTGGATCCAAGCGCGAGCTGCTATTGATCATTGAAAAGACTAGAGAACTACTACTTGTTTGCAAGACTTTTGAAAAACAAGCCTTCCAGAAGATGAAATTCCAGGAAACACTTGTTGGCCTGTGGGTATTGATTTAGACCCTTGAACTATATATCCCAAGACTTCTGGGTTTCATACCCACAAACACCACACCTTATCAACAGATGTGGGACAAACAAATTAACTTTAAATAGTTTATTTTATGGGTGCTCGCAACTCAATTAGGGGTTGGGTTCTCTCTGCCACATGATGAAGTTTCTTGACTTAGCTGGAAAACTATTGCCTATGTGATTTCTGACAATTTTCTGTTCTAATAACCAAGTGTAGATTTTTGCCATTTTTTAAAATCCAATTTCAATGTTAAATTGTATGAATCCAGACCTAAGTCCCCCCCCAACACACTAAATGTTGGAGTTGTAGATGTAAATAAAATTCTTTCAGGGCTACCCAGAGGGGGGTGGGCAGTTTGCCATACACTGCCTCATTTCGGGAACCCCCAATCGCCTTAAAGCCTCGTTGACACAGTCTAAGTATACTTGGATCACAACTTGGGTCAAGTGCAATTGGTCAAAGTTGCCACGGTTAGTCACTTGGACAATCATGTAGACATCAAAAAGATGGCGGATTTGGTTTTGGAGGGTATCAGTGCAGTCGCTGATATTCTCACACAGGAAGTTGAAATCCACAAAATAAAAAGTTTAGACCTGGAACTGGATGGCTTTTGAAGCTTCCTCAAATTTATTTTGCGAAGTAGCTTGAAGATGACACTTTCATCTAAGATTAACTACTATGCAAGTTGCTAGGATCCATAAAACCAATAATTCAAGAACTTTAGTGCATACAACCTGAATATGCAGTGCAAAAATAAAGTTGATACAAACACGAGAACTGCAATATCTGCTCTTCGTTACAATCCATAACACCCCCTTTGCCTCATTCAGTTCCATGATACATTTTACATTTTGCCTATCAATCTATTTGATTATTTTTATAACATTCCTTTTATGGGTTTCTCTCCATTTTTTGAGATGGCGCCATTTTGAATCCCATCAAAGTTCGACTTGGATCCAAGTAAGTTGGCCACCGTCTTACTCAACTTGGATATAGCCTCCCCGTCCAAGTGGTCTGGGATGAATTGTTGACACAATCCAAGTGATGCGCGGTCAGCATCTAAATATACTTGGATTTTGTCAACGAGGCTTTACAGTCTTCTATTATGGCAACAAGTCTGATAATCATGGCACACTAGCATGAAATGCAATGTTTTTAAACATTTTTTTCTATAGAGGGATTTACCATAGTAAAAAAATAGTAACTTACACATTGGATAAATTTTATTTTCTGAAAAATATACAACTTGCATGGTGCTTGAGAATTATCTCAAGTTGGAATAACCACCTTTAACAATACAAACCAGGTTTAACTTAAACCAACTAAAGGTTAATTTTTTGATTTTGTTAATTCAACCTCAATTGTTAAACAAATTAATAATACAGGTGTCCAGCAACCTGATAAACAGGGAATTTTCACATATTCGTTTAAAAAAATGCAACACTTATTTACAAGAGTCTAGAACATTTTCTTTCCAGTTGATTCTCATCATTGAATATCTTTCAGTACATTTGTCCCTGTTGAACATACTAATCTCAATTTCCAAAGTCAACTTGTGATTTACGTGTCATCTTTCCACTCCTCTATCACGTGTCTTTAGTCAAAGTTGAGTCATGGCTATGTGCATATGCAAGAATTTGATTGCGTTATGGGAAGAATAAACAACAAAAATGTCTCAAAACAGTTTTAAGCTGTACTGGTGTAAGATGATCTTTTAATGGCCCAATCTGATCTCACTACCCAATAGATCATCGCTTTAGGTAGAAATCCTCTGACCCCTTCATAGAGTGACACAATTTCAGATTGTTTGTTTCTAAAACATTAATATTACATCAAGTTGTGATCTTAACAAAATAATGTTTGTAATATATGGTGACTGGAAAAGTTAGAAATTTGCTCCGGAAGATTCGGGGAATGTTATAACTTAATTTGGTTGGACACTCAATAATAACAATGGTGTGTCTGGGCTACATCAATCTGTTGCTCAGTTTGTGAAAAGATTAACCAGTACTAATGTTTCATTGCTCAGGGACACTTGAATGAACTTAATCCTTATCCTTAATCCTTTCGTGAAGGCTCTTTCCCCTGTCCCAATGAGATGAGGGGATGGTAGTGAATATAATGGGGTGGAGCCAATGAAGATAATAACCTTACCTAAGCCTAATTAACCAAACCTTAATGACCATGGGAATTAGGGACAGCAGCCAGGGCCTCTAACCACTATACGATGAGGCCGGTTAATCAAGATTATAGATTCTATTTGACAGTTGAGAATGCTACATTTAATTATTTTACGTCCATTACTGTGTCCAGCCTGTGGCCTAGGTCAGTTTTTAATTCAAGCCATATTTTCCACTACTGGCTTGCTAGACCTGCCATAGCTTCATATGCCTTATAATATAACTTAAGACTAGGACAGACACAACATCCAGTCCCCGGCTGTTAATTCATCACCATATAAGGGTAAACTCACATTTCACTAACAATACATTTTTCGGCAATGCTTGGAATCGAACCTGGGACCTTTAGCTCAGTAGAATGAAACACTACCAACTGAGCTAAGGTGTCTGATTTGTTTACTAATTACATGAATAAAATTATATATCTCTTTAAGGAAAACTTCTTTTCACTTTATGACATTTTACATTTTGTTGCATGTAGAAGAAGGTACAGGCAGGAAAGATAAATATAACGCGAATAAAATTATGCAAATCAAAACCACCATCTAGAACTAGAACTATTTTTAGGGGTATGCTAGTATTCAAAATTTTGAGTAATTAACGGCCGAATTTTCGATTTGAAACTCCGAATAGCAAGAGCGAATAGTTGTGTTATAAATCTCTTGAAAGTCCCAGCCAGACCAGATAATCTGGTAGAGTTCAAAAGTTGTCCTTTGTTAAATATTATGTAAGAGAGGAATACCTATGTTGGCAGAAAGTAAGAGGTTGTGGCCTGCCTAAGTTTTTAAAGCCGGGAGAGGGGTTTTTATAACGGCTGGTGGAGAGACAATCAGTTGGGAGCCACGTGTCCACTAGTGAAAGTGCTTGCAAAGAAACACCCTTGAAAATAAAGGGGGAAGGCAATATTGCAAGGTCAACCAATTGAGTGCACCTGTTAGTCTGTTGTTACTTGTTAGCTGGACAGGGAGGCGACCCAGACAGAATAGAGATTAAAAAGGGGTGTCAAGCCTAAATACCATTCAAAAGGTTTCTAACCTAGGTAACATTTAAGGACTGTCAAACTTAAAAGGGGTCAAGAGCTAATTTTTATCCTTCATTACTGTTGTGATATTTTATTAAATTTATTGTTGTATGATATGAGAGTGGGAGAGGTATGAATGAGACTAGTAAAATCTTTCAGTATACAGCCAGTCCCTGTGATGAATGGAGTGAAGATGTCGAGGCCTTGCATATTAGAAAATTAGAACTACACTTTGAAATGATAGAAACTATGAAAGAATCAAAATATGACCTTGTTTATTAATAACCCCATTATTTTACCCTTTCTAATAATAATAATAATAATAATGTTTTAATTCAAAGAAATATAATCTTTACACTGCCCAGTTAAGCATTCTTCACGCAATTTTTAAATTTAAATTCCTTTCAAAAACCCATCATATAATTTTAAAACTTGATCTAGGTGAATGAAACCCATTGTTTAAAAAACTGGATCAAAAGTTCCTCTCAATTTCTTGAAGTTTTGGTTTGAATTCAGTATTTTTTTTATTAATACCAGCTCAAAAACAATGTTTTGCATTTTGTATACTTAAATATAAAACCACATTTTCAATAGGAATTTACTAATTTAAATTAGTTTTATCAAAAATGTAAGAAAAACCTATTCAATTTGCATTATTCGGTATTCGTTCGAAATGATTCGATTTGATAAATAATCCTATTCGCACATCCCTAACTATTTTAATATAAAAAACCTTTAACAAAGTACCTCACAGTAATTGTGTTGTTATAGAAGATAGATATAATTTTTTAAATTCAATTTGTAAAGTGAATTGATAAAATTTCTAAAACTATAGTAACATGAATGTATTATAATATTTTTTGTAGAATACAATTTAAAAAATAGTCAAGTCTAAAACTCTAATCAATTAAGTGGATACTACACTGAATATTACTTCTGAGGAAACTTCAGGTATAAAATGGGCCGCACACTTGTCTTAACATTTGTGAGATGATCATTTCTAGTAGATTCTTGATACCACTTAAAAGTTGTGGGTTGGAGCGGCCACTGCATACTCACCTGTATTATGCTAGTCATGAACACACATCCTCTTCAGGGGAAGATGTGTGGTTGGCCACGGTTCACCAGCGAAGAAGACCATGGCAGTGATTCGTCAAACTTACCAAATGGTTTGGCCAATAATGTCAGTGAATTAGATGATTCTCACAAATGTCTAACAGTTTATTGTATGTCAAGGAAGTGTTTTGATGAACTGCTTGCAGTAGCTTAGAACAACTTGAATAAATCGAACTCCAGAAAAATATATCCACGCTGCTGTTTATCTTACGTGAATGGCAGTTCCAAAGCTTCACATTGAGACACGAGCATATTACATCTGGAAAACGCTCAAAGGTTTTGTCTTGAACGAGATTTTCGTGAGACAGAGTGGCTGACATTTGCTATAAATGTATACAGCAGTACTATACGTTACATTGATTTAGCATCCATCTAGAATGCAAGAGGCTTGACTGGCATTTGCAACCTACAAACGCTAGACAAGACACTCTTGGAGTAAAGCTTTGGCTATGATCTTGCTTTCAGTTGTGCCAGAAGGTGGTGTGCTGGTATAAGAAGGAACTACTGGCAACATTGATGAACCGATGTTGCGAAATGTGTCATATTTAAGGAGATCGACAAAAAAAAATCAATGTTGTTTCCCAATAGTAACCATCAGGTGTGTACAAAATCCACCTTTTCAATTTAAAGTGAACTCAAATCAAATAAATGAAACACTTGAGTATGTTAGTTGTCGATATTTTCATTGGTGAAGCTTTGTAATTATTGAATCCAGAGTGGTTTATAGTAACCATTCAGTTCCCTCAAGATATTAAATGTAGTTTGTAATATAATTCAAACTATAATAAATTTTACAATTTTTTTTTCTAAACATTTAAATGTATAATTTTCAGGTTTATTAACATTGCTATAGTATATTTATTTAAAGAAAAACTCTTGTTGAATATTTTTGTTATTTTACAAATAACAGTGATAATAACAGTAATTTTCTATTTTGATAACACTTGGGCTGTATCTGAATAGTCTACTTATGCGGCGTCGCGTTGGCTCGTGGTATTGATAGCTGCATTGGCAATCACGTGACCAAGTGTATATTTGTCCGAATAGTCGCGGACTAGACTGATGCAGTATTCTCGAGGTCTTGGTAACCATGGATACGGAAAGCTACGAGCCATGTGGTTTTCTCGCGGTGTTGGTGCGGTGTTTGACTGGCAATTGTTTTAGTATTATAGTTTCGTCTACTAGAGCACTGACTTACACACATATTTCGTTTTCATTAGAGCTAATAGATGGCTTTTACATAGTTTCTAAGTTATTCGGTAGGAAGCAGCACTGCGAGCCCAATTGTGCTGCCGTTCGAATAGTTTGATGCAGTCTTCACTGAAAACTGCATGAAGTGTAAAATTATCAAGACTGCATCAAGTCAAGTATACTTGACTATTCGGATACAGCCTTGGTTATTGACTTATAAATGTGATGTTTTCTTAAAGTAAATAATTCAAATGACTTATTTTCCTTGCATATTTACTTATGCAACGAGCAAATCTTTACTGTGTTTCACCTGCAATGGGAAACTGTAATAAAGTGGTCATGTTTCTGTTTGAGGTCAGCCACAATCTTGGCTTCAATCTCGACAGCAGAGTTTGTTTCTTCTTGAGTGACCACAATTTCATAGTGTGAATCTGTTGTTACCATGACAACTTTGTTCTTGCGAGTTTGTAGTATGTTTGCTATTACCAACTACAAGCAAAAATTCAATTCAATTTTATATAAGTCCATGGCATCATGTTTTATCAAGCTTATCATTACTAAAAATATATTTCATGTTGTGAACCCCCTAAGGCTATTTGTATCAAAGTTGAGAAAACATTGGCTTATTAGATAAGGCCACAGTGTAATCAGTCAAGGTAAAACCTTTCAGACATTAATTAAGTTTATAAAAAACATAGTGGACGTCTATGAACTATAGAAATATGCACGTTAATGAAAAGTAATCCAATCTAACAACAGCTAAGTGCATTATCACCTTGTGCTTGTACTTAGTGAGGGCGCCACGAGCCTTGGAGATGAGTAAGGACTCATCAGTCTCCAGCTTGAAGGATACTACGAAAGCGTGAGGCAACCAGGTGTTTACCAGGGGCTCTAGAACCTTGGGAACCAACTGCAGGGAAATGGTGGGTGGTCCTGCCTCAGATTGCATCTTGTGTGTGGGCTTTTCATGAACAAGTCATAAAACAACTGTTATAAAAAATAAAATTCTACCCAATGTTATCGTTTATTTCTTCATTACTAAAATATTCATTTTATTAAAGGACAAGAAAACAGTTATGGAGAGTTCATAAAATAAATAATGTTGATACTATAAGACCTGTGATTTAGTGGTAAGAGTACCTGGATACAGATCCAGAGGTCTTGTGTTTGATCCCTGTCGCTTCCAGATTTTTCTGTGAATCAGTGGGTCTAGAACAGGGTCAACTTAGCCTCATGAGGAAAAATGAGCTGTATGAATGGAAAAAGTAGCTGCTCTGGCCTATAAAACTGAGATTAATGTCCTGAGGGTTTGTTGTGCTGACCACATGACATACACTATCCGTAAAAGTTGACACTAATCACACTTTGTCAACAGACGGCGACTGCTCGGTTGATATTGCTTGAATGCAGGCTGACACCATGTTTAAAAACAATACATTGTATAATTTATTATGGCATGTACATATTTCCAAGAAATAAAATTATCTACTTTTTAAAAGGCATTTTCAATTATTTTTTAAACAAATATTCCATTTTTGATGATCTTAATTACGTTTGTTTTTAAGTGAATGTTCACCATAGGTCAAGTTCACTGCATCTTAATACCTGTTAATCATGCTAATAATATTAAGGATAAGGGAGTTAGAATTTGAGAGGAAATGTATTCACATTTCCATGAGGAAAGAGTGGGAAACCATTTAAGAAAATATACTCTTAGTATACCCAACTGGGATTAGAACTATAATAGGCCGTCACCAGCAATCCCGTCCACGCATGACAGGTAAGACCATGCAATCACCGATTTGGATAATAATTAATTAATCCAATTATATATTTGATGTAAATATGAATTGTATTTGAATCTATTTAAAATAATATAGGCATGATTGCATGTATAATAATGTAATTGTTTACTACAAGTTAAAAATATGTATCCAACATTAATCATATTAGGCCTATATCATCATATAGGAATGTGCTACAACTCACCATTTCATTAGCCGGAATGTAAAAGTCTGACACAGCTGCGGCCAAATAAAGCAAAGCTCTTGGCCCCAAGTCAGCCAAACTTTCGCTAGCAGCTCTCAAGAGCCACAGGTAATCTGCTAATGATGTAAAAGGAATGCATAGTAGTCGTCCGGTTTCTTTAACGGACTGGTACCGCAACAGAACTGGCAACAATGCGGCTACACTTTCTTGTTTCACTGGAAACTGTAGTTACATTACTCTTTCCATTAACACTTGGCTAAGTTACAGCAAATTAACTTTCCAAAGATAGTCCAATTGTGTTTTGTTTTAAACTTTTATATATATTTATAACTAAACAAGAAAGTAACCAAATATATTAACTCAGTAAATAAATAATAAAAGGAAAAATACTAATTTCAAAAGATGATAGGAGAAACTGAATGAATGTAAGCTAGTACATTAAATTTATTTTAAGTATAGTAATAAATCTTATATTAAAAAGTTAAAATTGCTAAATAAAGTAGTGCAACTGTATTTTACCATAAATTTACAACTAATTTCCTAACTAAATTGTTTAATCTAAATCAGTTATGCCTGCATAAATTTTCCCAGTGGAAAGGGGGAGAGGGAGGGAAGTACGTCAGAGATTGGGGGAATATATTACCCCATCCACATCCAAACACCTGAAAAAACTCCTGGGGGCACTGTCATGATACTGGTGCTGTAAAGATAATAAAAATATAGAAATTCCAAAGAGCAGGGTTTTGTTTCAACCTGAACGCAACTAGTAGGTAGACCTATAAAAATAAAAATTAAATCTATTCATAATCATAAATAAATTTGTATCATAAATATGACCTTGAATTTGGTGATATTATTTAAAAATACCATTTCTTATTCATACATAATACAATGAAACAATAAGCTTAGGCACTTTTTTTCTTGGAAGGAAGCCCTGGAAAGGAGGAATTAATATTTTAGTAAAGTAAAATAAGCATTTTTGAAAATTATTAAATTTACTACAATCTTATAATATGAACTCATTCTACAACATTACATAAAATTACTACCTAATTAAAAAAGAAACTAAAGGCATAAATGGCTGTTAGCAAATTGATTTGATTACCTTTTCTTCGAAAGCAGTTTTATTTGAAGAAAAGAACTGTAATACAAACTAGAAGATCAAAAAATACTAGCAATGTTCTTTTGTAAAAGAAAAAAAAATCCTTTATCAAATTAAATTAGATTAGATTATTATTATTAGCACCGCGTCTTACTACCCGTTCGGGTTATACGCACTTACGCTAATGTGTAATGGTAGGGTGTATGGTAGGGTGATTGTGAGATGAAATGAAGGACCTACAGTTTAACGTGGAATCCGAACCACGGTGGAGGCCTGGCATTCAATTAAATTAGAAATTTCAGGGGGTGAAGAGGGGAGTGCTCCCTTCTTGCCCATTAGTACAGGCACCCATGATTTGAATATGTGTAATTTGTGTATCCTTATCAGTTATTACTGCATGTTGATTTGGCTTGTGTATGTTGTCAAGCTATATTGTTGCTCCCATTATTATTGTCAAATAATCTATTACTTTCCATTATCTCTTTGGGATAATCTTTTAGGGTTGCCTATTCTTGTCTTATATTTTTATTACTGTTATTTATCATGCTATTATATAAAGATGTATTATTAACTTTAGTAATCCTGTATTTCTGGAACCTAAATGCTATTAAATATATAAATAAATTAAATAAACTCTATAACACAAATTTGCTAAATAGATTTTGACAACAAAATTCTGATTTGCGTTGATGCAGAGCACATGTGTTTTTTTATCACAAGGTTCTTGATACCATCAAAGTTGCATGCATGCATTAATTAGGTTAATGGAACAGGTAGTAGTAAAGTATATTAATATTAGAGGAACAAATGTATCCAAATTTGCATAGAGGGAGAGTGGAAAACCGCTTCAGCACACTCAATCAAAATCCAATCAGTGGAAAATATGGGGGAAGTAGCAATTAAATATTAACATATTGGACAAACGAGAATGAGAAAGAGTTCAAGCATGGATCTTTCGCTTGCTCTTAATATATTTTGCATGTTGGCAATGCCAATAACTGAAGTTACTGAGCTAACAGAACAATGACCACACCTTGCTGTTGGTTCATAATTGTTAAATCCTTCTGTAACTAAACCTTAAGAGGCCATGTCAGCAGAAATGGGCAATTTTAAATACCATATAGGTCTAGTTGGTTTCACGGAGTGAAATAAGGAAAATGGACTACAAATAAGCTTTGTAAGAACATTACCTAAGATTAAATGCTGTAAAAGCAAACATAAAATTCAATACAAACAAATGATCCTATTTCGTAAGAAAATATTTAATCTCTGTGATATATGAAAGGAAACCAATTGATTTACAATGATTACCTTTTGGAATTAAATCAATGACTTTTAAATCAAAAGGCAGTATGCTTTCCCAACCAAGCTAAGATATAAGACTGGGTTTAAATTATAGTAACAGTGAGCTCACCAACAATACATTTTTCCTTTCCACTTTTATTTGTTTCCAGCATGTCTAGGAATGCTTGGCCCGTAAAATGTCTAACGTATGGTTCCAATGACTTCAGTCTGAAAATAAATTTACATTACTGATCAAAATAGATAAGATCTATATTGTATTTTTGTTTGTGCAAAATTAGCTTTTGTGAAATTATCACAATCTAAGTATATTTTCAATAATAGAGCACATAATAAAGTTAAAATGACAGAAAAAGAAGAAGAAATTACAGCAGTCTTAGATTCAAGTAAAGGTTAAGGAGTAATTGGTTAATTAAATAAGAATTTAATTTGATTGATTTGTAAATGAGTGGTCACCAAATTTCACTCTTGGTAAATAGCTCTCGACTAGAAACAAAAATACAAATAACAAATCACAAGTCTCACTTTTATGTGGGTGAATATTAATGGAGTGTGATGATTTAAAACAACATTTCAAGTAGATACAGACGTATGTTTAAGAGAATGATTTTTGGAATTTTAAAAACATTTTACCTAATATTAGACCAAGAGACGTTTCATAATATCTAAGGATTCATAAGAGTTAGTATGTAGATGATCCGAATCATACTACCTGTTTTGGTTTTATGTAATTAATTACACTAATGGGGTAAGGAGGATGAAGGAAATATACTCGCATTTATATGAAGGGAGAATGGAGAACCTTCTAAAAAAACACCCTTAATACATCTGGCCTGGATTCAAACTCTAACCTTTCCATCACCGACAAACCAGACTAGATGAGATTGAAATTTAGTTGGTATGCCCACCAGGTTGAGTTAGAAATATTTTATACCAGAAAGTGTAAAGGAACTTGGCCTACTGGCGAGGTCACAGCATCCTTGTAGATTTTTAACTTGGCATCCGCAGTGTTTTCAGTTATTTGGTATTTACACCGCTTTATCATAAAGTGAATAAATAATAAACTATTATAAATACTATTGTTGCATGTTTAATATACTTTTATTTGCGAGAATCATGTTGCATGTTTAATTTACTTTTATTTGCGAGAATCATATATTAATAAAACAAGATTATTCACACTGAGAGACGTGGAGGTGAGTGAAACAAAAGTGTCAATCATTTTGGAATAGGCTAATAGTTATTTGTAAATGAGTCACTTAAAGTAACTATTTATGAATTAGGATGCAGATAAGATTAGTGAAAGTCCAGATAATCTATAATTTCCTTAAAAAATTATATTTTGGGCAGAATATAATAATATTTGAAATGCCATTAAAGAAATTTAAAGAAATATTTTTATTTTCATTATTTTCTAAATGAAGTAATCGAATAAAATGTGATCTTATCAACAAAGATGGAAAATAGTAGAAACACAAGCTTTCTAGGTGAATAGTGTTTCGTTAATTAGTTTTGGATCGTATGTTCCTACAAATATTTGAAGCACAAAAGACTAACCTGATAGCTACTTTAATTTAATCAAGATCACATTCTTGAGTAGCAGTTTTTTTAATGCATTTGATATAACTTGATACTAAATAAATTACATAAAATAGCTTCATAGTTTTAAAAATGCTTATCTACTTTAAGAAAAACAGCTACCTACTGTGAGTTAGACAGGCTCTACTTTGAGACAAAAAAACACAATTAATTGAAACAAAATTGTTATTTAAAAGATGACTAATAAATACCTATACAAAAAGATGACAGAATAACCATTTTCCAAGAAATACTCTGCCGAAGCAGATCCTCTGGTCCCAGCACTGAAGTTATCCACAAAGCGCACAGTGTTGTGCTCTAATGGGACGGTAGTACCACCAGACTAAAATAAATTATGATTTTTTTAACACCGTGTCTTACTACCCCTTTGTTTTATACCTATGTAGGCCTATTAATTACACTAATGTGAAGGAAGGTTAAATTAAAGGAAGTGAACCCACATTTGCGTGGAGGTAGAGGGGAAAACCATTTAGGAAAAACCACTCTCAGGCCTCAGTACACTCGACTGGGATTTAACCTCGATCGCCTTGTCTTCGGCAGTCTATTTTATTGTGAGGGCAGCGCCTTATATCATGAGGCCACCGATGCAGGTAATAATGAAGGTAATTCCGTGGTTATCTTATAACCTGAATAGGCCTACAATAAGATAACTTATTCACAATTTTACTTTACAGGAACTTGAGAAAGATATGGGTTATCAGTAAACTTGTTCGGGATCCCGAACTTTGGGAAATAAAATTGTATGTTACCAAAACTTGGATGGGAAAAATTACTTCCTGGAATGCTACGATCCATAGCTTTACTTCCCCTCTGAAGGAAGTTGAGCTATGTTTTAATTTCATTATTATAAAAAAGTTTTTCACAATAATAATTTGGTTATCATTGAACTAATTTGGTGCTTGTATAGTTGGTAAAAAATATTAAACCTACTGTAACCTAATATGACAGAGAAAATTTAAAGATTTCCATCTTCTTTGCATACTATTCCCATGAGCCCTTCTAAATTAAATGATTTGACATAAGGTATATAAAAGAATATTATCCTATATTTGAATAATTTTGAAACTCACCGTTACAAGAACTATTTTACAATCAGTTTCTGTATTTCGACAACAAAAATCTTGTATTAATTTCTTACTTTCTTTTAAGTCAATAGGTGCCGGGAGGCAAGAATAAAACTCTTCTATGTGGGATGACATTTTAAAAATTCGTTTATAAATTTTATCTAAAAGGATTATAAGCAAATCTTATTTAATTTGCCACATCCACTAACCTAACCTAGTACATAGATTGCATAACCGCTTTAATCACTTTAATCATTATTAATTATTGTGATAAATTGTTTACGTGAAATAACATTTAAAATAATCTAGCACAGCGATATTCTAGGGAATCATTTTTTTTACTAAAACTTTAACTATGTTTATTTATTTTTAAAAAGGTTTAAATTAATATCAGACATAATTAGTTTTAATTAATAAACCAAAAAGTAAATTTATTTAATAAGGTTGGTCACATTGGTTTTAATTTAACAGTTTAACCAACAAATATAAAATAATAATTTAATTAAACTAACCGAAAATATGTTTGGGTGAATAAATATATATTTGAAGTAAAACTACATAAGTTCGTATTACATTAAGGTTTAAATTATTCAAACTTTTTATAGAATACATACTATATATTATTTATTTGATTTAATTTGGTTATATTTATTAATATTTTTTATGGTACACATGTAGCTATCTGTTTATTTTGATTTTGACAAGCACATAAATGACTGTTATTATAATATAATTTCCAACATGTACAAACCTAAACTTCTTAATGTAGTGTTCAATATTAGATTCATCTAATAATACACGTTTGATAATTTAGCTCATTAATAGTAAGGCTATATATTTTTTCTTTACTTTGTTTTTTTATTTAAAATGTAGACTTGCCAACAAGAAAAGAGGCGTGCCTAACATCAGAGTTTTTTGGCATCAGTTACATGTTTGTAAGATGGATAAAAATAGATCAGGACCACGTTTTTCATCGAGAATATTCTAGTTGCTAAACTATACTTTATATATAAGCTCTTGATCAAGTTAACTCCTTAGTATTGAAAATAACATCATTAAATAAGTGACTAAAGTGTTAAGAATCTAGATAAGTTATATATTAAAAAGTAAACAACATGACAAACTCTTCATCAGGAAAAGGTTCTGAAAAGAATCCTCAGAATTGGAAAGAAGAAGGTAATATCGCCTTCAAAGAAGGTGATTGGGATCATGCTCTAATGTGTTACTCTAAAGCCATCAATCTTTCTAAGGAAGACAACAGTGATAAGGCTGTCTATCTAAAAAATCGTGCAGCTGTTCATTTAAAGAAAAATGACTTCAAAAATGTTGAAGAAGATTGCACAGCAGCATTAGAAATAGTCCACAATGATCCCAAAGCACTATATAGGCGTTGTCAGGCCCTTGAAGCTATGGAGCGATTTGAAGAAGCATATCGAGATGCTAAACAAGTTCATACAGTAGATCCTGGCAATAAACTAATTCAACCTGTTCTTGAAAGACTTTACAAAATTGTTCAAGAGAGAGTACAAATAAATTCACAAACTGCCAACAAAGTAGCCCAAATGTTCAAATATGCGTTCAACTTGTCTGAAGATAAAGATAAGAGACAAACAGCCATGAACAATATGGTAGTCCTGTCTCGAGAAAAGGCTGGTGCGGAATTGATGTATAGTGAAGGTGTTGTCAAACAAATTGCAAAGCTTCTGAAAGTAGAGAAAAATGAAGAAATCTACCTTGCTGCTGTTAGAATTGTTGGCGAGTTATGTAGGAATGACTTGTCACGGACAAAAGAAATTCTTCAGGAACTTGGTATACCATGGTTTCTGGATGTATTGAATTCCAACAATGAAGAGCGCGTGAATTCTGCACAGTATTGCTTGCAAACTGTGTTGAACACACTCAGTGGTATGGATAACAAGCCAGATAGCAAGCCAACAAAAGAGTTTTGTGAGCAAAATAAAAAAGAAATTGATACATTAATCACCTGTTTAATTTATAGTTCAACTAGTCGCACTTTGTCAGGATTAGGGAGAGATGCAATCATTGAACTGCTAACTAAAAATTGTCATTATACTACACTTAACTGGGCAGAGCAGCTAGTAGAAATACGAGGCTTGCAGCGCCTCATGGAAGTCGCCAGTGAACTTCAAGAATACAAGTATGAGTCTGCTATGGAAATAACACCATCTACTCGAGCAATAGTATCTGTGTGTCTTTCCAGAATCTATGAAAATATGTATTATGATGCTTTAAGGGAAAAGTTTCTTAACAATGTTGATGATTATGTCAAGGAAAAACTGATAACACCCGACATTGAGTCAAAAGTTCGTGTTGTGGTTGCTCTAACAACTTTACTCCTAGGCCCCCTTGACATTGGCAATACCATCATAGCACGAGAAGGAATCATGGAAATGATTTTAGTAATGGCAGGGACAGATGATATTCTTCAACAGAAAGTAGCTTGTGAGTGTATTATTGCTGCCGCTTCAAAAAAGGACAAGGCGAAAACCATTATTTCACAAGGAGTGGATATTCTTAAGAAGTTGTATCAGTCTAAGGATGACAGCATTCGTGTTCGGGCACTTGTGGGACTGTGTAAATTAGGAAGCAGTGGAGGAACAGATGCATCCATCAGGCCATTTGCAGACGGGGCTACAACAAAACTAGCTGAAGCATGTAGAAGGTTCCTAATAAACCCAGCTAAAGATCGTGATATGCGGCGATGGGCAGTTGAAGGTTTGTCACCAATTAAAATATAATACAAATTTTCTACATTCATATAAAATTAGCAAAAGTACCCTGTGGTGCACACAATTCATTTATTCCATGGCTACCTCAGGTAATGCTTTTATTTCTTCAGACAAAAAAAATCTTTCATTTAATTTCTGACGACCTGGTTTCCAATAGATATACAAAAATCTTATCAAAAGTTTAAAATTTTGGCCTTGGTTTGTGTACAGAGACCACTAATTTTAAAATTTCAGCTTTATTGATATAGATGTTATAGGTGACCTGGCGATCTAGGGGTAAGGTGTCAGACTTCTATGCTGGCGGCCGTGGTTCAATCCCCGGTCCCGGCACAGATTTATCTGATTACCAAAACCTTCCTTTACCTCTGACAAGACATCTTGTGAATGTGGTGAATGCCAGGCCTCGACCGTGGTTCGGATTCCACGTTAAACTGTATGTCCTCCATTTCATCTCACAATCATCCCTACCATTACACATTAGCGTAAGTGCGTATAACCCGAACGGGTAGTAAGACGCGGTGCTAATAATAATAATAATGATATAGATGTTAATAAAATGAACACCAATGGATAGTAACCATTATATTCTTTAAATTGAAAAATGACACCTAGACACAGTTATTTAACCCGGGACTTTTGGCTTAATATGCAGATGGTCTTATCTCTAAGTTATCTGGGAGTCATCCCATGTTTAGAGGGACATTCTTCCTTCATATTTAAGGTTGAGTCCAAGCCTGTGCAAATAATTTTAATTTTCAAATCCAAATTTTGGCTGACTTGAATCGCATCTCATGACTAAGAACCATTTCAAGTCAAGTCTGAATCAAATTGCATGCACATTTTTTTTTGTTCGAATCCAAATCATATCCCATGCTAAATTTATTTCATTGAATAAAATCCTAGTTTAATCCCATGCTTAAAAATAATTGGATCAAATATTTTATTTTAAAAATAGATTCATATTTGAATCAAATAATTTATTTCAGGCTTACTAGGGAAATGTTTCAAATCAAATCTGTGTTAAATATTTTATGTTTAGTTTTTCAAAGCCAATCCAATAATAAAATATTTTTAAAGATGTTGATTATAAGCCTACACATTTTAGATTCATTAAAAAAAACATTACAGTAAACTTAGGGATGTACAATAATAGCCAGGGTTGGGAAAAACCTGGGTTATTAAAAAAAAAGTTGGTTTATATTGGGTTTAAATGTTCTATTGTGGTTTAATTAAAGATATTATGTATGTTATCTAATTAAACAAAATATTCAAATACTATATTAATTATTCGGGATCCAGAGAAACATATTTTAATTTTAATAAAATAAGGAAAGGCGTAATAAGAGACATAATAGAGGGAAACCATAATGCAACAATGTAATGCTTCACAACAATACTGTCTTAGCTAGTAGGTTGGAAAAAAAGACTGTTTGTGTAGAAGGATTAGAAAGAGCTGGGAGGGTAGAACATGCATCAAATTACTGGCAAGTCAGTTGCAGAATTGATTTGTTGCTTTCTTTAGATGATGATAAAAGTTAAGAACTTTTGCTATCCCACTTGCTTTTTTGACAAAGTATTATTTCTAGGGCTAATGCAGAGTTGGTAGCTTAAAATGATATTATCCCAAGTGAGTTGCTAGTTGCACATATTATTTTGTTCAACCAATTAAAACAAATTTTATAGTTTAGTCTATTGTATAAAATCTATAATTTCAAAAATTGTGTATGACATAAAATACAAATTAATGTATTATGATTATTATTGGGTTTTGACCAACAGGTTTTCAACAGGATGACCAACCATTTTCAAAAAGTAGACTATTGATTTGTACCCAAAATATAATAAAAAAAAAACTCTGGTGGTTTTTTTTGGGGGGAATGGTAAAATTATGACCACCCTGGTAATATCAGTAATCCCAAAAGGTGAAAAATCAAACAAAGATTGCAACACTATTTTTTTATTATAGTGCAAAAGTTTATCAATATTTACAAGATTGTGAGCTTGGTTACTATTTTAAAATACAAGATATTCACTCTCAAAAACACCTACACCCCACATCATTCCTTTACAGCCTTGAACTCAAGCAAAGCCAACTGCAAGAAAATTAATATTCTCTCGTCTATTATTGTCTCCTCTTGTATTCCCAGGTTTGTCTTACCTAACCCTCGATGCAGACGTTAAAGAAAAGCTGACTGAAGACAAAGCTGCTATAAGAGCAATGATTGAACTGGCAAGAACGGGAGATCAGTCAGCTGTGTATGGAGTTGTGACAACTCTAGTGAACCTTGTGAACGCGTATGAGACACAAGAGGTTATTCCCGAAATGATGGAACTAGCTAAATTTGCCAAACATCACATACCAGAAGAACATGAGTTGGATGATCCAGACTTTGTATCTAAGAGAGTGGAGGTGAGTAATCAGGCCTGGTTAGGATGAAAATATTCATTTTCATTACTTGCTTATAAACAACACAGTCATATTTAATACATACACTGTGCTGTTATATATGATTTACAAACAAAAATGTAATAACGGGAAATTGAGTTATAATTTCTTTGTAGGTGTTAGCGAAAGAAGGAGTTACCAGTGCCTTGGTAACACTCTCTAAAACCGAAAGTCCAAACATCAAGGAGCTTATATCTCGGGTGTTCAATGCCATGTGCAAGGAACACGATCTTCGCGGTCTTGTGGTACAACAAGGGGGTACTAAAGTTCTTCTTCCAATGGCACTTGAGGGCACTGACAAAGGCAAGAAACAAGCATCGCAGGCCCTTGCGCGCATCGGTATCACCATCAACCCTGAGGTGGCCTTTCCTGGGCAGAGATGTCTTGAGGCAAGTATTATATCACCTTGTATTCTCTTATCACTCAGTGTCACTATATTAATTTTTATTTTATTTGTAACTCAAGATTGATCTACTATAGCATATTGTTGCTGGTACTATCTTTGTCTAGTTATTACATTATGAGAAATACACTATTTAAAAATTAATTCCATGGCTATGGCTAGTATTTATAGACACCTATTTAATAACAATAATAAGGTGACCTGACGGTCGGGGTTCAATCCTCGGTCCCGACACAGATTTATTCTGATTACCAAACCCTTCCTTCCCCTCTGACAAGACAACTTGTGAATGTGGGGAATGCCAGGCCTCCACCGTGGTTCGGATTACACATTAAACTGTAGGTCATCCATTTCATCTCACAATCACCCCACCATTACACATTAGCGTAAGTGTGTATAACCCGAACGGATAGTAAGACGCGGTGCTAATAATAATAACAATAATAATAAAAAATGATATTTATAAAATAATAATAATAATAATTTGAAGAAGAAAAAAACTATCTTTTGTTGAGGCCTGGTGGTAAATCTTGATTTGGTTAATCCATTGGTGGGCCAGTTCCCACTGTCTAAGTTGAGAACTGTTGCACTGTTTGGGAAATGCTCTTAATATTTTGGTGGTGCAGCAGGTTTGAAAGTCCTGGCTGTGGGTACCAGCATGAATGGGTACAGGCTTGTCCGTATCTTTGTGGTTTGTGATGTGTTTGTGATTGCTCATTCACTGTCTGAGAGAACCTGTAGTAAGGCCTATATACTTAGACAGTGGGAACTGGCCCACCAATGGATTACCAAATCAAGAATACCACCAGGCCTTAACAGAAGATAGTTTTTTTTTCAAATTATTATTATTTAAAAAATATTTTTTATTATCATCATTATTATTTATTTTCTTATTCATTATTATTATTATTAAATAGGTCTCTATATATACTATTTAAAAATAGTGGTTTTGGTTGTGTTTAGTGTTGACCAAACACCTTTAAAAGATAGGTTTATCCTGGTGATGCTGTCAAAAATGTTGTCTTCAGATAAGGTCAAAATTGGTGAAACATTTATAGACCTAATTCACATTATAATTTAACAGCTTATGCTATGCGAACGTCAGGTTCATGAAACTCATCTCTATAATATATTATCAGCAGTGTTACTTAACTCCAACTGGAAAGGGCGCGAGTTCAAACTTGACCGGCCTGCCTAAGATATTTTTCCATTGTCTTTCCAAGTAAATTTGGCTTAGTTCAACTTGATTGGCACCATTTCCCCCTCAAATCGAGCTACCATATTTTTACTGTAGTACAAAAAAAATTAGACATTTTTATGCTACATTATCTTTCTGATCCTTTAACTATTATATATTTTTAATGTTTTTTTTATTGAAAAGGTAACATTTTTATTTCAAATACAAGTCGCATCCAGGAAGTAAGTATCATTCAGATATTAAAAGAAAGACTATATCTTTCATAAAAGTATTTTATTTTTTCTAATTGTACATACATTACCAACAGAATCACCACCAAAATTGAGGGATTTTTCTTAATGTAGCACAAGATTTTGTACACCTTGTTCATAGTAGTTGGCCACTCGTCACTCTCGAGCTTTTCACAAGGAATCTCTTTAGGTGTAGAAACAACTGAAAAAAATTGTCAGGCAAATTCACAGCAATAGAGGATTCATGATGTATGGCTTGCTGATGCAATTTCCCGACATTTTACTGTCTTTATTGCATAAAGTTGTGACAACACCTGCACTAGACAAAACTGTGTTAGAGGTGGAGAACCAAAATGCTCAGAGAGGATCCCAAGAAAAAGCGCATGGAATCAGCTCCAAACACAATAAATTCAAGCAAACGCTGTCCACCAGAAAAATGATGTGTACCTTGACAGGGAATTTTGTTGGTGGAATTCATGCCCCGAGGCCCTGATCAACTCAGCTGTGAACTGTGAAGCCCTAAAGAAGTCGGGGTCTGTGATACAAAACAAAAGGTGATTGGATTCAAGATTTGCCTCCACACTGCAGTAGTTGCTTCACTCATTTGACTAGAAACTGGTGGATCACTCTCTGCACCCTACTATACAGCTCAGATCTGGGGCCATATGACTTTAATACATTTCTAGACCTGAAGAGATTTATTGTAAGGGAGAAGCTTGACAGTGAAACAAAAAATAGTGCTAAGACTGGCCCAAGTCAAGGCGGCCAACTTTTATGAGCAGGGTATACAAAATATTGTGCCACGTTATGAAAAAGTGTTTCAACCGTAGTGGTAATTATGTTGAAAAGTAGTTTAAGGCATGTAGATTTAGATAAAAATAAAATAACACCGCCCAAATTTATGTGACCCTAATCTTTCAGGATAGTTCGGGGAGAAGGGTAGGGAAGGTGGCAAAATAGATGATTTGGTTTTGTGGGTTTATTAGTAGCACCAAAAGTTAATACAAATATTTGATGTTAAAAGATGTTACATAAATATACAAGAACTTTGACATATGCACTCACGAGAGAACTGGCTTAGTGAGGAATACTTAGCTACTGGCTCGACTAACACAGCTCGTTAACCCTCCCCCCCTTACAGACTCGAACCCGGTACCCTGCCCTGATCACGACGGTTGTCTTCTAGCACAAGTACCTGATGTTATAACTCGTGTGTTCCCGATGACGGGCAGCGTGACTGCGTTTGAGTAGATCTTACTTAATGTGTCAGCCGCAATAGTCCTAAATCAAAACCCATAATAATTCAATTTGGCTCAATTGCCAAACACAACAGGGACAAGTTGTTATGTGTTGTAAGTGTTCTTTCCTATTGTTTACTAACTCATCACAACAAGTTAACCAGACCAGTTCTTTCAATCACTTATTTTCAACACTTATGTTAGTTTTAAATAAACGTCCCAAGCTAGGGCAGGGGTATTACAATAATTTATTTAAAAATTTAGTCTTTCATTTAATATCTGAACGGTACTTATTTCCTGGATGCCCCTAATAGCTTGTAGTGCTGAAACATACATGAATAGAAATAATTACTCCATTTGTTGAAAGTGTATACTCTAATAATTTATATTAAACACAGGTTATTCGACCACTCTTGTCGCTTTTACATCCTGACTGTACAGCTTTGGAAAACTATGAGGCTCTTCTATCCCTGTGCAACCTCGCTAGTGTGAGTGAGAGCGTGAGGAAGAGGATATTAAAGGAGGAAGGTGTCTCTAAGATAGAGAGCTACATGTATGAAGAACACGAGATGCTATGTAGAGCTGCAACACAGGTAATTTAATAATTAATACCCTACATCTGTGGTTGCATGGTCTAATGCATCACTTTCATGTTGGATTGGGTTTTATGTGCCTGTGAGATCAGGTCCTGGTCGATTATGCCGAGGGTGGTTTCCCCTAAATGATTTCCCTCTCTTCTTCACTTCATTCCCTATTCCATTAATACAATTATGCATGCATTAAGAATGTCATCAATCAACTGCTATTCCATTGATCTTCCACTGGTCAACATATGAAGCCTCTCCTACATTTTCTGTCTCTGTATTTTTCATTATTCCTATTAGAAACTAGTCTTCTCTTCTTTCTACATTTTTTTATCATGTTTATCCACCTCAATCTTGGTCTCTTCACATTCAATTTTCTTATATTTTTTAAAATCTTATTTTGTCCATTCTCTTTAAGATGACCATAATATTTTGATCTTGACCTTTTATTTTAGATTGTAATCTTTCAAGTCTCGTAAAGTACAATGGGCAGGACATGCAGCACGGATGGAAGAATCTAGAATCTTGTTCAGGGTATTGACTGGCAAGGCCGTAGCCAGCCAATAATTTCAGGGGGGGTTTGGTGAGCACATCCCTCAATTGCTGGAAGATAAAAAAACATTATAAATGACAAACGGTTCTAGAAGCTCTCTGAATTGTTTTTTTATGATAAAATAACCCCCTAACTGCCGAAGGGTAGGACATTTTCTAAATATTAAACACTTTTTGAAGCTCTGTGAAGTTTTTTTATGGTAAAATAACCCCCAAAATGCCGAACGCTAGGAAAATTTCTAAATATTTAACACCTCTAGAAGCTCTTTGAAGTGCTTTTTATAATAACACAGCCGCCTAATTCGTATTTGTATTTTAATTTTTATATCGTTTGAACCATAAATAAAGCTATATATATTTTGTTCATAAAATTTCGCGGGGGGTTTGAACCCCCAAAACCCCCCCCTGGCTACGGCCTTGTTGACTGGCAAACCCAATGGAAAAAGACCATTGGGAATACCGAGGTGCAGATGGGAGGATAATTAGAATGGATCTGAAAGAGATAGGGTGTAATGCAGTTGACTGAATATAACTAGCTCAAGATAGGGATAGTTGGCATACTTTTATAAGTGTGGCGATGAACTTTTGAATTCCTGATGCCATTGAGTAAGTAATCTATCAATATGCCCCATTTCTCTTGTCTTTGTTCATTATTATGTATAAACCAAATTTGTATGATTTAGCCTGAAAAATTCAATTGTGTGTGTGTGTGTATATATATATATATATATATATATATATATATATATATACACACACACACACACACATACATACACAATTGAATTTTATATATATATATATATATATAGAGAGAGAGAGAGAGAGAGAGATAGATGTGTCCAATAGAGCAAACAAATATAATTGGATCGCATAGGCCTAGTTCTACATTTTTTTTGCTCTTATGTAAATATTATTTATTTTAAACTTAAAACTATCCAACCTAATGCTACAAGGAGGGTGAATTTTAAGGAATTTCACCAACAATTACCTGTAATGAAAATGAACTAAACTGTGTTAAAACTATCCTCAGCAGTGCCAAGGTGTGACATCTGAAGCAGAGCATGCAATATTTTACAACCCAATTTGTTTAGTGGTTATACACAAAGCGATAAATAACAACCTACCTTCTTTTGTTGACGATTATATGGGCACACATAAACACATAAACTAACCAATTATTCGTACAAGAAATCCAATCACTTTTCTTTTTTTCAAATCCTTCAACAATGCTGTCATAAAAAACAGAAGTTGAATTTCCATTCATGCCAATCATATTACGTGTATTACTTTCATCAAACAAATATCGAAAAGTCTTATTTAAAAATATATCAACATGAAAATGATTGGTTGTTTTGCTAATTAGTGGAATAGTGACCAAAGTTGGTGACATCAATAGCTGACCTTGTTATCTAACATCACAAAAAACATGTTAAGTTGGGCAGAATACATCCACCCCTATAACAGCAACAAACCCCAATGTTCTGGGTCATTCTGGTGTGCTTAACCCCAGTTCTAGCTGAGATCACCGATATTTGATTGTTGTAAAATAAAATTATATAATTTTTTTGTAATGTAACTTAAAATGCAATTTCAAATAAATCTACTTTAAAATGTTTCAAAATAGGTTAAAGTAAGGTTTTTCACTCCACTAAAGTACCGTGTTTGATTGATGATAAAACATGTCGGACTCATTACAGGTGATGACTAACTTGGTGACATCGCCTGATGTGATAAAATTGTTTGAAGGTGAAAATGACCGTACCAAATACCTTGTGATTTTGTGCGCCGGTGAGGATGAGGAAACTGGCAAAGCTGCCGCAGGGGCATTGGCAGTAGTCACCGCAAACAGCAAGAAGGCATGCAAGAAGGTGTTCCAGTCCACTTCATGGCTCGACTCGCTACACCACCTGCTCTTAAATCCCGACAAGGACATGCAGCACAGGTACTTGTAATGCAACAGGTGGCATTACACTACACTAATGATATTGCATTGGAATTATTCTGATGTAGTCAAGAGTACAGCACACTTTCATGTGACTAGATTATTAAAGAGTGTTGAATTTTGACCAGGTAGATTTATAAGGTAAAATATAAGATTCCAAGTGTGAAATATGTTATTTTTTTACATTATTTTATCAGAGAATTCAAGATTCTTAGTGTATTTTATGTTTCTCTAGTGTGATTTTTAACATTCAGTTGATTATTTCACATTAATATGTTTTTAATCTGATACTCTTATTTAAACAGAGGTGTGGTGATTGTGGATAACATGATGCACAGCGACAAGGAAGTGGCAGAGAAACTCATTGCCACTGACATTATGGAGATATTGTTGGCTTTGTCAACTATTCACGAGGAAGGGAAAGAAAAAATACAACTGATTGCAAAGGAAGCTTTAAAAGCTGCAGAGGAATGGAAGTTGATTAAGAAACCGGGAGAGGAGGACATCAACGAAGTTGTGGAAGATGATTTAGAGTGAAATAACTGTGAAAAACAGACAAACATTATTTAATTCTTTTTTATTTATACAAATGAGTTTTTGAACAATCATAACATAATTTTTATAAACAATACACTAGAATATTTCATCAAAGGATTTCTGAAATTCTGTGAATTCATTTAGGCCTTCTTGTTTTGAAACCATGAATTCAAATATTTTTTATTATAAGTTATGTGAAACTTTTTTTAAAATGCTTAGTTGGTTTGTTTGTACTTAATTGAGATATTTTACATGCATATTCTTAACTGAATGATTATATCAGCACACATCTTATACAACCCCTTCCCCCCTTGGCTACTAATTCATTATCATGAAATGGGAGACATTAATTTCACAATTATGACTAAGTTTTTGTTCCTGCCGCAAATTGAGTTCTGGAACGTAAGCTCAATATGCAGACATGCTATTGACCGAGCTAAGGTGTCAAACTGTATTTAATGGTTTGTTCACGTGTAGAAACCCTGATACTTTGACCCTTTTATTAGATTGTGCCCATATAATAATTCATTCACACTAAAACCAGATGAATAAATTATAATTGAGAGCTGCTATTCCTAAATTGGAATAAAGCCTTGGGGTAGATCATGGTTTAAAGTACTAGAGATAGCCAGAACACTTGCCCAAGTGATGCTGGAGTAGAAATTGTTGATGTAAAACACCACTTTTTGTATTATTACAAACAAACTTTCACTGCCACAGGCAACTTCTTCAGTTACCGAGTTGATAATAATGGTCTATATTCTTGGCTGGACTTCAAAGGGTGATAGCCAACACTTATTTCCCTGTGCTTGTTTGGGTTACACTAACTTAATATTAATGTTTCATCATGAGTTAGGGTTACTTATATGTATTATAGTTCCATATTTGTAAATGTGTTTTTATATGGACTTTTCTACCTAAATGATTTTGCATGTATGAAGCTCTTGCTCTTTCATCTTTTTTTTTCAATATTCATTTATTTACTAAAAATGATTTGATATTGGGTAATAAAAAATGAACAATGACACTGGGAGAGGAAATTTTTATTTTTACTACCCTACTAAGTTACATATATTAAAATATAAAATTTAATTTGAAACATCAGGCCACTTGACAAATTTTGTTCACTAAAACAACTAGCTTCAAATACAGGTGAGGTGACCCAATGGCTAAATAATTTTATAATAAAAGAAATTGCTAACACTAAAGAAAAAGGAAAAATAAATTATTAATAAATAATATAAAATAACTCCAAACATAGTTATACAATTCTATTAAAACCACCACACCATATGATCATTAACAAAAAGTATGTAACACAAGATTTAATACTTTCAATCTGATTATTTTAGAGTGAAAATCAAAAGGAAAAATAAATGTTTAAAGGACTTAAAAGTACTGTAGCCTATTCATTTTTCAGTTTATTATAAAATAATGAAAATGTAATACATTATTTTTCTTAAAGTCCCTTTTCCTCATATGGACTTTAATTCAGCAATACTCTTTTGGGTTATCTGTATATTTACACCAATGAGGTTGAAATGATTTATGGTAAAATTTAAAGAAAATGTACCCACATTTTTATGTGACTTTTGAAGGGTATTATAAAATTCAAGCAATATTCAAATTAAATTATTGCTTAAAAATACAATTTTTTTTTGGATAGTACTATATAGCGTGCCACCTATTGTCTTATCTCAACATAATTTTAACACAAACTTAGCAACTATATACAAGATTATAATACCACCTAAATGACTAAGTTGTCTTGTTTTGAAACTCCAAAGAATGTTAATGCATATTAAATAAGCCTAGTCTTGTCAGAGACTTAATTAAAAAAAAAAATTATTTACATATTTGAAACTTGAAAATCTATGTAAATATTGTTATTATTATTATTAGCACCGCGTCTTACTACCCGTTCGGGTTATACGCACTTACGCTAATGTGTAATGGTAGGGTGATTGTGAGATGAAATGAAGGACCTACAGTTTAACGTGGAATCCGAACCACGGTGGAGGCCTGGCATTCCTCACATTCACAAGATGTCTTGTCAGAGGTGAAGGAAGGGTTTGGTAATCAGATAAATCTTTGCCGGGACCGAGGATTGAACCCCGGCTGCCAGCATAGGAGTCTGACACCTTACCCCTAGACCACCAGGTCACCCCGATGTAAATTTAAAAAAATCAGATCCTTACATGTAGAGGCTTTTAGATTTAAGTTATTTAACAAAAACCAAGATCATGATTTGAAGATTCTCGGATTTAAACTTGAGCAAGCTATTGGATTAAGTGTAGCATGGTATGTCAAACCTTGTTTTATCTGACAAAATTGACCACCACCCACCAGGCCTGCTTCGGCGGCCGCGTTGTTTAAGGAGCCACTCTCATAAACTGGACCACCGATGACTGGAAGATAAAGGTTAAAATCCTGGTCAGATGTACTGAAGATGGTTTTTCCTAAAGGGTTTTCTACTCTCCCTCAAAGCAAGTGCATCAACATTATATATTTGTATGACTTGGCTAGTTTCATTTTGCACCTAGGTCCCAATTGGTTAAAGAAAATATGATGAAATAGGTGGTACCAACAAGTTACAAGGGTAGCTTGTTTCTAGATATTTGGCCGTCATCTTTTAGGAAATAGTGTTTTATCCAAATGGACATACCTTTATTGGTGATTGGTTGTAACGAAATACAAACGTTACACTATTATTGCCTATGAAAATGCAAAATGTCACAACCCATAAATTGGATTAAAAATAGAAATGAACATTTTTAGACTTTTGGGTGAATCTACACTTGTTAAAATCTCATATTCCCCAAAAATAAATTTTATTTTTGAAACAAAATATCTTATCCCACAAATTTGAGGATTGAGACATATTGATGGATGTTTCACTAACATAATATCTTGCTAATAAAAGGGAGATCAGGGTTTGAATCCTGAAATTTGTTTTGCGAGCTAATTTTGCATTTATGGATGATCTTTTTCATCTTGCAAGTAGAATTTCAATGAGGGATTAATTTGCCAATAATTTTTTAGGCAAAAATGTTATTTCATATTAATTTATTTTCAACTTCTAAGCAAGACCACATAAGAAAACATGCATATTCCAAACATATCCTAAACATAAATACATTTATTAATCTCCATAAAACTTACAGTCAGGCTATATTTATTATGTTTATTAGAAAAATCATAATACAATCGGTTTCAAAGAACAATGTTAAAATCAAAGTTTAGTAGACTGCTAAAATTGAGTACTAGCTCAATTGCAAATTTGAGTTTTAACATTTTATGTATAGTGTACAATATCTACAAATTCAATACACCTATCAAGACATTAGCTTCTAATCCTTGTATTTGGGTGCTGGGCTCTCAATGTTAGAGTAGTCTCGTATTGGTGAATAAAACTGAAACAAAATACCATAAGTGATCAACAATCCTCCCTGCATTATTTCATTGTGTCAAGCCATTGATTAATTTTAAAATTGTAAATCAACTCAATAATAATTTTTAAAGACAGTATAAGTTAGCCTTAATTTGAATGACAAACTCTCTCTATGCCTATCCATGCTGACCCCCTTAGAATACATTTTGTATACACTTAGTGAAACAAAATATTTTTAAGATTACAAATATTTAAAGAATTGCAAAATTAATATGTTTGCAGCATCTTGGTTAAAGCTTCATATTAGTCAAGTGTGAATGTGAGTTAGTGACTACTTTGAGAGCCTAAAAGTCAATTTGAACTTGCTTTAGAAGCACTCAAATGGAGTGAAAGGAAAAGAGGGGAAGCAAGCCTAAATGTGTGTCAGTAGAGGAAAAACAAGCTAAATATAAACTGTTATCAAGTGAATTATAGAGAAAAATTGCAAGTTCTATTACTCTTGAAATATAAATTAAAATTTATCATTTATTTAAGGTAGATCTACTTAACGCAGATTTTCTGGACTAATTATATTAGCACATGAGAATTTCTATAAGAACGAAAGGGCCTTATAATTTTGATGCGAAAGGTATTTTCACATACCTTCCAGGGTTCTTTAACAGTACATGCCACAATTGACAGCTCTACTTTTCCTCTGAAGGAAGTTGTATGACAGACTTTAATCGCTCATGACTTCAAAACTGTCAAGTAAATGTGCAGAAATGTTTTTATACTATTTGGCCTGTAGGTCTACCACAGAAAACTATACGTTGCTGCCTATGAAAATGCATTTTCCAAAAGGAGGTAGAAGCTATTTATAGATGTATTATACTATCCGGAATGTCTTAAGTGTCCTTAATAGGCCTACAGTCTAGGTGTAAGGTGTTAGACTTGTGTGCTGGCAGCTGGAGTTCAATCCTCGGTCCCGGCACAGATTTGTCTGATTACCAAATCCTTCCTTCACCTCGGACAAGACATCTTGTGAATGTGGGGAATGCCAGGCCTCCACCGTGGTTCGGATTCCACGTTAAACTGTAGGTCCTTCATTTCATCTCACAATCACCCTACCATTACACATTAGCGTAAGTGCGTA
>CABFOV010000033.1:147795-208140 GCA_902141375.1 Timema poppense | reverse complement strand
GGGGCCCCCCCCCCCCCCCCAAGTGGCTAAGGCCATTACACCAGGGGCAAAGCAAAGGTTTCGATTGGTGTATAGTTGGTAAGAGGGGGTAGCAAGCTTCTATAATGTTCTTTTGGAATCTTTATGTTTGGAGCAAGACATCTCTCCCCAGTTTTCAAATGTTGGTTGAGGGACACAGCTGTCCGCAACATGTGACCTAGTTCGCCATAAGGTAATTAGGGTAAATTATGTAATAAATACTCTCAATCAATTGAGTTATTGATATATTTCTCCAGTTTAGTTAGATAATCCTAAGAACCATTACATGTTAATGTGCTAATTTATGAATAAAAAATCTATGCCTACCTTGTGTTGTTTGTTGGTATATGCATTCCAAGGTTCTGGATTATTTTTCCTGTCCCATGTCACTTCAGGACTCTTGGTTGCCAGCCGAACTAGATAAAATGCTGCTCCAAAAACTCCAGCACCCACACAAATATACAATGGAATAAGCTGTGTATTGAAAAAAATATATATATATTATATTTCTTTTGAAAAAAACTAGTTGTAAAAATGTTTAATATATTAATACAAACTATTCAAAATAAAAAATAAACTTTTATTGCTCTATGCAAAAGTTTTCAATAAAAGCATATTCTGCTTGATAGGCCTATTATCAAATGACCTTAACTCCTTATTAATAAAAGGTCATAATAAGATGAGATTTAATAAAAACAAAAATATATTACTGTACACTTACAGCCGGGTGTCTCTTCAAACTGGCAAAGCTAAGACCTTGCATTTTGCAATTCAAAGCAGTAACAAAATAATATTACAGGTTTGATGAATTTTTACGATCAATGCTACGTCTGATTCTTAGGACAAATGGCGTATGCCGTAATTTTCATTGGAGACATTAATCATGATGACCAACATCTGCATTATATAAATCCCTAGATATTTCCCATAGTGTCTGGAATTTTAAATGTATTGAATAAGTCAGTTTAGCAATCGTGGCAGTAGATATAAGTGGCGATATCGTGGATTTTCCTTTGGGATAATTTATTTCGAGTTCAAAAAAGTGTAGTAACACCATTCTATTATTTTGCCACAGCCATACTTCTGAGGAAATTACTGATTTTCAATTTCTGTAGTAAATAATTATTAGCTATTAATATAATTTAATTTAATTTTTCATTCCCATACATACATACATACATACATACATACAAGACATACATACATACGTACACAAACAATATTAAATCACGCTATTCCCTTACACGGTATGCGAGAAACTGTGTATAGAGCTTTGCTAGAACCAAGTAAGTACTTAATCCATCCTCACTAACTTTCTACATACTTCCCTATCCTTGAATACACCCCTTACTTAAATAACATTTATAAATCGAGTTTTCCATGATCTTTTATTCTTAAAAATCTTCATGTTTCTCTTTTTTTACACATTCGTTTACAACATTTAGCCGCGTCTTAAATGACCTACCCCTTTATTTTGATCCATACCCTATACTTTCATATATTTGCTTTGTCATTTGATCCACACTCATCCTCGCAACATGCTCAAACTAAGATAGGACGCGTCTTTTACATTGACCTATTGGATTCCCTTTCAAACCACACCCCTTCATTTATTACTGATTCTGTCCACACGAGTTTTTCCACATATATTTCTTAGATATATCTTTCAACCCGCATTCACCTTGCCCTTGTGTTTCTCCTGACAAACCCACTCTACACATCCATAAAAAAAATGTTGATGTCAACTTACCGTACTTTTACATAGACCTTCTGTCATCGTTGTCTATTTCGATTATATTTCATTCTTTGCGTGAATCCACATACATCCACCTACCCTACAAGATGTATTCTCACAACTTTTTATTTCACCATCCATCCTTATAATTTTTACAAAACATTCTGCTCAGATACACCTAATCATTCACTTGTTCTAAAAGTTTTCCATGTTTAGTATACTGACTACCATTTCCTGATCCGTTCTTTTCAAAAATTATCACCTTAGTTTTGGAATACGTTAAAACGAAGATCCATTCTGCCCATCGTAAAATAAAACGATTCAATGAATTCTGAAAATTCCTTTAATTCTCAATTTTTAATATGACGTAATTTGAACATAACATCACTTTCACATTTACATTGTCCATCTAACACCAACCGTGTCCTCACATGCATCCCCCATACACCTATCCATGAATACTTTACACAACCATGGAGGCATAACCCAACCTTGATTTTCATCATGTCCAATATAAAACCGTTTGCAAAAAACCCTATCCAACCTAACGCACGCTTTACTTTCATCATACACTGCCATAATTGCATTTACCAACCACGCATCCACTCTATACTTTCTCAGAACATTCCATAACATACTCCTATTCGTCCAATCACGTGCTTTCTCCAGATCAACAAATGCAAATTGAGCTTTCTTTCTTACTGCCATACATTTCTCAATCACTCGTTGCAATACACATATCTGGTCCATGTAACCTCTACCTGGCATTAATCAACATTGCACACCCCATCTTATCTGCATTCTTTCAAAATTAGTAAACATAATTAACTATAAAGAACGTAGTTTTTTTCTATTTCTTTTATATCAACTAGTGCTATAAAAATGGTTTATTCTAGACTTTAATATGATTTAAGTGCTGTAATCACAGATTGATAGCGATAATAATTGAAATATTAATTTGGTCAACAATTATTCATTTGACATGCTTAGTGAGCTTAAATATTTAGGAACAATTTTAACAACAATTACAATATTATAGTGGAAATCAGGAAAATAATACAATCATGAAATAAATACCAATACTAGGTCAGTAAATTGTTGACATCACGCTTGTTTTCAAGGAATGTTAAACTAAGAATACACAAAACATTTGTTTTAATAGGGTTTTTTTTCTGGTTATGAAAGGTAGTCTCCTACCTTACATAACAAAAATAAAATTAGGGTGTTCGAAAAAAGTGATTATACTTGGTCCATAAAGAGATGAGGATATTGGGGAGTGCTGGAGGTCACATAATGATGAGCTACGTGCCCTGGACTCATCACAAGACATTATTAGGATCAGGGTTGGACTGGGTCCTCCATAAGGGCGCATACCTTGGATTTTCAGAGGGCATAAAATATTTTGACGAACCCAAAAAATGTTTATCTATTTATTGTAAAATAACTATAGAAGTGCTGGTATGACCCAAAGATATTCATTAATAAATAATATGAATGGTTACTGCAAAGATTTCCAAAATAAAAAAATTCCTCCCTTGTAGTTCAAATATTGTTAATTTCATAGATTATTTTTCATAAATATAGTATAAAGAAAAATTTATGAGATAAGTGAATCTTATTTCACAGAATTAGAGAAACATCTAGTGTTTAAGGGACTAATTGTACACGATATTAGATTATAAACATTATACTATAGCAAAATTACTGCTCTATTGCAACAATAAAAATACATTTACTCCGAAAATAAAATATTTATTATAAAATTAACATAGGGACTCGTATAGATAGTTTGTATTTTATACAGTGATAAACGTAACTTAATTTATTCACTCTGTTCACATAATATGTTTATAACCATATCATTGTCAACTGCCACAAGATTGTCCCTCTCACATCGAATCGCGAGGAATGCTTCCAGATTTTCATTTGTCAGATTGAAGCGCAGCCTTGTTATAAGTTTAAGCTTAGAAAAAGCTCGTTCACAACTTATATGGGTTAGAGGTACTGTGAGCAGATATTTATAAACTTTACTAATCTCTATGTACAAGATACAGTACATGTTGCAGTTATAGATCACTTTATACGAACAGTTTATACATACCTTAAAAGGTTCTTGCATTCAACATGTATTTACTTTTTCATTTTCTTCAGCTTCCTCTGACATTTCACTTTCTGAATCCTTGTCCTAAGCATATTCTTTTCTCAACGTAGAAAACATCTGGGTCCAATCTTGCACAAAAAATTGTTGCTCTTCAGCTAGCTTGCTTATTGTCAATATTAGGCAATAAATCACATATTTTGTCTAGGTTACATTTGCTGGTAAGCTTTGTTCAAGCTCAGGGAACCTCCATGGATTGAAACATGTAAGGTCTAGGTATAGGTTCTTCTAATCAGCTAATATGGTCTTTATATTCACATTATAAAAATCAACCACTTTTAAGTTATTTTGTGTGAAAAGAATAGGAAGCTATACCTAGAGATCCCTGGAATTAAAATAACTCACCAAATACCATATTCCCTTCGTCTTTTATATAAAAAATAAATCCTGGTCAAACATACTTAATACAACACAGAAAAATCCAATCACACAAATCCTTTTCAACAACATCCGTCCTGAGCAAACTGGGCTTGTCTCGGAAAAAAGGGAGGTTAGACATTACACCCCCAGCTAACACATTTAAATCTGACTTTTTTTCAACGCTGTGTACAAGTCCCTTCAAATAAACACACCCTCACATTCCAAAATAAATTTTCATTTTCACACCAAGATTCCAGAAATGTAAAATTTTGAAATTATTAAGTTAATTAAACATAACATATCCAAAATATAGTAAGGGAAGGACACTGTTCTAAATTCCATTTATAACATAATAATACGTGTACATTCATTTAATATTACTAGTCTCAGTAAGTTCATTAGATAAATTAGAAATGAAAAAGGGTGATCAAATCTTATTCCAGGGAAGGAGTTATGTTAATATCTCAGTAAAGTTATGTGGGTACGAGCTTGGAGGCCTACAAAAGGCTCTCGTTACTACTTGAGACAGTAAACCTTGCTTACGGAAATAATGTCAACTACTGAAGGGGGAGACCAATGATAACGTCATCAGTCGTTATCTTGACGTTCTGTTTTCTGTGTCGAGTAGTATTAACCAAACTTAGTAACTAAACATTAGTCCTTGTTGTCTAATAACTTAAATTTTGTTAGTTATTACCTCAGTAACGAAAAATTACACAGGAACCAAAATATTGCACACACATAAAATCAACACCAAACGCTATCAATCAAGGCATGAAAGCAATTAAACAGCTGATTTCCACTGCTGCAAGGTTAGCCACATGACACGACCACACGGATCATGGAGGTGGTGTGCCCTCTTTCTCACTGTCAGCAGGTGCTGATCACCAATTGTTGCTTAATATACCCTAAATCTATACTCACTCTAAATTTAATTTCACCTCAGCGGCTCCACCTGGTCTCGTTTATTTGAATATTATTTTTAATTTAAATTTCTTAGTTTTATTATTGCTATTTTTTTCTCCAAGAGGGAGGTGGGTCCTGGGATGAGGCCATAAACTCGAGGAACTCTTGGACCATTGGGCCGGCTGGTCAGTCCAAGCCTGATTAGGATAATCACGTCTAGTATATTACGGTGGGCAGGACATTCAGCGTGAATTGAAGAAACTTGAACTATGTTCAGGGTATAGGCTGACAAACCCAATGGGAAGATACCATTGGGAAGACCCAGACGTAGAAGAGAGGATAACCTAAGAATAAACCCAATAAAACTAGCTCAAGTTAGGGATGGGTGCCATACTTTATAAGTACGGTAATGCACTTTCAAGTTATTAATGCCATAGATTAAGTGACAGGATATCTATCCTTACTCGCGTCTCCTCCAACCATCACCACTAATAGCACTAACGCCATCATTCTGCCAACACTGGGCTCAAGTAGCGTGAATAGTGGGGAGGTGAGATATTACTCCGAAATATAACAACGTTGGGGGCGGCGGTATACCTCGTTTACTCTCCCACATATATATAGTAGGCACGTGTCTTTTTCTACAGTACTTCTGGGTAGAGCTAGAGTAGGTATCTAGGAGGGGAAAGCGGGGGAGTAAGCATATCTACATCTATATATCACGTCCCTTATTACTTAAATACACGATAACAAAAATTCAGGTAAAGGTTTAAGTTTACACCATTAATAGTTTTATAGGGACCATGTGTTGATGTATGTGGCGATAGTAAGGGCATAATCTTAAAACACTTACTTGAAGGTGATTGCTGAAACACGTGCCAGAAAGCTAATCTTAGCGTGTTGATGTTCCAACCATGATTAAATTATGTTTAAATCCGTTAATTTCGATATAATGGATTAAATAAAACGCGCCACAATATGAAATACGAGTCGTTGTAATGGGGGATGTTCAAATCAACATTAAAACACTAATACAGACATATCATTATTTGACATTATCCTTGATAGGAATGACGTATAGAAAAACTAAACAATTGTGGCCATTTAGGAAACAGAAATAATATAGTAGATCTGTTATTATATATATTAATTTTATATTGTCTTCTCAAATTTGAGTAAATCCAAGACCTGTGTCAAGAAATCAATCAATTTAAATATTCTAAAGCTATATTTGTGAACTAAACTTGGCATATATTAACTTTTATATTTCCCGAAGGACGAGTCCTAGTCATTATGGCACCTTGAAAATTCATTTGTGGTCCTTCTATTTTTGACACACCAATGACTAATTTATCTTAGATTTTATTAGTGCTAATTTGTATTTTTTTTATTATGGGCTAAGCAATAAAAAATACATATGTCATATTACATCAGTAGGGCTTTGCTACTTTGTAATACGTGATATAGTGCAGTAATATCTTGTTACCATTATTTATACCAAATATAACATTATAGGTCTTTTCATCAATTGTGGCAAAGTAATATAAAACACACAAGCCTAAATAGTAATTCATATCCTAACTTCTGGTTTTTTTTTTCATTTTGAAGTTCAAGCTATTGGCTGATTTTAATATATTAGCTCGTAGGTTTAAAATTAGGAATGTAATATACAAATTTATTATGGGCCAACACTTTTTTTTAATGTTTAATTTTACTGGAGTTGAATGTTAATCTTGACTTTTATTTTATTTGGTTCAATGACCTAATTTAAATAAGCCTTATATTTTATTCAACGATTGATGTGAATAAAACGCAGTTTTAACCTTTTGAAAACCATAACTGATTATTATTATTATTATTATTATTATTATTATTTTGCCCATATCAGTTGTAATCCTGTACCTTTTCTATCAACCATATCATCTAAGTGTTTTAACCTTTTGAAAACCATAACTGATTATTATTATTATTATTATTATTATTATTATTATTTTGCCCATATCAGTTGTAATACTGTACCTTTTCTATCAACCATATCATCTAAGAGTTTAAAAATTTCGCCACATTGGCATACGTTTTTGAGACTACCAGCAACGTCTAAGCACGGTGCCTATTCACGGGCTGTCCTTGGGTTTCAAATTCCTGTGACTTTTTTTTTTACTCTACTATTCTTTTTTATAGGAATCAGAAATAATTTGATCGTGCTAGGTGTTAGTTAAACTAACAACCACTTCAAGCTGTCCAATCGTGTCTGAGTTTCTACCATTATAAACTTGAACCTATATGAGTAAATATTATCCGTGAATACCATAAATAAGGAATACAAACAAAAATTCAGAATTGTACATCATATTATGAATAAGTGTCAAAATATCAATATCAACAAACTTCATTTAAGAAATTTTAAGAATATGAAGTTGTGTTTTTCGTTGATTATTCTAAGAGAGGATTGCTAATTTTACTAATAAACTATTATTTTCTCAGTAAGTGTATTGATAAAATAAAAGTAGGCCTACTCAAGCCAGCCGACTATCAACAAGTAGTTATGAGTTACAAGAAATTAAGTGAAAGTAGGAGCAATTTGAAGAGTCTTTTAATTAAGTACTTATAAATATGTTTCGATAAATTTTGGAAGTATCTATACATTAACTCACATACTTTTTCATGATGACTTTTGACATAGATGTAGTACAATGACCAAATAAATCCCCCTTCTAAACAGTTCTTTGCATTTTTTCTGTTTGAGGAGATAGTAAATATAAATCACGATTACTTAATAATATCACCCCGCTCACCTATCCTCCCCACTAATAACATGGACATTGAGAACCTTGTTCAAAGAATTATTACAGTACTGCATTTCTATTGAGCTAGTAGTTCATTATATTTATAGGTCTGCACACATATCCTAGAACCTCGGTGGATTTACACACGCCTAATAGATTTAAATTCCTTGAACTAAAGGGACAGAACCTAGGGCAGGGGTAATTGGGGGTTAATAGTTCAAAATTAATAATCATCATGAAACAACCACAGGCTGGGTCTGTTTGGAATATAAATTAAATAATGGATTTTTAAATCATTAATTCAATTTTTTTTAATAGGGAAAGTGAGATTCTTGTGCCATTGAATAGGCCGATATACTCATTGAGATGTTTATACTGTGAATTTTCCTGGAAATTTACTGCATGGATTTGTCTACCTCCACATTGGTGCGACTGTAGTTTGGGAAATAAAAGACAGACTGGTACAGTAGCCATCTGGTTTCTTTGGTGCTGAATGACAGCTGACAGCTTTGAAAAGTTACCAGACCAAATTTTGTTATCCCTACGCCGAACCATATGATCTGCAAAAACATGTGTTTAGCAGCTGTCACTTCTGACAGTCAAAATTTAGGTATATAAAGTTTGTTCACGATAAGTTTTTACCTGGATGACAGTTTGAAAATCATATGTCTAGGTTTTGGGTTGCCAACACTTGTAAAAGATCACTGTTTTGTTATAAATGTAAAGAACTTTAATTACCGGTTATATATTACATTAAAAATAACATAAACTTAAGCTTTCTCATACTATTTAATTTTTTTAAATAATTTCTTTCTATCCAACTCGAAACACTATTTTAAACATAATTAAAAGTACTTATTCTTCGATTTGGAACATTATTGATTTTGTGTAATATAGTGCACACATCAATACCTTTTAATACAGGCATATTTACTTGAAAAAGAGAAAATTCTTGTCTTTTTTTTTACATACAATACATGATTTTATGATTTATTTTATCGTATTTTGAAATATTTAACAGAATAAAATATTTTCATCAACTGCGTGTCTGCATCATTGTAAAAAACTTGTTCACCGTCATGTTCAATTATATGGTTTAAATTCATCAGTCACCATTTTGAAGCTATCTTCGTTAGAAGTTTTTGTGAAAGTGGTGTGAATATTTTTTTAAAGTGGAATAAAACGATAAATAAACTTTGTATCTGTCCCCAAATAAATATATAAATAATATTGGCCTAAATTACTGTGGTTAGCTATCACATTAATATATTACCATCTGTTTTCATTACAGTCATCCAAAGTGATAGATGTCAGCTGTTGGCATAGTGATATATTAGGGACTACTTCTAGTAACATTTTGAGCTATCATCCAAGTAAACTTAGGTCCTGAATGAATTATACCTAAATCTTGACTGTCATAAGTGAGCTGTGAGCTGTCTGTCAGCACTAAAGAATCCATGGGGCTACTGTAGTGATCCCACAGTTACTTGGGTTGAGGTTATTGGGATTTTTGGGGTAGTCTTTTTTAATACCGTCATGTGCTTTCCTATCGTCCAAAGTGAATGATAGGGTATTTCCATAAAATTAACTCTCATACCCATGTTTTCTCATATTATATAGTCACCTTAAAGCCAGCTTAGTTTTTTTTAAAGAAAATATACACATATAAGGGCCATTCATAAATTACGAAATTTGCCTAGCAATTTTTCCTTATCTTTTTTGTCTCCCCCCTGCATCAATATAACACCTAACTAAGTAGACATTTAGCTTGACCCCTTCACCCCCTGCAACCTGTGTTATGATACTCTTCACATCAAGGGTGAATGCCATCATTTCATAGGGAAGTTTATTTGAGATTAAAAAAGGATGTGGTAAATCAATATTATCTACTCTAAGTATGTTTATTAATGGTGAAAACATGAACAATAATATTTTTTCAACATTAGGATTTAAATATAAGATCTGTGTTATGTAACACTGTGATGTACCCCCTCCACCCTCCACCCTCCACCATGTAACACCATGTAGACATTAGAGTTCACTTCTCCCCCTGCCCCCTCGCAACAGATTGTGTGGTTTAAATGTTAGTATAAGAACCATCTTTTAGTTTTAGAAAATGGTAGGCGTACAACTGCCTAATCTCTGGTCTTAGGGGAAAAAAGACGCCTCTTTGAGAAATTAGTGTTCTCAACAACAAAAAACCCACTTTTGTGGTTTAATGGTCTATGGGTTGTTCGGGTGAAGGTACTGAGTGTGGTTTTTCCTTAAGGCTATTTCTACCCACACCTTCTCCACACTAATGCAAATACATTTCCTCTAAATTCAACTTTTCTCATCCCTAACCCAACAGGGTATGCTAATAAGACACAGTGCAAAAAGATTTACTAGGTTTATAGAACTAAATAAACATCTTTCCTAGGCCCCTACATTTATAAATTATTTTTAACTTCCATGTAAGTATGCTAAAACACTAATATGAGAAAATAAAATTTGGAAAATATAGGCTATAATTGTCTAAAAAAAAATTCATGTATTTGATTAAATCAAATTGAAGTAACTTACTTCACAATCATAGTAATTGCTAATATTTTATATCATTTAGTTTAAAATTTTCTCAATTAGATACTATTGATTAACTATTTTTGGTTTTAGGTCCGGTAGGTAGTCCTACTCAAGAACTTGGTTCACCTGTACGCCACGTATGGAATCCTAACTGTAAGACATCACACCAAAGAAGTTTTTCTTGATTTTTTTTAGGAACAAGAACATTATTTTGTAAAAATAAAAATATAAAATGGTGTTTTATTTTTAAATAAAGAACTTTTTTTAGGGCCAACATATGTTGTAGGTACTGTATAAATTCGGTAGTATTGTAAAAATTCAATTTTTATCATCTCTATCAATTATTAAGATACATTCTTATTAGTATGATATTACAAAAATATGCTACTATTGAATACAATTCATACTTTATATTGATTATTAGTTGGAAACACTTTTTCAAAAATAGTAGCTTATTCATTTATATGAATTTACTTTAACTTAAGTTAGTTAATAACTAGAGGTGTAGGAATACCACATTTTACTGATAGATTTTGACACTGATGCTATTATTGAGAGGGTTGAGGCAAAAACATGATAATCCTCATAGATTTAGATGGAATATATTCACTATTTAAATGCTGTTAAAATCCTAAAATCTAGCTCAAAAATGAATAAAAGTTATATATCAATGTTAGCTAACCTCAATGTCTTGATTGACTATAAAAAAAAACTTGTAGTTCAACAGGTAAGCAACCAGAAATCCCTGCTACCTAACACATTTTTTTTCTCATATAATGAATACAACCAATACTAACAATGATGGGGGTTGGGTTTAAAACATACTACTTTACACCCATTACTGTTTCCAACCTGTGGCCTGGGTCAATTTATTATTCAAGCCATGAATTTTCCACTACCGGCTTGCTAGGCCTGTTGTGGCTTCATATGCCTTGTAATCTAAATTAAGACTAGGGCAGACACAACATCCAGTCCTCAGCCGTTAATTCATCACTGTGAAAGGGTAAACCTACATTTCACCATTGATAAATTTTTCGGCCTTGCCAGGCTTAAAACTCGGGACCCTTAGTTCAGCTGTACTGAGGGTGGTTTTACCTAAATGGATTTTGTGCAATTCCATGCAATGTCAGTTACATTTCCCCCAAATTACTCATCCTTAGCTCATTGGTGTAGACATGCTGATAGCCCAAACAAGCAGGAGGACATGATGCATTGAATAGACTTATTCTGCCATTGAGTAAATTTTACTACCAATTAATATTAATTTAATATACCTACAACAAAATACAATAAAATTTCTAAAGTTGACCTAAACTTGCCTTAAGCGCTTTACTTAGGTTCACATTTTGGTAAACTATTTTGTAAATATTTAATTACTAGCAGGTCCCCGGCGTTGCCCTTGGTAACCACACAATGAATTGCGTGGTTACCCTTGGCAATGCTCTTTTTTTCTTCTGACCCAGTTTTTAATTAATTAAAAAAGTTTAAAATTTAAAATTGCTTCTATGTTCGATAGATATCGCACATTGCTTATGACATACATACAAACTCTTTATTTTATTAATAAAGATTGATACTTGATCAATTTAATCTTTTAAATAAAAGAATAGGTGTCATTTTGATCAAAGTTTGCTTTATTTGTTTTCCTTAGAATTAAAATTTAATCAACTTAGTATACTTAAGTCATCTACTGGCTAATTTACTTTAATTAAACATTAGCCCTTTTTTTACAGTTTGCATAGGTAAGTTTGATTTTTATTCCATTTGAACAGGGTCTTGTTGCTTGGACAGTATTAGGATTATAACCTGTGGGATTAGGGTTTGAATCTGACCAATTACACTAGAAGAGATTTTTCATTATTAGGGCTTCCTACACTATCACCACATTAATGCTGGTGGAGTTTCTTGAAAATTTACCTTCATATTGCTCTCACTAATCTTTATTATTAGCATCGCGTCTTACTACCTGTTCGGATTATACGCACTTACGCTAATGTGTAATGGTAGGGTGATTGTGAGATGAAATGGAGGACCTACAGTTTAATGTGGGACCCAAACCACGGCGGAAGCCTGGCATTCCTCACATTCACAAGTTGTGATAATACACATCTTGTCAAAGGTGAAGGAAGGGTTTGGTAATCAAATAAATCTGTGCCGGGACCGAGGATTGAACCCCGGACCCCAGCACAGAAGTCCAATACCTTACCCCTAGACCTCACCTCTCACTAATCTTGATATTTACAATATCAATAATCATAACTCATTAAAGTACACTGCTTAAATCTATTAATTTTTTAATTCATAACCATGCAAGAGACTACCCATCAATCAATCCAGTGAACAGTTATGATTTTCGTCTAGTTAAAAAAATAGCTTTGTTAGATGAAGACATTTTAAACCTTGGTAATGGTTGGCTAAGTTTGTAATAGTTTGGAAAAAATGTGCCAAAACTGTAACTTTTTCAATTATTTTATTTCAACATATCTGAGGTGTTATGAATTAAATGTGACTCATTTTACACAATAGTGTACATACATGTTATGGTGTTGTCTAGTATCAATGTACTGTTAGTAATATTTTTATGGCATGTCTATTCAATATATCAGCTGTCAAAAAGAACATTTCTTTGCTGATGCGTAGTTTAGCTTATAGGACTAGTATCTTGCCTCATTTTATGGTTGAACTTGTTTTTACCTATTTTGCAGTATATCGTTTGCAGCAAGAAGCTCCTCGTCCAAAACCGATTAGTGGTCAAAGAAGATTATCTACCTGTCCTCCATTCTATGGTAGTGAGTTTCATGGTATTCTTTCCCAGAAAGACGCCTCTACCTTCTTGAAAGAAGATGGGGCATACCTTGTAAGGGAGAGTGGCTCAGGAAACAATGATTTTTATACTTTGTCACTCAGGTAAGCAAGCAGAACATTTCTTTGGGGAAAATTTAGCAGTCAAACCTCCTTAACAGTTTGAGTCCATAGAAGAATAAGACATAGTTAAATGGGTCATTTGTTAAAACAGATCACTTGTTAATTGGATATCCATGCTTTACATATTAAAGCTCTAATTGTTTCCAGAAGCCCAGAAATGTAATCTTTTTAAACTCGAAAACCTACTTTTCAACACTTATTCAATAAAGATGGTTGAAATAATTGTTTGAACTAGGCCATATTATTTAACAAAGCTCACTATTTTTACACCACTTTGATATTTAATGAATATTTCAGGTTTTACATAGGTACATGCTTATAGATCTGCACAACTTCTTTTCTTTAGATTCAACACAATTACTGGCCATTGAAGATAAATTTGTTCAAACTATAAGCAAAAAATCACTGAGAAACTGCCAAAGTTGCCAGTGCATTCAAAACTGTGTTTATAAACACTAAAGTGCCACTGATTGACTGAGTGCTGCTTGAGACCATTTCAAGCTGTTTGATTGGTCACATTAGGTATAATGGTTAAGAAACTGTTAAACAATATATTGTTAATGAATTCAGCCATTAAAGGAGATTCATCTGTACAGTTTTTAATTTTTGATAAATATATGTAAACAATTTTTAATGTTTAAAGCACTATAAAACATGTTAATTTCCCCTCAGGTTTGAAGGTAAAATTAAACACTATAAGTTGTACTATGATGGCCAGCACTATGTTAAGGAGAAACGTTTTGACACAGTTGATGAGCTTGTGGCTGATGGATTGGTCACGCTATACATTGAGGAAAAGGCGGGCTCTTTCATTGAGCGCATGCACAGCCACAACAGTTATGAAAAGAGTCCCTATATGACATTGAATCGTCTGAAGAGACGGGCAGTCATAGCACAGTCAATACGCAGGTAAGAAGGCCTGGGTCTCTTTGAATTGTTTTATGTTTCCACACACTTGTTTATTATTGTTTAATGTGCCAGTACTGGTTATTTACAACTGAAACTATCTATTTTAAGATGAGATGGAAAAGAACTTGAGTTAAAACCAGTATTTTTTCCATTAATAAATTATTATTATTATTAATATAACAAACAATTTTTTTGGACATGATTAGTAAAATATTTCTTTAGTTATACCAAACAGAAACACTGGTCTTCCGAAATGATACTAAATAAAAGAACGCATTAAAAAGCAAAAAAAGTTTTCTGAACATATTGAACAACGCTCTGGGGTAATCAATATAAAGGTGAAGATAAATTTCTATATTTTAACTAGTCCCAAAACTACTAACTTTTTCCCTAGCACCGCATCTTATCACCCATTTGAGTGTGATACCTGTGTACTAATTACTCTAATGTGTTAGGGGTGCAGAAGGTTGAATTTAGAGGAAGTACACCCACACTGGTGTTGTGTTGTGTTGACAGAGAGTGGAAAACCATTCATGAACAAACAACATCAGTACAGCTGGGATCAAACCTCAATCTCCCTGTTATCAGCAGCCTAGTCTAGTCTAGTCTAGATCATGCTGCCACCAAAGTGGGTAAACTGTACTTGTTTTGGAAAGTGTTACAATTCATTGTTATTCTACAGGCTTGCAGTTTTTCTGCTAAATGTTCATTTCTTGTCATCTCACTCCTTTCATTTGTATTTAAGCTAGCCATTTTTATTCTTTTTATTGTATATTTTGTCCAAGCCTATATAATGAGTAAATTATATTTAAATGAAATGCATCAACATTCACCTGGAGTGAGGATATGAGATTACATTCTGGAAATAATCATTCCTCAAATAAGCTGATTAAGTACTCAACCCAACCTTTATACAACTAAATCTTCCCGTGATCTTTATTGTGTGCAGGACAGAGCTACCATTAGCATCCAAACGGTTCCTTGAAAAAGAAAAGGAGCTAGAGTGTAGAATTGTGATGGTGGATCATGAGGACAGTCCTACCAGTAGTGACACTATCGATTACGACAAACCACACAACTTCAAGACACATACTTTCAAAGGTCTCAACTGGTGCGAGTTCTGTGGGAATTTTCTCTGGGGTTTCACAGCTCAAGGAGTCAAGTGTGAAGGTACTACTAGATTCTGTGCAAGCACATCAGTTTTTATCATTTCTCACAGATGTAACACCTATGAAAGGAGGGGAATTAGATCTAATCTGTCATAATGTTATAAAAAGGAATGTCAATCAGGATTGTGCTAAAATATTTTCATCTGCTAAGTTGGTTAAACTAGTAGAAATTGCTCTCATTATTTTCTGTGGGTTAGAGGGTAGGATTAATTATCTGATACCTCTAGCTCAATTTAGATAGAAAAGGACCCTTTTTGATAGTTATAAAAATTATTAGAACAATTTTCATATATTTATACATCAATTCCTCTAATATTCAACTATCATTTTTACATACAGTGTCAATACATATAAAATAATACCAGTGATGACCACAAAAGAATATGCTTATATTATCAACAAATTTCTTCCTACCAGAATTTTACTATACCTATTATTTTCCTGCTAAACACTCAAAATGTGCTCTAGAACTGGCTCCCCTGGTGTTCCTTCAACAGAGCACTAGTGTTCATATAAAATGTATTTGTCTATTTATAGTGATATACACATGATTATAACTATTGTACCGCGCTACATTTTCATCTCTTGCTTATCTTGCTTACTGATCTTTAGTTTTTGGCTTTGAACTCCCGGCAAAGGTTGAAAATGTATCTTTGTGATTTATTTTCATTATTGGTGTGGTGATCAGACTGTGGATTCAGCGCTCACAACAAGTGTTCCGAGAAGGTGCCTTGCGACTGCTGTCCTGACCTGAAGCAGCTTCGTGGTGTGTTCGGGATAGACTTGACAACCCTAGTGAAGGCCCATCGCACTACCAGACCCTTTGTGGTTGACAAATGTATCGGAGAAATTGAAAGGAGGGGTCTAGAAGCGGAGGGACTCTACAGAGTGTCTGGATTTGCCGAGGAGATTGAAAACCTGAAGATGGCCTTAGATAGAGGTTGCCCTTTTCTTAAAGTCTTTGTTATAATTGAAGGTTTTGTGAATATTTAAAAAGAAACCATTGAAATGTAACAACATGCAAAAGAGGAGCACATACTCTTCTTGTATTGCTTATATTTTCTAGCACTAAATATTCTTCTTGCTAGTTTATATTATGATGCATTATTTGCATGTTTGTGATTGACTAGACCAGTGCTTCCCAAACTGTGATACATTTACCACCAGTGTTATGCGCAATAATATTCCTGGTGGTTCGCCGTGAGAAGCCAAACAAAACAAGCATGTTAAAATAAATAAAAAATTAGGGCCTCATAAAACCTTGTAAATATATTCGGACGAAGTCCAGCCTAAAGTAAAACAGATTTAAACAGGCGTTGAAGGGGTGGTAACATTTAGTCAAGTTCAGACAGCCACACAGTCTGTGTTATTATGTCCCTGGGCACCATTAAAAATTTACAGAAATTGTAAATATTCAGAATTATCTTGGGGGTACTACAAATTACGGGAATTGTTAGGGTAGTATGCTTGTAAAAAAGTTTGGGAACCGCTGGACTAGACTATTCATGATTCTAGGACCTACTTTCTCAAGTCAGGGGCATTGCATGAAATATATTTTAAGGGAATGGGGGTGGGTGATACTGGGACTTTCCCAACTCTACTCATTCTGAAGTTAGACAAATTCCCCGGTGACTGAGTTACAAGGGTAATATTAAGAGGGTCTGGGGCTTCTCCCTTGGAAAATTGTAAAATTTGAGTAGAATTGGCCCTTGACTCTAGGTTTTAGACAACTTTGTTTAAATTTATTTATTGATAAGATTTTTCAAGCTACAAGTGTTAATTGTTTTTGACATTCACCATCATTGTGTGTAAAAAAATGAACATGTTTTGACTCGTAAAAACTCCAGGCTTTATCACCTGATAAACTTAAAACATTACTTAACCTTACAAAGGCTAATAGTGTGTAATAGACTAGAAGTTGAAGCCTTAAAATTAGTAAGCACTAACAATGGTGCTACTAGCCAACTTGATAAAATAAGCTTTCTATACAATCGACTACGGTTTTATAATTTTTGTAGTTGGGAACTTTAGAAAAGTAGGAATTGATTGATGGGAAATTTAAAATTTGTTTCTACAAGTATTAAGTAAAGAACTTTCATAGCCGAGAATACTGTGGTACAGAGAAATTCTAGATTTTCCCAAATAAATATCTCGACTCTCCACCAAATTCCCAACTTTTAAGATTTTCCCCAACATTTGGAGGGGTTGGGGGGAACACACATTCCTACTTCCCAAATCCTCCCCTCCTCCATCCCCCCATCTTCCAGGGCAATACCTTTATCTTAAGTTGATTATCTTTCTTTTGTTTTAATCTGTCAGTTTATTTTTTAGTGTTTTCCCTATACTTTCTTATTACTAAAAATAATAATATACATATTAGCTTTATTTAATATACATAATTGTTAATATATTATATCTTAAAGTGTTACCCAATCGTGCCCTAGATATTTTATTGGTTCTAATCTTGGTGAAGGCAAAGAATCTTAGGACTCATGCAGTAAGCAGCTAAAGTTACAATCGATTCAGATTTGACTATAAATATGATCTTATGTTCTAATATCCCATGGTTTGTGTTTATAATTTAAAGCTTAAAATATACATTTGAGCTCTCTGTCATGATTATTATTTTACCCGCTTATAAAGAATGTAATGCATATTTCTTGAAAATGTTAGTTTAGCTATAATTCAGGTTTGACGTTTACCATCTTTTTAATAATTTCATTTGATTTAATTTTGTGATTTCAGCAACTATTTTACAATAAAGGTTTTTTTATTTTTTCGTAATCTAATAGTTTTTAGTTTATTTAAAAAATCAAATTTGAAACTTTTTTGACTAAAGAAAAATCCAGCTAAGTTGCCAAAGAAAGTCCTAGAGGATTAAAAATGATTTAGTCTATATTAATTAAAAACTAGAGCAGGGTTTAGTGTTTTAATCGTGTTTACTTATAGTAAAACTTAATTTTCACACAACCAATTGGGTTGATTTATTCACTTTCACTCCTGAGTCCAGAGGTCAGGATTTGAATCTTAGTCAAATGCACTGATTATGTCTTTTTTTAAACAATGGTGCTCTATACTTTCCAAGCTAATCGTGGAATACATTCATTAAAATTTCACCCCTTTTTATCTTATTTAATTATATCAGATTAATTATATCTCATATAGCGGCTACACTGACATCAATCATCAAACACTAAATGCAAAACATTATTGAAGCATACAGGGAAAAAAAAAGACAAAGACCAATTTAACTCTAATTAAGTTAATGGTGCTTAGACAATCATGAGACCTTTTTAATGAAATTTAGATTAAAGTTAAAAGAGGTCTTTGTCTTATTTAAATTAATTAAAAAAAGTATTTGCTTGGGTCCTTATGGGGTTTGAAAAATAAAATTTGTTTTTCTGGAAAATGTTTGTAATGTGGTCTCATGATCTAATGCTCTAATCTCATGTTGGACTAGATTGCTGAAGATGGGGAGATCGGGGTTGGATCTCGGTCAGGTGTACTGGGGATAGATTTTCCTAAATGGATTTCCACTCTCTCTCTCTCCCCACGCAAATGTGGGTGCATTTCCTCTAAATTAAACCTACATAATCCCTAACCCATTAGTGTAATTAGTACATATGTGTATAACCTGAACGTGTAGTAATACATAGTGCTGGAAAAAATAGAAAAAGTTACCTCCTTCCCCCTTTTCCCTTGTACCCTTCTCAAAAGTTGGGACTCAAGTTATTTTGTTTATTCACAGAACTGACCATTTGGATTCTTCTTGCCAAGATGTAGAGTAAACAAGTTTGTGGCAGCTTATATCTTTCTAGAATAGGAAACAAGAAAAATAAATTTTGTAAATGCAAGTCAATGCTGTCCAAGCTTAAATATTAGAGTGAGTGTTTATACTCATCAGTAGAAGAGGGAAAGTGTTATCAGCAGTCAAAATATAAACCTCGAAGGGTGAATTTATCATTTTGTTTATTCTTCCTAATTCCTAAATTAGCGTAGCCTCATTCACACGAGGCTAGTAAATTGTCACAGTTGCTGTTTCCACCAAACAAAACATGATCTTTGTTTTGAATATTTCAGATGGTGAGGACACTGATATGAGTCCAGAAGTGTATGACAACATTAATGTAATTGCTGGGACATTGAAACTGTACCTGAGGTTGCTCCCCATCCCTCTCATCACGTTTGACACACACCCAGCTCTCATCACCGCTGCACGTACGTGAGCTCTAATCACAAAGGAATCTCAACGCAGCTAAAATACAGTCTTATACACTCTTATTGGCTTAGTTTTATTATCGTTATCAAGTTTCGTTCATTTGTATCTCGCTTGATAACATTTTCATCAGAAATACCGAGTCTGCGGTTCAACCTAACTTAAAATTCAGCCCTCACAATTATTTTTGTATCTATGGGCGTAACATAAATTTTTGCACTCTTTATATTCATGATTATTTTTGTATGTGGTATACCCCAAAAGTGAAATTGGTCATTTCATGAATTGGACAAATTTCTGCTCATTCTATGAGCTGACTCGTTCATTTAATAAATTAGGCAACGATTGGAGCTGCCCAGTTCATGAAATAGCTAGTCCATGAACTGGGAAGCACAAGCACTACCCATTTCATGAACAAGACAAGTTTTTGCCCAATTTTTGAAATGAACAAGTGAAGAACAGGTTTGGTCTTTAAGTTAATTTAACTTTTAATCGGTTTAGAATAGAAGTTTAGTTTAGTTAAGGTTGGGCTAGTTTAACATAATGTTTTAAAATGAGTTTCAGTTAAGCATTTAGTAGATAGTACATTAAGTTACAGTTCATGAAATGGGCAAGTGTTAATGCAATTTTTGCCTAGTTCATGAAATGGTCAATTGAAGAAACAAGGTAAAAAAATGACAGAAATTTGCCCAATTTCTGATATGGGCAGTTCCACTATTGGGGTGTAACATATGCATTTTATCTTATTAATTCTGATAGTTAATACTAACCCTTTTAGAATTAAAAAAGTTTGATAGGTGTTGATTTTGTTTTGCTTGCTTGACAAATTAAATTTTACCTAACCCCCAATAATTCAAACTTATTTTAATTTTATAGAATTGAAAACTGCGGAGGAACAGAAAAAAGGAATGAAAGATGCTTTGACCCTGTTACCTGGAGCTCATCTCAACACACTAAAGATTCTAATGGAGCATCTCAACAGGTAAGACAAATCGTTGATTAACAATAGAAAGATGGGAGCTTGACCTACCTAAAACTACTGTCATCAGGTGATTTTACTGGTAGCATTTTCTATTTTTCAAACTAAACTATTTTAACTGTAAGATACATGTTTTTACCTTCTTCTTTATTAAACCAAATCTTTCCCTAGCTCAAAAATTAACCAAACCATTATGAATTTATGAAACCTTTGATAAAAAGACAACTACTGTCTATAAATACTTGTCCTTCAAGGGTTCTTTATCAAACTTCTTGATTCCCCAAAGAGTTGAAATTTGGTATGGGTTCTATGAAGCATGCCATATTTATGAAAAATATCAGAAACTTGAAAAATCAATTTTCTTGAATCCTTGAAGCTCATATATCTATAAGGATTAAAGGTATACTACTAGGTCCTATCCCTAGTTTTTACAGCCATTTTCATGCTCTAAGTAATTTAGCAAAATACGATTTGCGAAATGTTTTGTGTCTCAAGGTATTGGGAATTCAGTTAAAATTAGGCTTAACTCTATTTCATAAAGACAAATTCCAACCTTCGTTGATGTTTTCAGAGTGGTAGCCCTCCGGAGTGTCAACAAGATGACATCGCACAATCTCAGCACAGTGTTTGCACCAACCCTCATGCCCCCTCCACGTGACCTTAGTAAATGTGTCGGGCTACCAGGAATGACATATGAGATATGTGCACTTGAAATACTCATCACACATCAACAAGAAATATTCAGCTGAAACATTTAGTCTCTGTGAGTACATCTTCATTTGTTCAATCATCATCATCATCATGACCTGTTTCCAGCCTGTGGCCAGGTCAATTTAGTAAAATACCTCCATCTCCTTCTGTCCATCCACCATTCTTCCTCCTGCATTCTCTCCCACTCTCCTTCTCTCACTTGCGATTGCTGATATCTGTTCCTGCCATCTCTTCCTTGGTTTCCCTTGCGGTCTCTTCCCTACATACTTCATATCCATTAATCTTCTTGGAATCCTCTCAAACAAATATTTTTATTTATCAAAATTAATCAAACCAATATTTTGGTCCACCATTTAATTTTCACCCCACATAATTTGCTCATGTGTGCAAACTAAAAAAGGCTTTCACTGTGAAGTGTGAAGAGGCCTATAAACTATAAAATAATTTGAACTTTTAATGAATGCAAAAGAAAAAAAAGCTTTAATTTTGAGTAAATAAATTGATGCAGTGTAATTTTTATATAGCTTTATTTTAGGCTGTTTTGTTTATTCAAATGAAGACTTGCCTACATTTTCAACATATCTTCCATGTACATGTCACCAAAGAAATCGTCTCAAAATGGTATTGTTAAACCCCACGTCATTGAATATACAAAATACACATAAAGTTTAAAATATATAGATTGGTATTATTTTTCATGATTTTGATATGATCGATAACATTTTTTTTACTAAGACTAAGTTCAAACTTCGGTACAATTTTAATAATACCTTCAAGGTGTTTTTTTTGTAGTTGAATAGTTACCGATTAGTTTGCTGTATTCCTTTTAAAATGTTCCTCAAATATCAGTAAGTTTTTATAACACAAATATTTCTTTTAATTCAATGTCAAATACTACTACTAGTACTATTCATTCAACATTCAAATTAATAAAATAATTGCGTCACGGTTATCCTCTTCTAGAAAGCTGGAACCTGTTTTCAAGAAGTATGTCTTAATGTTATCAATCATTATAATATGTATCTGTAAAATTGGTCTTGGCCAATTTATGTTTAAGAGTATAAAATGAGTAATTTCCTAGTGGCCTAGAAGAGTAGTTATTGTACATAGTACAAGTCTTAGCTAGTATTGTTACTGTTCATTAAGTTTATTTTATCAGGAACACTTGCCAAATGTAGACTTAGAAACTCGAATAATTAATTATTCTATGTTATTAATAACTTAATAATATAATCGTCTATATAGTATATAAATTCCATTCATTTGAATACTATCTCTAGTAGAGTATAGTAATATTTATTCAACAAGTCACTTACTAAGGCTATATGGTTTAAATTAGGAGGGATAGCCAGCACACTTACCTTGGTGATACTGGAGTAGAAATTGTTTAGATAGAACACTAAAAAAACACAAACACATTTTTAAGGACAAGCTCTCACTGTCACAGACAGCTTCATGAGGTTAAGAGAGTCTACTACTACTTGCGGCCTGGTTGCGGCGATCAGGACGCCAGAAGTAGACTCTCTTGACCTGATGAAGCTGTGTGTGACAGTGAAAGCTTGTCCTTAAAAATATGTGTATGTTTTTTTTTAGTGTTCTATCAAACAATTTCTACTCCAGTATCACCAAGGTAAGTGTGTTGGCTATCCCTCCTAATTTAAACCATAATTTAGCTTAGTGATCTATTCCAAATTACTTAGGCTATAGCCATACTTATGACTTTGTTTCCACAAAAACAACAAAACGCGCCTACAGCTTAGCGACAGTGACTTGGTCTCAAATGTGAGTGCCTTTAGTCCCGCATATAAATAACAATGCTTGACGTTCTGGCGTCCTGATCACCGCAACCAGGCTGCAAGTATGTCCTTGCCCTAATAGTAAGCACCACATTATTAAATTCATTGTATTTACAAGGATGTTGAATGATACAACACTTATTTTAAGAATCGGTAGAAATATATTTATTTTTTTCGCTGCTGTTTTTAAGATCTTAAAATGCTTATTTTTGTATCATACTTAGAACTAGTATATTGCCTGATAACTTTGTATTTGAATTACTTGGACTGTAATTTGTTCAAAAACTCCTCAAAGACTGTCAGGTATTGGGCAAGTGTATAAAACAGACACCTTAAAGCTCTCCAGTCATGGGAACAAAATTAGCAGTAGACTTCTTCGTGATGTTTTAGAAATGGTGTGTGGATAAGTGCACTTTAAAGGGGTCACTTATATCATATGCTTTAATATGCATGTGATTATATTAAGTGCACAAAAAGACACATTTAAATTTATGAAGAAAAATATTTCACTAAGGTATCTGACACAGTCAAGATTGTTTTGTATAGAGACCAACCAATCCTTTCGATGTTCCTAATCATGCACAAATAAGTTTATTTAGTGAACGATTGTGGAATTGCTGTTAAAGAACAATTTAGAGACTGAATGAGAGGGATTGATTTTAAAACATCTAGTTTCATCAAGCTGTGCAACAGTCTCAAACTGCCACTGATAGAAGAAAGAATTGAATCATTAAATTTAATCTGAAACAACTGATTTTACACATCATGAAACTATCTCATAGCTAAAACTTATACCTTGTTCACATGTTATTTGACATGCCAATTCAAAAACAGAGCATTCATGTTTCAAATTTTGAACATACTGTAGCTTCATAGTCTCTTTAATAGTTGATAGCAAACTTGATTGCAAGATTCCTCAAAATCAATGAATGTAAAAAAAATTCACATCTTCTAAATCTTTAAGATTCACACTTAAATAGGATAAGGGTTTCTAATCTGTTCATTTTATGGGCGTATTCATTCTCTCTACCATTTTCTAGAGTACATTAACTCTAGCTATTCAGTTTCTTTATTTGCCTCTGAAGAATCAAGTGTACTAATGAGGTCCAATAACTAAAATAATATTTTAGCTAAAAAAAAAGGAAAATAATTCTTAATTTTTTCACAGTAAGAATGCTTAGAAAAAGTTGTTTGTTTTATTCACTCTTATGTACACAGATTTTATTTTCAGTTTAATAAATAGTGTTATTTCCAGGACTCATTATTCTAATTTGAACAAACCAGCATGAATATCACTAACATAAAAAAAATGTATATATTTTTTTATATATAACTAAGCATAACAATTTTTTCTCTATCTGAGAAATTAAAATGTTTAAAATTATTGATAAAATTAAACTATGGTTTGAAAAACTAGATCGAATTAAAAACTTGTATTCCTACTTATAGTACATGATGTGATAATTCCTTGTGGTGGGGGATACTTAATGTTTAATGTGTGAAAAACCTTGTATTAGGACATTTGGAAGGAAAAGAAGAGTGGTAATTTTATTTCTGCTAATGTTTTGAAGTTAGAATAAGAAGGACGTGGCCTTAATATATTCTTATGGCCTTTATTAAATTGGGACCAGAAGTGTGATTTAAGGTTAAAGGTGGTTTGCTTTGTAAAAACATGGTTGTCTCGATATTTTCATGTAACAAATAACTAAAATTTGTTACTGGATATAATATTAATCTTTAATACTAGGCTTTATTTAATTTAATAGCTATACTTTATCTAAATTGGTGGATATTTTAAAGTAAAGTATTGATAACTATTTTTTTTTTAATTTCTCCTCTTATATTATCAATTGGATGCACTGGAAATTGTTGATCCCTCATTTTCTCTCTATGTGAGAACTGGTACATTTCCTTAAAATCCACCCAACTCATCTTACACCCTTATGCTATGTTATCTAACAAACAACCCCACAGTATAAAGGCCAAACTCATCTATTCTGGTTTGTTAGTGATGGGGGATCATGGTTTGAATCCCAGAATGGGGGTGTTTCCTAAATGAACTCTCCAGCCACATAAATGCAGGTAAATTTCCGTTAAAACTCTACCACTTCCTTCTCTACCCTATTGGCATAGCTGATATATAATACCTGCGTAATCTGAATGGGTAGAGAGACAATAGAAATAAAACTCTTGTTTACTTTGTATCTATCAATTTATTTAATGAGTAACACCACTCTGTAAATTTTGTTGTACGCACTGCATTATTAAAAGAAGCTTGGTTTCATAGGTTTTGAGATAAATGTCTCTATTTAGATAATATTTTATAAACCTGCATTGATTGTTCTATAGGTTTAGGTGTATGCACCACTGTAGGTTTGGTAAAAAAAAAAAGGGAGTAGATTTGTGGTAAGTTGTTGAAGAACAATTCAACTTTCAGAAATTGATTATTTTATCTATCAATATATTTATTTTATTACAAAAAATGAGCTGTGATATGTAAATCTATGGATAAATGTATTTTGACTAGTATAAAATGAAAATAATAAAAACGGTTTGTGTGAAATATTTATCAAAATTTATTTAACATATATAAAATGTACACTCAAGCTACTCTGAAAAGTAGCAGTCTTATTTTGACGGAATACACAATGGCTCTATCTTATAAGCTGCACCATATTGGGAACATGCAAGATAAGTTTGCTGCCTTTCAGGGTACACATATGGTACCAGACTTTTTTGCACAAAATGAAATATTTAGTATTATAAGTCAATCTTGGTGGTCTTGGGGTAAAGTGCTAGCCTCAGGACCCAATGTTTGGGGGTCCAAATCCAGCCAGGGTCAACGGATTTTTCTAGGGCAATGAAAATCCCTGGAGGGGAAGGTAAGGCGTTGGGCCCATGTCGATTGTAGCATGTAAAAGAAACCTGGAAGGTATGTGAAAATACCTATTCTGGCAAAATTGGAAGGTTTTTTACTCTCGCTCATAGAAATTCTTGTATGCTGATATAATTAGTTGGTTCAGAAAGTGCGCTCTAAACACCTCAGATAAAAAAAAGTATAAACTATGCCAAGCCTCCATTTGACCCACAATGAGCTATCGTCAAAGGGTTACACTAAGTCCGCGACTTACACAATTTTCCAAATAGAACTGCTTAAGTCTAATGGTGCTTAAATATTATGTATTTTTGCCATAAATTTTAGTTTCAAAAGATAATTAAATCTAAATAGGCTCTGCTTATGAAAATGAAACTTAAAAGTAAAAATTTACAAACTTATTTTAAAAATAAAATTGCAAAGCCGCTGTGTATCAGCCTATTAGGAACATCATCTATTATGTTTAAAATGATGCTTAATAGCTAGTATTACTAGTCATAAGTCGAAATTCTGCAAATGCATATACAGATCTGTGTATCTCAAATCCATGTAAGTCAAGGATTTACTGTACTTATGTTTTCTCCTTGTATTTTTGGCTTCCTATGATAGGAAGCTACATTTCATCTTTCACACCCTAGATTTAATAGTGTTGATAGAGAAAAACTTAGGTCGCATGATTGAGCTAAGTCTGGTAACAATTAATTTTTTTTTGGATGACATTTACCTCTGTTTTCTTGCTAAAATGGATTAAAAATAATATAAATTCATAAATAAAATGTTTTGGGAAATGAGCACAATATAATAACATCTAGAGACCAACAAAAATAGTATTTGGAACTCGTGTGATGTAAGGTGTATTAAAACCCAATTATTTTCATAGCTGTGTATTTTAATTACTAACACAATTTTGTATACAAATATTTAGTTACACATAATATTCACACACACTATATATTTTAATAAACAAAAAACTTTACACACTTTATTGAAATAAATTTGAGTTCTATTTGCATTCATTTCAAACACAAGCATAATTTTTTTTCACCACATGTGAAAGTATTAATATTAATCAAGTCCTTAAATTGTATTTATTTACCTTAGACTCTAAATATTAAAAAAAAACTTATTTACTTCTTTAGTTATCGACCTCTTAGGTCAGTGATTCTCAAAATGTGATTCGCGGACCACTGGTAGTCCGGAGCAGTGTGCCAGGTAATCCGCACACGGGAACACAGAGAAATGAATGGTGAGACGTAATCATATTTTCTTTCTCAAATAATTTATTATAGTTTGGGACTAAGTTAAAAAAAGTAATTCAAAATTAAGTAATCAAACCTCAAATGATTTTTATAATACCATCATGTAAATATTTCCCAGATATCCATTTTAAACAAAATCTTTATGTCACTTTTCCAAAATTACCCAACATCAAACTATTCTTTAACTGAGAGCTTCATTCAAAATCAAAACAACTTTCCAAGGACAGACAGAATTGTTTTTGGGTTAGGTTGCACATTATGTAATGATTTATCGTATTCTCGAAGTTGAAATTTTTCACATTTATAATATTTTGTTTCTTTATTAGAAAGTAAAAAGTGAAATTCATCAAAAGAGTACAATATTGATAGGATAATTCCACTAAGTCAACTATAATTTGCTTCACGATTAGAGTCTGATTTTCATAAGAATAGTATATTCCTTAAAAATGTACTACATTATTAATAATATGTGATGAATCATATGATCTGACTTGAAAGTAGATTCAGTATTATTAGCTGTCAGATAAGGGTCTTGCTATGAAATTTGGACTGTAAAAAGTGTATACAAAACCAAGTTATTTAAATATGCTCTCTTTGCCATTTGATAAACAAATTTACTTAAGAATCTTCTGCTTTGACAAGGGACAGGTTTATAGCATATTAAGGGGAGTGGTTTGTGAAGGCATTGAACGCTTAGCAAGTGGCCCACTGTTGGGTAAAGTTTGAGAAGAACTGTCCTAGATGTATTATCAGTATTATTATTATTATTATTATTATTATTACTACTAGCACCACATCTTACTACCCATTTGGGTTATACACACTACGCTAATGTGTAATGTTAGGGTGATTGTGAGATGAAATGTAGGACCTACAGCTTAATGTGGGATCTGAACCACGACGGAGGCCTGGCATTCCCCACATTCACAAGTTGTGATTAATACACGTCTTGTCAGAGGTGAAGGAAGGGTTTGGTAATCAGATAAATCTGTGCCGTGACCAAGGATTGAACCCCGAACCTCCAGCACACAACTCTTGAGACCTTACCCCTAGACCGCCAGGTCACCCCTCTTAGATGTAGACTCAAAAGTATATGAAAACCAGAAAAATAATTGTTAGAAATCAAACTCTTTGTGTTAAGAGTTGTTGTGAATCTTTTATCATGTTGGAGAGAGACTATTTTCATAAATACTACAGATAAACAAATATCACATCAACCATCCTGTCACATAAGCTAAGTAACGAACATTTAGATGATGATTAAAGTTAAAAGGTTTACTAATGCAAACACATTAAAATATTTCAGATGGTCAAAGAAGTCTTAAAGTTAAAGTCTACATAGCAAGAGAGGTAGCTGTGAAATAAATATTTACTCTTAGAATTTTAGTTATACATTATATAAATATAGTATGAACATGTCAAATCAACAACCAAAAGTTTTTTATTGTGAATATTTATAGCTTATTTTGCATCGGGGAAGGAGATTTACACTTTGGAGTGTAAACATCCACATAAATAACCGTTCTCACTAAGCACTCAGCATACTAGAACTTACGTGCCACATACGCTCAAGAAACCAGCCACAGTGAAAAGGTTGCGAGATAAAAAATAAAAAAATGTTTATCACCAGGGAACTTTATTTGCCCTACTCTCAAATATGCCAAGCTCTGGTATCCTGACCAAGCTATCTTAACTTTAATAAATATGAGCATTGGACATATAACGTCGAGGGAGTTAGGGTATTCCTAATTATTAATTCAAAGCAAATAACATAGTATCAACATAGACCTCAAGGCCAATTTATTCTCAGATGATAAAATAAGCCTTAGAAAGGAAAACAAGATAATCCTTAGGGATAGCGAACAGCGCGCAATATTATACAGAATACATTATACAAGTCAAGAAGTAATATATATAAATATTTATGTCTACTATACAATATTCAAAAATAGTGATCATATCACATTTAACAACATTTAACATACTTTTATAACAAAACTAGAGGAGATGTGCTCGTATCTAGCACTGCACCTAATGTTAGTCAAAATATCTAAAGCATTCCCCAATAACATTAAATATAAAAGATTATGATAACAAAATTATTATTAACGTATGGACTTATTTTAAAATTACATGTATAGAAACAGAATTGCACGATAATGCTCAAAGATCAAGTAGAACAAAATTGACTTGAAAAATAATCATCCCAAATCGTATTCAAAAGGCTTAAGACCAAAAAATATCATTACCTAAATCAAATATCAATAGAAATTAAATTTAATTAAAAAAATAATTATATATCCAAAAATGACCAAATTGAATTCCTACATGATTTTAACTAAATTTAACCAAAGTCTAGTTTTCAATTAAAAAAATCTCCAAGATAACGATAACTTACTATCAGGTAAGTTCCTGATTGCTATTAGCATCAAAGAGTGATTGCTCTGTTCTGGGTACTTTCTTATATTTATTTTATAACAGTGGGGGAAAAATTGTAGGGAGGTATTTCATGTCCAATGAAATCCTCATCACTTAGTTAGAGCGTGGTTCTCTCATCGATGCCTGCACACAACACCGAGAGGATGACTATGAGGGGTTAGGGAGACACATGTGATAGCACAGGGCACCTCTTTACCCAAGTTTTAGCGCCTGCGCAGCGTCCACAACTCGGGGACATGCGAGCTGGATCACCATGCCTCTCCGTGTCTTCATTATTGTTTTCTTGTCTAACTACTTGAACGATGAACAGTGTTCTGTGTTGATGTGCGTGGAGGATCCATACAAGGCGCTGGTTTCCCGTTAAAATGGAGTAAGCGTGTAAACACCTTTTTTAGGTGGCGGAGGTTGGTGGCAAAGATATTTTGTAGCCACGGTACAATAATAGGCAAATCCTGATAAGTATTTTTAAATTCACCTTCACCCGCATTTTACCCTAAATCAATAATTCTAAGGAATTAAAACGTATCAGATTAAATTATCATTTATGGCATATAAAATAAATGATTTGCAACATCGTTTTAAGGGGTGTATTTTTTAGCAACATTCCTTTAAGGATATTTCTTTTGTTATAATAGCATTGTTTTCAAATTTTTTTAAAAAATTTTATGATATGAATTTAATGCAATAAACTCGAGACACATTTCAATGTGAAATTTAGTCATAAGTTTAAGTTCAGAGATTACTCTAAGCTGTAAGAAAAAAAATATTGGTTTTATTTATGACAGAAATATGCCAGAATATTTTCCTACTCAACAAATATTATCTTACTTAGATTTATTTAAATGTTTATTCTCTTTGCATTAAGAAAAAATATTAACTTTACAGTCTTTAACCAAAATTGATTTGTAAGTGCAAGCTCACATTTGGTACGTTTATATTGTTTTTGTTTTCTTATTGATGGATATATGTAATTCTCTTTCTCAATATAAACACGAGGGAAGTATTACTTTGTTTTCACTTTGATCTGCAATATGTGACAGGTCTTGAGTAACCAAAAAAATGTGGAGAGTAGGAAGACCGACTGCAGGATAGAAATGGCAGGATCGTAGTTCGGACCAAACACATGCACGTACCAGACAAAAGCTAGGCAGCGCACCAGTTCAAACAGACACGCATATGGGTGGTTGTCGAACAGCATGCCTATAGTCGTCAGGGAGGTGAGTATGTAGGCCACGAAACCCAAGACCGCCAACGGGCTCATACCCTACAACAAACATGTTCATATGTAATGACATTTAATGAGGATACAGGCCAACCATACATAAAATTCAAATTTCATGGTATCACCGAGGCAGTTTAAACAATAACTTTTGTTTTAATAATTGGGTTAACACCAGGGCTATTAATGATTTAACCTAAAAAGTAGGCATAAGGAAGGTAGTTCACTCACATCAGCATAGAAAGATGATAGAAACACCGAGAAAACACTTTCAGTGTACCCGACCAAAATTTGATCGCTAACCTTCCCATAATTAGGAGCCTCGTACAACATGTTTATAACTGTGCAGCCACTGATTCGGGTAGTGATTTAATATTTGAGATTTTCCCATAGAAAACTTAAGTTCAATTTAAAAATATGTCTGATTTATTTAGTCATTTGTTTTAACTTGACATCTTAACTGACAGAGTTATGTTTGTACTAACACTTGTCTTTGACTTTAAAGGCAATAGTTGAAATGCTAGCATAGTGAAATGAGGTTTTTTTTCTCTCTACACAATGTGTTTCCTATTTACACCTTATGTTCGCTTAATTTAGATGGATTAGAGTCACTAATAACCTCTGAAAGAAATGGATTTTCTATTTTTAGGAAAATGAGTCTTTCCATCAGGTGCCTTTGAAAGGAGAATGCACTGGCAAATTTCCCTATCCCTTGGTTCAGTCATACACACTATATCTACGATTCCTTTGCCTCCCAAGTCAGCTTCAGACATACAACTTACGTGACTCATCTAGCCTTCCTCAAGTGTGGTGTGTGCCAGGACTTGTATTGTAAAATAATAGTTTAAAACAGTACAGAGATGACTTAATTACTCCGGCTCGTGTTTCGGCAGTCATTCGGTACAGAGGTGCATTAAACACTTCGACTTGGTGTTTTGGTAATCACCCAAGAGGGATGTATGACAGAAATATATATATATTTTTCATAAACAATATAAAGGCAAAAGTTATTCTGGGTATATTAATTACTATTACATATCTCAATAAGTCCAACACCTTAGCTCAGTCGGTAGTATGTCTCTCTACTTAGCTAAGGGTCCCGGGCTCGATTCCATGCATGTTCGAAAATGTATCACTGATGAAATATGGGCTTACCCTTTAACATTGATAAATTAACGGGCGGGGACTGGATGTTGTGCCTGTCATAGTCTTAAGCTAGATTGTAAGGCATATGAAGCTGATAGTGGAAAACATATGGCTTGAATAAAAAATTGATCCAGGCAACAGGCTGGGAACAATAGTGGATGTAAAGAAACACATCTCAATAAATATAAATACAAATTAATAAATGTAATATTCATTTCATATTGATTTTAATATCATGTTTAATATCCTCATCATAAATTTTGGTAAGGCATGTAACTTCCTGGTGTTTGACTACAAGACAGAAGAATATAGTACTAAGGCATATATTGAGCTGGCTATGATCAGAACGCGGTACAGCCAGTGAAAATATTCTGCATAATTACAAGTTGAGTATAAAAAAAACCTATGATTTATTGAGATCCACAATACTAGACACATATAAATAAATATTTTTCCCATAATAAATCAACTCACCATGTATCTGAGAGCAAGCTCCTGGAAGCCAATTACAACCACGACAAAGTGTATCAGAAGATATATGTTGCACCAAAGAGGAAGCTGAACATTGTACTTATCTCTGCTTTTGATCTGAGGACGGAGAAGAACATTGTTAAGTGCTTGTTTGAACACTCCCCGGAATATGAAGAGTGTGACAAACATTAAAAATAAATAATTAGTAATATTATTTGGTAAATACAATTATCTTTTGTAATAAATTTGGAAATTAATAAGCACACTGTATATATAACTACTAGATTTTATTAGTTTGGAAAAGAACAGCAATAAAAAATGGACAAAGGAAAATGATCCACTAAAATAAAATTGGCTAATTAGATATTTTTATAAAAAATAAAATAGGTTTTTAGTTTTTTATTTCAGTATGGCCTGCCACAAGGATTATTCTAGAAGGTAATTTTGTGAGGTTTTGTTTGGATATGTTTGCTTCTTTAGTCTGGTGAGCAAACAAAGTTCCTGGCTACAGATTCAATGGTCCTGGGTTTGATCCCCGGCACTTCAATTCATCTGTTAAGCCGTGGGTACGAAACGGGGTCAGACTCAACCTCGTGAAGACAAATTAGGAGCAGCTCCAGTCTAAAAAACCGAGATTAATGGCCGAAGGGTTCGTTGTGCTGACCGCATGACATTCTCTATCCACAAATGTTGGCATAAACTTAGCCAACAGATGGCAGATGCTTGGTCTGTATAGCTCAATTGCGGGCTGATGCCATGGAGTTTTTTTTAAAAAGCAAACATAATCATACATACGATTTTAAAGAACAATTTTATTTGAATACAAATTTGGGAATATTGCTACAAGGAAGTTTATAAATGCTATAGCCATACTACACCTATATTTGTTCATTTGTTGAGGTAGTTACTATTAGCCTTTCTTTTGCTATTGATTAAGTTTAAAAAAATTATAAATATTTAATAGAATTAATATTCATAATATATTGGATAGATAAATTGGTGATGTAGATTACTTTTGAGTGTATAGTTATTTATAGAAATTATTGTCCCAGCAGTCACTATATTACAAAAATATATATTTTCATTAACGCTAATTATTGATGTACCTTCCATTTACTCTAAAAGCTAGCAATCTTACACTATGATTTAGCCTATACGATAGGTCCATAGTGTCATAAAAAAAGGAAATACTGCTACCTTTCATGGTAAACAGAGTGTGCATGCACTCACCAACTGTATTAATAGAACTCACATCTAACTTATCTTCTTCAGCTCCAAGACGAGGCTTGCCTGGTATCCAGCTTGGGCCCTTCCACACTGCTGCCAACTTATCTTGCCAATTCGACATGCTCTTCCACTTGTTGATCACATTCATATTGTAAAATATCTGCAACATGAATGTCTTGGTAGAAATATAAAACTACTCTCTATAATAAATGGGAGCTGAAGGAGGAGGTAGAGGATAGGGCGCATTGGTGGATCGAACTCAAGATTTTGATAAAGGTTGATGTTTCATAACCTCCTTGAAACTGAAAAAGTGGTTTTCATGGTGTCGTCTGTCTGTATATCTGTATCTTGGTCTAGGGATGAAACCATTTTATTGATTTGGACAAAACTTGATATCTAGGGTTTTCATAAGTTTCCTCCGAGTGCTTTTTGGAATTAGATATTTAACCTTAAATTTAAAGGTACTGGTAGTTTACTTAAGGGCCAAAGGAGGGAAAATTAGTTTTATCAAAATCTGCGCTGACGATTTTGATTAAAATTCGTATTTAGGCAGAGCTTAACGTTACAAACAATAAGGTGCATCACGTTTACCCGGTAAAATTAGTTTTGTAGGTACTTCACATGAGCGAATATCTAACATTTTGGTAATATATAATCAACTCTTTGAGATACGTACCGTAAAATGGGGTGAATAGGGACAGTTTTTCTAGTTTTTACCTCTGTACTTATAAAACAATTAGTTTATATCAACGCAATAAATGTTATTACCACAACAAAATGTTTGCCACAGAAACACTTCTCACAGATGGTACTTTCAGCCTTTTCTTGCGGCCTCGTACTTCACTACTGGTATGTTAATTGCCACAACGTATTTCTTTAAGTTGGTTTGTTATACTTCTGTTTACATCCACGTTTCTTCCAGGTTCTTCATCGTAGTTTCTCCAAAAGTCTTTCTTTATTTAGTGGATGTAACCCTCCTTTGTTGAACCCTGACATAATATTCCTTTCCATGTTCTCCTCCATTGAGTCCAGGGTCTGTTTCAACAGCCTTGGAAACATATTTTTCTCGAAAGGTTTGACACCTCCTTTCTTCATTTTTCACAATTCCATCACTTGGCGCCAGGCACCTTTCATGGGTCTGAAGAGCGCCAAGTCAAGCGGTTGGGTCAAATGCGTTGAATTGGCTGTCAAAAAGACTAAAGCAATCTCATTATCTTCGAACAATTTGACAACGTCAGGAGACAAGTGGGAGCTCAGGTTGTCTCCTTTCTGCCCAATAAACATTTGCGATAAGGTATGGTGATTTTCTCAACACAATCAAGAAAACGGCAGCCATCCATCCAACCTGATTTGCTTCGATTGTATCGAAGTCCACCTTCGGTCCACAAGTCATACAGATGATGAGCCTTATAGATGACGTAGGGTGGTAAAAGAGTCCCATCAGCAGTTGCTGCAAACATCACTGATGTATTTGACTTGATTTCATTCATGACACTTTCAGGGTATTTGCAGCACCTCTTGAAGATCAGCTCGCGTTGACCTGGATCATCAGCAAATCACGTTCCATCGAAATTTATGACCGCTTTAGAAAGAAAACCTTCAAGAGACTTTTCCAATTAACTAAAATACTCTTTAATGAGTGTTAGTGACACCTTTGCTTTGCTACGTTTCACATTCTGACATAATCCCTGAGAAAGGCGAGCTCTGGGTCTAGAAATAAATAAAAGAGCCCAATCTACGCCTGGCATATTGTCTTTGAATTTATCAATTTTAGTGCTCTTTCTGTCCAAGTGATATTTCACAAAACATCGGCTATTGAATGTACTCCTTGGGTAACCCCAATCACGACACGTCAACATTCACTGCACCATTTCATCTTCAAAATTATAAGATAAACATGTTTGCCCACATTTTTTCTTTATGGCTATAACACCTCTAGTTGTGTTGGCCACATAAGGCGAACTTATATATATTGGCAGCTGCACGTATTGACATTCTATGTTTAACATCCTGAACTGCCTTTTACACAACACTACAAATCGAAATATCATTGCTCACTTTATGGCTTATTAGATGAAGGGAGGGGCATGATGCCCTTTGGGATGTACCAGTGGTGTTATATATTCCTGATTCTTGAATAAAAAGAGTTACCCATCCGATCGAACAGAAGATAGATGCAGTAAGGTATAGGAAAGGAAGACGGAGTAGATACAGACTTATATTTACAGATGGCGCTAGGAGGGTAGGGGAGCCAGCCCTATTGGGTACGGCCTTCTATGACAGTAGTATTAATTATGTTCAGTCATATAGACTACAATCTGATGCATCAATATTTACAGCGGAATTATTTGATATCATACAGGCATTGACATATATCTTATCTTTACGTCCGTAACTTTTAGTGGTATTATGCGAGTCCCGTAGGGCTTTGAAGTCTATTAAGTGGCTTGTCAAACCCTCCATCACACCCATTGATAATTCAAATACTCTAAGAGTGCACCTCTCTACGAGATAAGGGCTACTAATTGGGGTACCAATGAATTCCTAGTCACGTGGGTATAATGAGTAATGCGAGAGTAGATAGTTTGGTATCTGGTGTAAATTTACTTTACATTGTACAGGAAAGCCCGCTACTGTATAGCGACTTTATACCGAGGGTAAAACACAGAAGTCGGGTTAAATGAAGCGAATGGTGGGAGACCACATGCCAGCAGAAAGCAAAATGATACCATGGGGTTCGTGGTACAAAATTAGTTACACCAAGGTTTTCAGGCGTTAAGGGCACTCGAAAGTTTATTTGTACAATAATCCGCCTTCGGCTCGGGCACACCTACACGAAAGACCGACTTTATTTGATGTGTAAGGTACCGTCCTCAGATTGTGTGGTTTGCCACTATTTGTGTCCTTTTCCACCCCTATAACCCTATTCATCCCATTTTACGGTGATAATTGATAAAAGTAGAAAACTTTACCTCAAATATAGTTTATAAGTTGAGGTCTTGTAAATTAATGGTTTTGATCTTTGGTTAACAAAGATGCGTCAGCAGGTCCTTTGGATATCGGTGATTAAAAATATACCTAAAAGAACGCAATATTTTGAGTGTGATTTTTAAGGAAATGGTCCAGAATTCATCTTAACAGAAGATGGGGTTCCAATGTGAGAAAAAGATCTATGAGTGCACCCAGTTGAGTCTAAACTGTGATCTTCTGGATCAGAGTCCAACTCACTGTTTACACAGTCAACCCCCTCTTGTGTACCTGATTTTCTCTTTGATCTATTAGTATAATACGTATCGTATTTGTGTTGTGTCCTTTTTAAACCTGAGTTGAACTTACTTGAAGGAAGAAAGGGTTGAACGAGGGTTGGTTGTAAACCAGGCCATAGATGATTTCCTCCTTGGGGCGCTCATCTGCAAACGTCCCAAACAGACGGTCCCAGATGATCAGCAAACCTCCGTAGTTTTTGTCAAGGCAGTACAGGTTACACCCTGCAAGTAGATCAGCGTAAATTAACATAATCATATTTGAATGTGTGTCAAACTTACATAATTGTATGTCAATTAATGGCTTTCAAATTTATATGACTCTTGGATGGCAATACTTGAAAATAACACACCAGTGAGAAAAAGATAGTGTGTTAGTTCAGGGCTGACGTAACGTGATGTAATGTCAATTAATTATACCCCAACTTTCTTACAAATTGATTTGTCACCGGCAATGTGTGAAATCCAAACGTTTTATAAAATGCTTAGGCTTTCTGTATAATGCCACAGTGGTTTTGGCAAAGTATACAATAAACGAGTTTTGCTGTTGTATTTCATATTTATTTTCAAGTTCTTTGTATTTTTGAAGTCTCGGAATATGTTATCAATTCTTTTATCCAGTTCTATGTACGTCTTGCGCCGTTTTATTGCAGGTTCACCTGATTCCTAGGATTTAAGTTGGTCAGGTTAGGTTATTTTAGAATAGTGTTGTTAGGTATAAGGTTAGCTATTGTTCTCGGTAATTTATAATGACTGATTATTGTATAAATTTACTACGAAACGTATGAAATATGCATTGATATTGAATTAATCGGTCCGCGTTGGGCGCCGATTGAAATTATACCGTTTAGTCAGCTGATAATTGCCCCGTGATCGAGCACTAATTAAAGCGGTATGGTATGTCGGTATTGTGAGATAATTGATATTTATAGCCCCGTGATCGAGTGCCAATTATTATATCTTAATTATTATCAGATATGTTAATTTAATAAATAAGACCTTTAATGTTGCACACGATTTATTAAGGTTATTTATCTTCGGCACTGAAGATATAAGTTTATATGATACAGCTTAGTTGATTTCAGTTAGTGGCATTGTGAATTACTGCTACTACTATATTTATGCTACCGGCACTTAATAATTTGTTAGATTTATGCTACCGGCACTTAATAATTTGTTATATTTATGCGACCGGCACTGTGTATAATTTGTATTGACACTTTGTGTATTCATACGCACAAGCAGCTTATATATGACCTACCCCTTGCCCCTTGGACCGCTCGTGACCAGTATCAGAACCAACAAATCGAACGAGTCCTGGTGACAGGTGTTATGAAGGCTAGCTTCCTATTGGGTAGAGGGAGCAAGCCGTTACTTGCTTTTTTGGTAAATACTGTGGAGTTGACTTTTGAAAGAAAAAATAAGTTTTAATTGTGCAATCCTTTGACGTTATTTCTGAAAGCGCGTGATTCTCCATGGATGAAATATTGAAAGGATATTTTATATACAATACTTTAAAGAAAAATGAACTTTATCCATGACTTTCTTAATATATGAAAGGGGTCCAAATCAGTATCATTACAAATACAACAGCAAAAATAATAATTTATTTCATACTTTACTAAAACCACTTAGGAGTTATATAGAAAGCCGAGGCATTTTAGAGAATGTCAGGCTTACACACATTGCTGTTAAAACATATATCTAATAGCTAGAAAAAGTTACTAGATATAGTTTCACTTATTCTCATATGTCAAGTGAGGTTATATATATATATATATATATATATATGCAGCGTCACTTTTAAAATATAGTATCAATAGCTGTAAAATAACACAAATAGTAAAATGTCAATATTAACTGGAAACAATTGCGTTTATATTTGATCAAAGGTGCTTGAATGTCCATTTATTAGTAAATCAAGGTATATATTGTAGAACTCACAGATGTCTTATGGGAACTCTGCTAGTACAGTAGATATTAAACTTTTCATAACATAAAACACATAGTTTTATTATAATATGCCATCCTTTTAAGAGCCATTTCAGCGCTAGAAAGATATCTACAATATTTCATTGAAGTATTGGTTAATTAATACAAAATAAAGACAATTGACTATACATAAGTGTTGGATTAGTGTTACCTACTAGTGAAATATATATAAAAACAACAAATGTGCCGATTAAAATATAATACAAAGAGTCATGTTTTCTTAGAAAAAATATTTGATCTCGATGATATCTTATATTAAAAACCAGAATAATTTATATCAAAGTAATTTTATATAAATTATAATATTGTACTAATGTACGTCATTAGGTTTTAAAACCAATCTAAATTTAGTTTTTAATAAAGTTAAATGTGAAAATAATCTACCAAAAACATTACAAAATTGACACAAGAAAGTTTTACACCTTTTCGGAAACAAAAGTTATAAATACAAGCTCTCCATAATATAAATGATAAAGAAGGGTATCATTGACATAATTCTGTGACGTTAAGAAGGAAGAAAAAACTTTCAAAATTAAAGAAATAGGGTGTGTTCCATATTTATATTAGGATTCTGGTAAGAATAAACCTTTAGCTGCGCTAAAAATTGATAACATTTTATTATATATTCTTTAGATCGAAAAATGACACCTGACTCGAACCCGAGATTTTTGACTTAGTACGCCAATGATTTAACCACTGAGCTATCCAGGAATCGCCCTGTGCTCAGGGCCATTCTTCACCCATATTTGATTGTCAACTACATAAGAGCGACCATTTAAGATCGCAAGCTATCAGAGAACTTAGCCATCTTCGACTCCGGAAGGCTTAATGCTGCCAATAGTACAATGGTAACATATTTTACTATATTAATAGTGTTATTTTAAAGGTATTAATAACATATATGTTAAAGTAGACCAAGTAATCTTTATAACTATCGGATAAGGTTGGTTCTATGAAAATTAGAAAAGTGACTCCCGATAGTAAGTCAATTATTATAGAATATATGAGATCAGTAGTGTACGCAGTATTGCGAATTGGGGGCGGGGTTGGGGGGCCTCAAGGGGTCTGGAGGCAAATTTCTTTAAACCATAATTAACACCTAGAGGTTTTTTGGAATATTTTTTTAATTGGTTTTTGTTAACTTTATCATTTATATTTTTACCATTAAAAACGTAATAAGCTAACAAAACAATAAATAAGTAGGCCTAAATTAAAGCTGGCTTGACTCGTCACAAAAACCACCGACCATTTATAATAGGTAAATGTCTAGCCACTGTGCAAATCCTCAATGAAACCACGTGTGAAACTGGGAGATTTGGAATCTGCCGCAATCTTCAGGACTTAGGCCACTTCCTAGACTGCAAGGACATCAATTATGCCTACTAGGTAAGATCAACACAAGGATGTGTGGCACTTGATATCTAACGTGCTAAGCCGCGCATGGACAGTGCAAGGTGGTGCGCTTCGGCTCAAGGCGTGCGACACAAAATAGTTTTGATCAGCACATGCTCACCGCGAGCCATTAAACCATCACACACAACACACGTCAGTAGACGATATGGCTTCGTCACGGCGAAAGGTGCTGATTACTGCCGCTGTGTACATTGTGCTGCACTCAATTATAAAAGAAAACAAACAAAAGAGACGGCCACGTTGATGGGTTAAAAAATTATTTCAGGAAAGGTTGGAATGTGGGAATAGACTCTTAGAAGACATAAGATTTGAGGAATATGTCACAAATGTTGTACGTATGTCCACCGAGGATTTTGAACATCTATTGGAGTTGATAGATTCTGCAGTGAAAAAAAGTGATACTTACATGCGAGTGGCTATCGGTGTTAAGGAAGGACTATCAGTTGCTCTGAGGTTCTTGTGATTCATTTACCAGATTACAATAACTGTTTCGTGTATCGAATCAAACAATATCAGAGATTGTTCCAGAAGTTTGTGACGCGCTGATTGAAGTATTAAAATAATATATAAAAGTAAGTACACACCAGATTATAATTCAATAATAACTTTAATATCTGAGAATACCTTTAAACATATTGTTAACAGTTTATATTCAACGTTTGAAATAACCTAGTACTGTCGTTTCTTCAGAGTTTATGGGCTCAGAATCAATTTGAGAAGTAGGTAAAGAGAGAATAGGTGCCGGGGATGTGGGTGGGGAGGATTTAGTGGGTGGTAGAGTTGGAAGGATAAAAATAAGGTGACAACATGGTTGACTTTGTAGATGATGGTGATGACGAGGAAGCATGTGAACTATAGTAACCAGCAGTGTAATATCCTTAATGAGTATCAGTGAGCCGTCCAGTATCTGCCTGAAACAATATGTCCAATATGGCCTTTTTGACATAATGTAAAGTGTTCAAGTCATATTTCCGCAGTTCATTTGCAACATGGTTCCCAAACGACGTGTAGTAATCATTGGGCTCTTCCTATGTCCTCCTTAAAATATCATATGCATTCTTCAAAATACTTTAATGCATTTTTTCATCAATTGCACGGCGTTTCCTCGTTCATTGAGATGGTCCTGCTAAAGAAGAAGTTGGTGTTGAAGTAGCCTGCACTCTGTGAAGTCGATGTTGTGGTTGTGACCACGGTAGATGTACTAGCGTTCGAATTATCTTGAGTCTCTTCAAAAAGATCTTGTACATTCTGAAATAATGATGAACTTTATAAAAAATTTGTTTTTATTTCAGGTATCCTTTTCAGAAGAACAATGGTTAGAAATTGCTGAAGATTTTGAAAAGATTTGGAATTTCCCTCGTGCATTGGGTGCTATGGATGGAAAGCACGTTATGATACATGCACCATGGCACAGTGGAACTGAATTTTACAATTACAAGAACTTTTTCAGTATAATTTTTTACATGTCAACGTTGGGTGCCCTGGTAGAATATCAAATGGGGGTGTCTTCAAAAACCCACAATTATATCGAAAGTTAGAAAACAAAGGAATGAATGTACCAGAACAAAAAATATTACAATTTCCGTAAGATATAGAAGTTCCTTTAAATGCTATCAGCAGATCAAGCATTTGAATGAAATAATTACACCATTAAACCGTTCATAGGATCTCCACCGAATGGTTCAATTGAAATAATATTTAACTATCGCTTGTCTAGGGTTCACCGAGTTGTAGATAATGCCTTTGGTATAGCTAGTCCAGTATTTCGAGTTCTTAGGAAACCAATATTACTAAGATCAGAGAAAGTTAAGAAGGTTGTTTTAACAGTGATTTATCTACATAATTTTCTACGTAAATGATTTGTCTCAAGGAATCTTTACACACCAAATGGTACATTCGACAGAGGAGAAAAAGGACAGCTCATTCCAGGTGGATAGAGGAATAACCAAGAATCCAATACACCACAACCTATTGGTAACACACCTAGAAGAGCAGGCAACGTGGCCACAAAGATACAACATCTAGCTGAACATTTTGCAACAAACGGTGCATTTACATAGCAAAATAACTAATAAAATTAGCTACGATATATTTAGGGCAAGGAATTCAAATAATATTTTGTACACAGAGCTATCGAAAAATACAATAGGTAAGTAAGTAATATTGGTTAATATTACGCCTTGTGCTCTTCGATAGCAAAGCCAAGTGTAGGTATAAATATACTTACATCAGACATGCTATCTGTAGTGTTACTTGGTATGTTTTTGTCCATAAGAAATTTAAACCGTGTATACGAAAACCATTTTGATGTGTAGATAGCGTCTGCACCTTAAAAGTAATGTTGTATTTGTGATTTTAATTAAGGTAGCGATTGAAATTTACATCAAATTTAATAAATACTCACCAAAATATCTGAGCAAATTTTGGAGGTACTTCATATATTAACTATATGTACAGTACAAATACATTAAATTATGATAGTAATACATACATGCCTGATCCAGTAACTCTGCTCTTTATCGCTCTTGATTTCTTCCATCTGTAAGATCCCAAGAGCGAATTGACATTTTTCCCCCCAGTTCTTTAACAAGAATATTTATTTCGACGGAAATTTCACGCCATGCATCCTCTCTCTTATTTTTATTATAATATTCCAAATTATTCGCATCCCATGATAAACGATTACTCTCATAAAGTATAATTACTTGACGTGGAGCGTCGTTGTCGTCCATGGTGCTTGTGAAATGAGGAGCGAGACAACAACAGACCCGTCCACACGAGACGTTCCGCTCGCAGTGAGGCACCTTTGAGCACGACTAGTTTACCGACAAGCGTACGGTTCGCGACACATGTGCACCGCGCATGCCTCAGGGGGAGCATATCAGCAGATCCGGACAGTGCGAGACGTGAGAAGAGAGCTGCCTCGCACTGTCCGTTCGTGGCTTTATAAATTTACGATCGGAAAAAAGGTCAATTATATCAGTGTGTGTTACCATGGTGCACCCTGTGATGTCTCGGGGTGTTGAACACCCACTCGAGAGGACCCAAGGTGTGGACACTCTTGGTGTGGATCCAGAACTGGAACAGGAGGTTGAACTGCTGGTGCGTGAGGAAGTGTGCAGGGGGGATGATCACTGCTAATGGCAGGTAGAACAACTGAAACATGTACAGGACCAACGTTGGCAATCGTGTACTCTCTTACTCCCTATATACGGTGGGACAGGTGGTACAGTAGTCCTATGGCTTCTTTGGTGCTGACTGGTAGCTTTAAAAAGTTACCAGACCAAATTACGTATTCCTACGCCGAACCAGATGATATGCAAAAACATGTGTTTAGCAGCTATCACTTTTACAGTCAAAATTTAGGTATATACCTAAATTTTGACTTTCAAAAGTTAGCTGTGAGCTGTCAGTCAGCACCAAAGAAGTCATGGGGCTACTGTAGGTAGGAAGGTTCTTTATTTGCTAATATTGGATAAAACTCACCTGTCTAGAAATAATTATTCACTTTGTTATACTTTGTGTAAAAAAGGTCCTTTCTGTTAAAGGGACCAAATAAAGACGAAAGTCACTAGATGATTGAGTTTATTTTTTATTTTTTCAGTTTTCATATTTTAATAATTTATCTCCCCTTTCCATTCTTCATTCAATCTCCTCATGCTCTTTCACTTGCCTTAATTTACTGTCTCTTTTATTTTCCTTGATTAGATTTAAGCTTATATCTGTATTGATATCACTAGTGGCCTCTTTTATGTCGAAGCATTTTAATATTGAAATAATGATAATAATACTAATACTAAAAATAATATGTAATTCTTTATCTAATATATATAAAAAAGTTCAATTTGCTCTACTTCATTAGGCCTATATTTATAAAAGATGTTTACTATGCCGATTTTACTAAATGACTATAGATTCGAAGTAAAACAAAATGATTCAATATATAATTTATAAAACTTATCCTATATTTTAATATATTAAACGTATTGAAATAAAATGGTTTAAAATGTAATGAATATCTTGAAATCTCTACGTGATGATAACGTTAGGCCTACTTCAATAATTATTGAATCAAATTAAAGTAATTGGCGTGTAATCTAATTTGTATTTCTCCTACCGCACGTGGTAGCAATAATTTATAACTACAATAATACAAATAATATTGTCGGGTGAACACACAACATCATCGAGTCAATAACAAACTTTTCAAAAACTTTTTCTTTAACATAGTAGTTAGTTTCTACATTCTCCTTTATATAATTATATAATTGCCATTATTACGCAGGCTATATTTCAAGATCATTCATTTTGGTTTAACGCTCGTAACGAGCCGCGATACGACGAGATTTGGTCGTAAACATCGATCTCGAAATTTACTCACCTAGTGTCTCATATGAACTAACGCCGTGCAATGTAGGCTACCCAATAATATGGAAATGTAAAGCTGATTGCGTGAGTTTTTAATTTATTGAAGAAAATGAAAATTCGTACAAATAGCAGCAGCATTGTTTAGCTAAGGCCTGTATGTTGTGTGTACATATTACTAACGTATCTATCTAATTTGTTGATTACATTTTGCATCCTTAATTCCCCGTACACAAAGGGCTATTTTTTCTCACTTAGTTCCTTTTGAACCCATTAAAAGTTGACTAGCATGGTGTGAACTACCAACATTCATGACTAGTTTATTATGTAATGATGGAAACTAGTGTTTATTTTGGTGATGGTATAAAGTCGTAATTTTTTTTATCATTGTTTAAGTACAGACACTTAACATTAACGATAGAAGTGTTGTCAATAATGGTACATTATATAATTATTTATTTATATCTTTTAAATAAACTAGAAACTAAACTTGGCTTTTGAAACATTTCAAAAAGAGCGAATTGATTTAATTGAATAATTTAGAGCTGTATACGTACTTTTAAAAATTTGGCCTATTTGTTCAATTCGCATACATACTATTTTCTAAAATGTATATTTTTCGTTCACATTAACTATTTCCAAAACATGATTTAGTGTTTTACTATATTAATATTCATAGTAGTGTTCATTTTGGATACTATAAAAGATATTTATAGTTGCCATCATAGTTTGAATATAAAATTTTCAACTTTATTTTATGACTAGTTCAAAAACTTAATATTGTCTACATGCTGACTAATGTATCTGTTGGGTATTTTTTTAATGAAGAAATGAAAAATCAAAATCATAGCTTACAGCCAACTCTATACTGTCACAAAGTGGGGGGGTATTTTCACTTTTGTATCAAATAATAATTAAAAGTAAATTATGTAGTCAATAATTTAAATCAAATACTTTATTAAATGAATCAATTAAGCTAATATTTTATCAAATAACACATACATTTAAATATTTATTTTCGTATGTCAACGCTCTAATCCATGGGGTTAACCAAGTTTTGCCTTTCAGGGTAGTCTAGCTATTACTCGTTAGAGATAATTAAAAACCAGCCTTATTAACTTATCGCCTTAAATAATTTGTAATACACTATTCTGGTCACAATAAAAACCTGAATAGTTTATTTCTCAGATGATTTAAATACAAAGTAGAAGATCTGGTTCAATTTTCATCTAATTTCTGATTGAAAATGTGATTTATTCATACGTATGAATGGAACAGTTTGTTATCATACTTATTGTTCCTTAATACCTAAAACAGTGGCTGAGCGTTCTAAGGCGTTAGACTCGCATCGGACCTGGTTGCTGTTTCTGGGAGGGTGGTGATTCTAATTACAGCTCGGGTAAACTGAGGGTGGTTTTACTGATAATATTTACACTTGTGACGCTCTCATATATTCACTCAAACGTGGATTTGTTTCATATACTACTAATCCTTATCTATAATACCAAGGGCCGGCCGAACAAACAATAATCAGAGATCAGATGTAAACATATCTCCATTCCGTGTCTCGAATCTCATTTTCAGTTGCGCCATTAACAATTATTACTAGGAGATGACTGTAAAATAAATCTCTGATAACGCTAATCAACTGTTTGATTCTCCGATCATCTTAAGTCTTTATTTTGTTTTTGTTTCTTATCACCGCGTCTTACTACCCGTTCGGGTTAGACGCTTTTGTACTAATAATTTAACTAATGGTTTTAGGGATGAGGAAGGTTATATTTATACGAAGTGTACACGCATTTGCGTTGAGGGAGAGAGGAAAACCATTTGGTAAAATCCTCCCTCAGTACACACTACCGAGATTCAAACCTGAATCTCCCCATCATCGGCAGTCTAGTCTACTGCAATAGTAGTGCCTTAAACCATGTGGCCACTGAAGTGGGTATAATCTTGTTGATGGTAAAAGTAATCTATAGGTTTTAATAACTTAATTGGTGATTAATAATAGTATATAGTGCGTGTTTTATGTTTATTTTGAGTGTGATTAATTTTAATAAGGAAAATGTTGTTAAATATGGCTTCTTTTGATAACATTCTTCAACTATACAATGAAGTTATAGAGAATCGTTTGGATCCAGAAGAGGCATAGGAAATAAATAATTGCTTTTTTTAAATCTATATTAGTAAAATGAAGAATTTGTTGGTCTGTCATGAGCATTGGGCGATATCTTTAGTAAGCAAAGGTCTGAAATTTAAAAACTAGTGGCCCTTGCACACCTCAAAGCAGGAATATTAAAATTTGAATGGGATTTTTTTTTTCAAATTAATTAAAAATTTGTTCAGAGTAAATAAAACGAAAATATTTTTTTTTCTGTCTATCTGAAGCAAATAAATGCGTTTACCCGGGATAACCATGCAATTCATTGCCCCTGGCAACGATGGGTACTTTTGATATTCATAGATAAATACAATTTGAAAGAATGTTTAGACTAATTACATTTTATTGTGCATATTTATTATTATCACTACAAAACTGTTAAACGCAATTTTTTGAGGAACATGCTTGAAATTGCAATTTATCCCAGATCACCATAGACATAAAGTGTATTCATTTATCTTAGCCAGCCTTTTGTATAACTTTAGAACATTTCATAAACATATTTTACAAAACAGTGCTCTTTACAGGGTTGCCATATTGTTTTTAGCAACACGTCTAACTACCTGTATGGGTTATACTCCTATCTACTAATTACTCAAATTAGTTTAGGGATTAGGAAGGTTTAATTGAGAGGAAGTACACCAGAATTTGCATGGAAGGAGAGTGGAAAACTATTCAGGGGAAAAAACCTCAGTGCACCCGACCGAGATCCAACCCCGATCTCCCCATCTTTGGCAGTCTAGTTCAATACGAGAATAGTGTGTTAGAACACGTGGCCACCGAAGCGGATAACAGGCCAGATTGTTTAACTCGATTATTTGATCAAATATATGGCTAGGTAATCAGATATTTTGATCGCTAATTAAATCTGTTGCGACCTAAAATCTTCTTGATCAAGGATTAAGCTGATCGGCAATCCAGTAATTGGTGAAAGCAATATGTTATTTGTGAAGTCAGCCCTTGGTCATTGAAAACTCCTTTAAAATAAATTACAATGGTGAACGCTTAGTTATGTCACCGACCAAGATTTAATACCACATATTTACCACTTCAATTAGGCCTAAGTTCATTTGAAATCATTTACGGTCTTGGTGGCTTAAAAATCCTCTACATCTCAAACTGGTTAGTTTGTCAACGTGTTTAACAAGGTCACGTCAAATCAAACCGGTGTCAATATCAAGGTAGTCCTGTAGTAGACAGTTCATTGGCGTTCAAAGTAGAGAGTTAACCTTATTTCGTAAAAAGGTCATTTTACTAGGCCATCTGACAGCTTCACTAGTCTCACCCCGCGTGGATAACACCTACAGTAGCCCCATGACTTCTTTGGTGCTGACTGACAGCTCACAGCTGACTTCTGACAGTAAACATTTAGGTATATACCTAAATTTTGACTGTCAGAAGTGACAGCTGCTAAACACATGTTTTTGAAGATCATATGGTTCAGCGTAGGGATACATAATTTGGTCTGGTAACTTTTCAAAGCCGTCAGCTGTCAGTTGTGAGCTGTTAGGCAGCACTAAAGAAACCATGGGGATACTGTAGCTTAGTTTAAGTCCTGTTCAATTTTCAAACGAGGTGTCTTATTTGTAAGCTAGAAAAGCTACGAGATCCCCTTTTACATATTCATACGCCAATTTATGTGGTATTATACTGTAACTTTGAATAGATATGATCAATTCCTATGAAATAGTAAAATATCGGTTTTTAAACCGTAGTAAATATGATTTGTATTTTATAAAAGATCTTTCCTATTAAAATTGAACTATAATACTGCTCTAACCAAACGTCGCACTATAGTGCGGTTCTCTACATTATACTTTTAAAAACATTAAAAATTATCAATGAAACCATTATACAGTGGAAACTAGTCTATCCGGTCTTCGTTTATCCGGATTACCGTTTATCCGGACTGAAATTTCACATATTTTTTTTGTGACAAATTTTTATGGAACGAATAATTAATATATTTAAAAAAAACTCCTTTCAAATACATTAATTAATTACGCGATACTGTAGTCGCAGGGTGAGTACAGTACTGTATTGAACTAAAACTGTACTGCAATCACTGGTACAGTACTGTACTTACTCATTATTTTATGTGTGAATTGTGGTTGTAGCATGTTTCAAGTGCTTTATAATTTGTTATTGTGAAAATAAATGGTAAGTTGTATTATTTATTGTTATAATGCGTTTCTTCGATAATTTCCGGACTATCCGGATTTTAGTTAATCCGGATGACGTCCTTTCCGGCCGGATAGATGAGGCTCCACTGTACCTTAAGTTTAAACATACAAAAAAATAATAATTGAAAAATAATTATTTTGAAATGAATAATATTGCTAAACTGATCCTAATTTTACTGTTTTATTCATAAAACTACAATTTTATATGTCGTCTGGTTCGAACGTAATCTTGTATCTACTTTCACGGCTACTCGGTCATCAGATGGGCTTTTAACAACTTTATAAAAGGTCCAGGGATCAAGAGGGTAGTCTAGAGATAGTGCACCCGTATTATCTTAGAGGATGGTAAAACCTCAGTGATAGTTTCCATTTGGTAAAATACCCTCTCGTGAGTCCGGGCGAGATTCGATCTTAGACCACTTCATCACGGGCAATTAATGATGAGAATGAACAAGTGAACTCAATTTACCTATAAAAAAAACTCTCGATATGTGTGAACACCAGTTTCATCTCAAAATCTTGTAACGTGTGCTTCTGAACCAAATGATTACATTTACACGACTTATAAACGAACTATCTTTTTAGTAAAAAAAACAACCACTGATTGAGCTGATCGAGCTTTAGTCCTATTCGCTGGTTTGATAACTCTAAGGATATGCGTTAGGGGTTCACTTTGGAATCCCGATCATAGACATTAAGTGATTATATTATCAAGATGGATACGAGTGGAGTTATTTATAGCCAGGAGGTTCCAAGTGCTTTTAACACCGTTGTGTGAGTTGTCCGAAAATACCAAACAAGGAAAGAGGTAGGAGTCTGAATATCACTTACGTAACCTGAATATTTACCAAGGGTTAAACATGGCAACCGTATTTTGAACACGAAAGCATATAAAACCAGTTTATTACGTAACAAAACATAAAAAAAAACTTATATTAAAATACGGTTTGAAAACAAAATTCAAGGTTAACTATTTTGTGCACATGCTATAAAACTTGTTGCCTGTTTGCTCCCGACGATTCAAGGTTCGCGGTTACGTAAGAGGAGAGGGCGTCTAACGACATAGAGGTTTTACAGGGTGATGTAATTTGTTAGAAGGGTTTTTCTCTTTCTTAATTAACTCATTCTATCAGCACACGACTTACAAATTAATTTAATTCGTGAACACACACACTAAACCAATCCTCCATAGAATTAATTGTAGGTAATGGGAAGGTCAAGGTTCGAATGTAGGGGGGATGCATTCGGGATAGTTTTACACCTTGATTTACTACTGTGGGTTTTTCACCTAATTTTCACTTTAATGAAGGTGAATTTTCTCAAAGATACCCCCATACACCCACCCCCAAAAAGTAATTTATAACCGTGTTTTTTTTTTAAATTGTGCAATGGGTATAACTACCCGTCCGGGTTAAAAGTATATTTACAATAAGGCTATAGACATGATGGAGATGTGACTTAAGAGGAAATGTAGACGAATCTGCGTGTAGGTAAAGAAAAATAACAATTGAGGAAAATTATCAGTACATCTGGACGTATTTCTAACCCGATCTTCCCGTTACTTACAAAACAAATCAGACGAGGCTAACATCTTAGCCCATTTGTCCACAGATGCGGGTAGCCTTGGTGTTGAACGCACTAGTCGAGCCTATATATACACCCCACCCCCTCCCAACATCCTGCTTTTCACTCGAAGGGTCTTGCACTGAAATTACACTTCTTTATTAATCTCCGCATTATTAATACTTGCTAACAACGTAACGGATTATATCGGTGAAGGTTCCCAATAAACTAGCCCGACTTAACAAAGTATTGCTGAAGTCATTAATAAGAAGTTATCCACCTCTGTGGCGTAGTTAGCTAATGCGCTACTTTCGTGTTGAGCTAGACTGCCTAGGACGGGGAGATCGAGGTTCGAATCTCGCTTGGGTGAACCACGGGTGGTTTTTATTAAATTATTTTCCACTCTCCATAAATAATGTACAATTCCGTTTAAGATAGGAATAAACTTACGAATCCACACCATCCCTGCAGTATGGACTGCCTCAGTCCGACAGTTAGGTTAAACTCCTCGGAGCTGTGATGAACTTGATGCTGCGCCCACAAGATGTGCACCTCTGCAACAAGTTACACACAGTCATGCATCCAGACCATAAAGGCGATTCTCACGTCACACTTAGAGATTTTATTTTATTTTATTTTAGTGTGATGATTTTTTTTGTTCCACTTATTATTCAGGCTGTAGGCATTTTAATTACGCTAGTAGAGTAGGTGCGAGGAAGGTAAAATGTAGAGGAAATGTACACGCATTAGCATGGAAGAAGAGTGGGAGGCCATTTAGGGGAAAAGAAAATCCTGTTTGGTTTCTAAACCCGACGCCAAAATATTTTTTGAAACTTATCATTAGAAGTGCCCTTTGTTTAACCTGTAATGTAGCAAGCCTCTCTTGTAATATTACATTATTCATGGGTGGCCATGACGTCGACTGCGACCCACCAGTTGACTGAGAAACTGAAGATGGTAGCCACACTATTTTTATGAGTAATTTTGAAAAGACACAAAAAAAAGTAGAAAAAAAGGCACTTTAATACAAACAGCTCCTGACCTCTAACATATAATTCTGGTATAAACTTTGTAGTTAGTTGTGCAAAAACATAATAGAGGCTGTTACTCCCCTTTTCTCCCTCGCGAACGTTCTGGAATCTGAAATATCGAGACTACAAAATCAGGGATGTTAAATCCAAGATCTGGATAGAGGTTGCAGTTGCAACAGTGGAGGGTTGGAAGGAATTAAACAATGAAGAAAGAAATGAAAAAGGTAAGAACTTCTTAATTAGCATAAATAAAATAATAAAATCATACAATATACAGTCTACAAACTAACAATAGATTGAAATGCTTGGCAAGGTCTTGGAGTACAAAGGTTGTTTCCAATCATAGTAATTAATTACACTTTGTAAATATTTTTTTTTTTAAATACCGTGAACATAGCGATAAATTTCGTTTTATACGTGACACTGAAAACATTATAATTAAATAGGGGTATGTTCTCAGGTTTCTTACAAGTCTGTCCATAAGTACGTCTCTGTATATTATTAGGGTGAATAACGTATTATCTATATTTACGTTTCTTCTTCATATAACTATATACTACTATGGCTAATAGCACATCTTCACGCCTTGGTGCCATGATAACTGGTCATAAAACGCAGCGTCCAGGTCGCAAGCGTGGCCGTAGCTTTAGTTATAAGTGTGTTGCCTTATTTGTTGCTCCAGTGTTACGTCGCGCAAGAAAGAAAACGTAGAAATGCATTTTTAAACCGTTCATAAAACATTTGCCACTCATTTTCCTAAGGGTAGTGAACCTAGAAATAAAAACATTTTTAATTGAAGTCGACGTTGAGCACTCATCAGTCCATTTTTACAAAGTTCGACAGTTAGCTATATATTTCCGTAGGCATGTTTTTTTTAAAATGACGTCCAAAGAAGAGCTACTAACAGTTATCCCAATGAAAAATTAGACGAGAGCTGAAGACATTTACAATGCTTTAAAAAGTTTTATTGCCGATAATTTATTTTTATTTTACCTAAGTTAGTGTTCATGACAACAGATAGAGCACCAGTTATGGTTGAAAATCAAATTGGTTTAATTACACTGTGCAAATATGACACAGACATACCCACATTTACGTCGTACCATTGTATCATCCATCAGGAAGTGCTATATTTAAAACTGTGAGTCTCGATTCGAGCCAGAAGCCTACAAAGAGGCCAGTTTCGAGTTCAACGAATTTCTCTGAGTGTTTGTTCCACGTCTCAACTGAGGAGCATTTTATTACATGTTACATTACAGTCCTGGCTCGTCAGATGTATACGGACCTTAATGGAGAAAAGCTTTATCTTCGCTCTCTCTCTCAGTTAACCGTTGCCAAATATCCTTGCTCTCAATTATGTCGGGAGGTGGTGTGCCGGGGTAAGAAGGAGCTACTGGCAACCTCTACTAGCCAGCGTTGCGAAACTTGTTTTACATTTGAGGTGAGATTGATCACACAAAAACGAGAAAATGACAACGCCGTTTCCCAATAATAACCATGCATTTCTCTGAGTTACCTCAGCGGTGATATTCAGTGTATATTATTAAGGAGCTTCAGGAGCCTTATTCCACAAGTCGGGGAGTTTTTAACATTACAATGAGCTGAGAGATGAACAGTGGTTAATGAAATTATAATTTCTTTGTGATATAAATGAAAAACTTAATGAATTAAATATCAGATTACAAGGAAAAAGTAAATCTTTGATATAAGTTATGAGCGTGATAAAAAATTTCAAGGCAATAATAAGGATGTTTGGAACTCCTCTGAAGAGTGGCGACTTAAAGAGCTTCAAATATATGGAAGAACAGTCTGAATGCAAAAGATTTTCTAGTTTCGAGGATTTGCATATCAATAGGATGCGTTGCACAAACAATTTAAAAAAAAAAAGGTTCACAGGGGGTCAGAGTTGGAGGATGCGGTGATGTTTATGACATTTCATTCAAGGAAATTAAAATGGAACATTAAAAATGGCAGAATTAGTTGACGTAAATCTAAGTAAAGTTGAAGAAGAAATAGTGAAGATGAGCTGCAACATATTTCTGGAAGCAAGATCCACTGATATTAATAGCCCTAAACTCTGGTGGTTGCTATCTGATGAATCGTAAACTAAAATGAGGAAACCTGCATTTTATATTACAGCATTTTTCGTATCTACCTACTTGTGTGAATCAACATTTTCTACCACAAACACGATAAAAGCAAAACATTGAAACCACATAACTGACGATTAATTTATTGGTTGTTTGATGATAGCAATAACATCGTACGATTTGCAATATAACAAACTCATTACTGGACTGCAGTGTCAAATGTATGGAAAAAAGTAAAATTATTTACATCTGAAAAACGGATTTTATTTTTATTTTTAGTGTTATATTTGTAACCATTTTTCTATTATTTTTTCAATTAGATTAATATTATCATTTCTTGTCTATAAAAAAACTGTTGAAATAAACCCGTTTCATTTTGTGGAATCTATAAAATTACCCTTGCCTGAATTTCATTGCTTGTGTCGATAATTTATTAGTTGACCCCAACGTTTTCTAAAATGAAAAGTAATTCTGAAACAAACAAAAAAAAAAGGTTGTGCATCCTTAGTATAACTTATAATGTAGAGCCACAGTGTAATTTGTCAAGGTAAGACTAATTCCTTTCCGGGTTGCCGAGTGTACATAAAATATTTGTATTAATCACCAATAATGTTAGAAACCTCAGCTTCTTTCTTACCACCCATCCAGATACAAGAAGTTCAATTATGCTAACGGGGTATGATAATTTTCGTGGAGTGAGAGTGGGAAACCATAAATGGAAAGCACTCAGTAGTTCCGGTTGGGATTCAAACCCTGATCTTCTCGCTATCTACAAACCAGACACTATGACACCACTCTAATCAAGAAGACTCCCCGGCCTCCTGAGAACAACCCCATAACGAATAAAACCGACTTACCGTGGCACGCTCTGTGCAACCAGTAGTAGCAGAAATCCACCCCGACTACTGCCAAGTACCAGGTCCACGCAGAGCCCCAGGGTAGTTCCATCAACCGGAAGTTCTCGTAGATGAAGATGTACGCCACGTTCTCCGCTCCTCGGAATACCAACCTGACAAAAAAAAAACACAAGGACAGTCAGTCACTTTTAATTTCAGACCCACGCTAACTAGAGAGTACAATCAGGGCTGCGATTGGAATTTTTACTTTCTCAAATAGAATAAGTATTTAAATCGTAAAAATTCACGTCCTCAAGATTATGATAAACCTTGAACTAAAAAAAAAGTGGATCTTAAAAATCTGCTTGTCCCCATGTTTGTCTGTTTATCTGTCTGAGATTATAATATATCACTTTAAATATGAGGGCTACAAAGGGGGACGGGACGGTAAAAGTACAATTTTAACTCAAATTAAGTTAGTACAGTAGAGCGTCGGAAATCCGGACGTCAAAAATCCGGAGCGTCGCAAATCCGGATCGGTGGTGAGAGCAGGTAGTAGGGGAGGCTCTCTTTGGTCACGTGCTCGGCTCAGTTCTGTGCTATCATTTACAAACTATACAGCAGTGGTGAAACCTTCGTCGTATAGTTGCCTTGTGACGTTTTAGTGTGCGAGTTAAAACGGTTTATATTTTTACTTTGTTAATCATGTCATCATTATCAAATGAAAGGAAACATACATTTTTATATATAGAGGATAAGTTAGAAATTCTATGAAGACTGTCTAAAGGGGAAAGTGGTGCAGCTCTCGCTAAAATATATGGTGTGGGAATTTCAATCACTAGTGACATTAAAGCAAAGAAAGACAGTTTGCAACGTTTTGATTCAAAGCTAGATTCTGAAGAAGGTTCACAGAAAAGAAAAACCACACGTATTCGTATGTATACAGTTATTGAAAGCATATTTGAAAATCCGGACAATTCAGTAATCCGGATGGGTCCCGGTCCCGATCGATCCGGATTAACGACGCTCCACTGTACTGCCATCTGTTAGATAATCATGATACATTTATAATGCACTTTATTGTTAGAAGAGGTATCTGTAATTTTAAGAAAACTGTATTCACAGGGGTCCTTATGATGTTTGAGAAATAAAAATGGTTGTCCTATAAAATGTGTGTGATATGACTTTCCCTACTTCCCCCTGTACCGTTAATATATTATCAGATTTGTCAATTTGTGTTATTTTGTCAATAATAATAATAAATTTGTTCTAATTCAAACTTGTACTATTTCGTTAATAATTACATATCATGGCTCTAATTCAACATGTGTTAAACAGTTATGTGTGTTAACTGATTGAGATTCGACCTGATACTCATAAAATAAAAGATAATACACCTCGTTGAGCCGATACTATTAAGTTCTTGGCGCGTATTTACTATGCAGACGGTGACCGCTGGCGGTAGTTACTTAACATAAAACCGGTCCCTGAACGTCCCTTTAATAATCATAATTAAGACGCGTACAGTAGCCCCATGACTTCTTTGGTGCTGACTGACAGCTTACAGCTGACTTCTGGCAGTCAACATTTGGGTTTATACCTAAATTTTGACAGTCAGAAGTGACAGCTGCTAAACACATGTTTTTGCAGATAATATGGTTCGGCGTAGGGATACATAATTTGGTCTGGTAACTTTCCAAAGCTGTGAGCTGTCAGTCAGCACCAAATAAGTCATGGGGCTACTGTAGACAACTTGCTAGTGTATTCCCGCTTTCCTCTAAGGCAATAGACGAATTCATCGTCTAAAACGTTCACTTTAACTTGGCTCATTACTGTAGGTATAAAAGTAATACAAAAAAAGATGTACTGATTTATCCATCTCCCAATTAATATGTCCTGCCATTTCGATGAATGATATAAAATGAATCTACCTGATAAATTGTTAAAATATATTATTCGAGACGTAGAAATATGGCATAACATTTTAGTGTCCCTCAAATTATTAGAAAAATGCATCATCCATGTGTTCATCCCCATCCATATCACTAATATCGTAATTTTTTAGCACCGCGTCTTACTAACCATTCGGGTTATACGCCTATGTACTAATTACACTAATTGTTTGGGGAATAGTAAGTCTTAATTTAGAAGAAATGCACCCGCATTTGCTTGGGGAGAGAGTGGAAAACAATTTAGGAAAAAACTCAATGCACCCGACAGGGATCGAGCCCCGATCTACCCGTCTTCGGAAGCCTTGTTCAAACACGAGAATTGCGCGTTAGACCACGTGGCCACCGAAGCAGGCTATTTAAAAGTTGATTATTTGTATATCACATAATTATTAATAAGATATTTAAATATTTAGGTCAGTCTGGGCATGTTGTTTTGATGAATTGACTCAGGATTAAACTTTTGTAATTAAATGTATTTGTTTTTTAGCTATACAATGTTAATACCCCAACGGTGGTTCAGTTTTCAAAAACTATAGCTTTATATTGTGTCAAAAATTAAAGTATTTTATTTTACATTTACGCATGTTTACTCACTAACCGCACAGGATAGTAGAGTGGACAAAGGCATTAGTCTTATATGGTTTGTTGGTGACGGTGAGGTTGGTGTTCATGTCCTGGCTGGATGTACTGTGTTGGTTTTTCCTAAATTGCTTCCCACTCTCTCTCCATGGAGATGATGGTAGTAAGAATGATGATAATAATAATACTAATATAATGATATTTACTTATCTGGCGAAGTTAATGCGTTTGTAGCCTCCCATTTTCCTTAATCAGGGATTAATTACAACACACATTATATATATTATAAATATAAGGTATATATTCCCTCTAAATTATAGACTTTTATCTCCACCCTATTAATGCAAATGTGAACTCGATCGTAAAAAGAAATCCTTGAACTATTATGTAATAAAGAAAGTACTATTAATTAACATTATTACGCCTAGCTAAAAGCAACTAATATAATAATACCCTTTTACTATTCACCCACCACATCCTAATCACGCAAGTTAATTCAAGCTTGTGCAAAGATTCGAGTTTTGAACCAAAATCAAAATATAACTAAGACTCGTATTGTATTCTATATTCCGAATCTAGATATTTTATGGATTTGAAATTTAAAATTTAAATGGATCCTAGATTCCGTATTCGATAAAATTTAATTCAAAATTCGAAACCGAAAGTCAACATTTTGAGCAATTAAACATCATTCCGTTATTCAAATGTAACTAACAATTTTTTCATAGCACTTCAGATAAGCCATGTGGCTGCATTAAAAAAATAGCCTAGAGACTCATATTAATTGAGTTTACCAATGAGATTTGTGAATTTTCTCAATATTAATTATTAATTTATTTTTAACGTGTTTCATGGCATTAATTTTTTTATTGGACTATATTAAAAATTTATATATAATCTAGCCTAATATACAACAAGTATTTGATTTTTTAAATAATCATAATACTTGAATTCGACTTAAAAACATTTTCATAGTAAAATATTTGATCAGAAAAATTCTAAATTAATTATTATTATTTGGACCCGCTTTAGTGGCTTAAGGCGTCACTCTTGTGTTAGACCGGCCTGCTGATGACGGGCTTGTTGGTCCCACGGTTACACTTCCTCTAAATCAAACCTTCCTCATTCCTAACTCAAAAACTTAATTAGTACACAGGCGTACAACACGAAAAAGTGCAGTACTAAAAAAAAATCCTTCCAGATAGAGGCGCCGATCAACAACAACCTGAATAAGAGTCGAAGACAGGTTATTCTAGTACCTAGTCAACCGAACTGGTTAGTTCGTGACGTAGACTTATATAACCACTGGTTCCACGATGTGTGTGCGCGTGAGGTTTCTTAACAGGATACACCCTAAAATATGGAACAAGCTTTGTGTTTTTTAATCTTGCTAAACTCATTTTCATGGCGTTGCCAGGGTAAGCAGATTTTGTTAGACAATACCAACTGTACCTGTGATATGTTCTCTCTCACACACTTGGTCCCATTTTATAAATCATACATATAAGTTCTGCTTCACATACCTCACATGGGAATGTATTATCGTGTATTATTATTACTACCACAGTGCTAATGACAGATTTGTCGAATTCGACTTTTATTAGAAAATAAAAACCAAACTCTTGAGAGCTCCTTGTAATTAATTTATCCTGTAGAGGCTTTGCCTCAAATATTTAAATTTATTTTATTCAAATTTATTTTTTTGCTTAGTCCTTTTTAAAATACTCACGCCTTTACTACTCTTAAGTTATTTATTTATTATTTTTATCATTTATCGTTAGTAATTATGTTTTATTTTTTTTAAATTGTTCATCAGTATGTAAAATTATTTAGCTATTATTGATTATTTTATTTTGTTAATATATGTTCTTGTAAGGTAAGTGTGTACTTTTCAGTGCAGGCCGTTACCAGTACTATAACAAATTAAATTGAAATTAAAGTGAAATTATTAATTCATCTAGCTCCCGATAAGGCTGCAACAAAGCTTCGTTATTCCTGCTATTATATTTCTTGCTGCAGTTTTTGTGATGTATTTATCAGCCTGCCCGCCCGCCCTATTTCTACCAGCAAGGTATTTTAGTTGATACCTGTCTAATGAATGCTCTACTGAGTGACACGTTTTGCTGGTAGCATTGTCTAAGGCATCACTCTCGCAATAGTCTGGATCATCGATGATGGGGAGATTGGGGTTCGAACTCTGGTCGAGTGTATACTGAGGATGGTTTCTCATCAATTGTTTTCCACACTCCATCTCCACGGAAATGCGGGTAGGCTACATTTCGTATAAATTCAAAGTTACCCATTCTTAATATAATAGAGTAAATAATAGGCCTATTATACACACAGCCCTAACGGGTAGTAATACGCGGTACAAAATAAAAATCCAGTGAATGGGGAGAACAACTTAAAGGTACAGTTTAAAAATGCTTTTTTACATTCAACCTTTTTTTCTACCTACGCCATTGAGTGTTACTCTCCTTTCTGATGATGGCCATTCCAAATATATATATAAATACATATATATATATTTTATGTGTTTATGTTTTTTATTTTTATATATTTATATAATATATATAGTACCACCTTTTACTACCTGTTCAGGTTATACACATATATACTAATTACACTAATGGGTTAGGAATGAGAAAGGTTGAATTTAGAGTAAGTGTACCTGCATTTGCGTGGAAGAAGAGTGAAAAACCATTTAGGACAAAATACCCTCAGTACACAGGAGCGGGATTCTAACCCCAATTTCCCTGTCTTTGGCCGTCTAGTTTATTGCAAGAGTGACGCCTTAGACCATGCGGCCCTCGAAGCATGTCCCAGATAATTGCTAACCCGGTAACTTACAGCGCATACTCCATACAGCATTCCATCATGAATTAACAACAGCAAGAATACATCCGTACTTACAGGACTTTTCTTATACCGGTAAAAAAAAAGTCTTCTTCAGTCGAAACACGTGAGAGGCAACACAGGTCAACAGACAAGCCTGCAAGGTCGTCGTGGCACGTGTCACGTGTCACAATAACAATCCACCTGCCAAGCCCC